>CM034052.1:10222869-10326775 GCA_019804595.1 Bruguiera parviflora
CCAAACTGTGGCGGAGTCCCGAATTTCTAGTAATAGGAGCAAAAAATTAAAAAAAAAATCTCAAGTAAAAGAAATTGAGTATACAAAAATAAAAACTTTAGTTAAAAGAAAAATATATGTTATAATAATAAAATAAGACCAAATTCTAATTTTCGGTAGGGTTAAATTCCTTCACCATTCCCAAATGACTTTTGCTGGGCTCCACCCGTTCCCTCAAGAAAGGGAACTCTAGATAAACTTTCTCAGTGTATGGGCCTATGAGTTGCTGTCCAAGAAGCTTCCTACATTACACATGAAGGACGCTGTGGAGTGACTGCGTGACCACCATTTTGATTGAAAATGAACCCCATTTAGTTGCATTTCTCGGTAGGAAGCAAACCAAACGCAAAGGTCTTTCTGGGTTCGCATAGAAACAAAGGTCCTACGTTTTGCTTGGGGACAAAGCAAAGGCAAAAGAAGATGTTCATGGATGCCAGCCTCTCTGCTCAGCCCCAGCGGCCATCATCAATTGCTTTCACTGAGATGAGATTCCGATCCCTTGAGGCGACCACACCTTTCTTTCTTGGCATGCTCAGATCAGCTTTATATCGCTGCGTGCCTGCCAACAACGCCCACCAATTTTATCAATAGATTCTTATATTTATTAATGACATTTTTGGCTGTTATATCGAAAATGAATTTTGTAAAATACATATTATTCTGAACAAATTAAAATATCCAAACTAGCATTCGGCGTGTATGTATACGTTCGCGTGACGCTTGTAACTGGTAAGCTCTGGCTGTTTGAAAGTTTGGAGCCAGCCTAGTTTCATTTTCATAACATTTGTTTTTCTGACCAAAACGCAATTACAAGTGCCAACGACCCCCTTTTACCTTTTCAACGGTCCAGTTTTCCTGGATGGCGAGCTCTCAATTTTTGATTTGGTACATTAGTTTTATTAATTAAATTTAATTTATATTAAATATTTTATTGAATATAATTATTTAGTAATTATTTACATATTTGGTAATAAATTTATTTTTTATTATCATATGATTAAATTTGTTAATATATTATTAATTTTAACTTTTTTAATAAATTAAAAAACTAATAAAATACAAAAATTTCAAAATATTATAAAAAAGATACACAAAATTAAAATTCATATCTAATTAATAAATTTAATGATTTTATAATAAAAAAATGTATTTGTTATGTAATATATAAGTGATTATATTTAATAAAAATCATTAAACATTAATTAAATTTAATTAATAAAATTAGTATTATATATATATATATATATATATATATAACATTAAGTCGAGAAGGTCCCGCGATTGGCCCAGGATGTTATCATTGCAACAAAAGTTTAGATGCTTCCCGATTCCCCTGTACGCCCTTTTTATCCACGCGAATCTTTCCAACTTAACTCGCGGATTCTCTACCGTAACTTGGCCAATGTAACTTTTGGTTTATCCTTTGATGAGCTGACAAATAACAATATTGTTTTTTTTTTCTTTTTTTGCGAAAAAATAAATATTAGAACGTGGCATGAGAAAGGATCCGGCAAGTATATATGTAAATGGATAAGCCTGTTAAGAAATCTCTAAACAAAAACCCGTTACACTGCCCGTCCTCGAAATAGTTTGTCAAACAATCTTTAAAAAATTCAGATGGTAATGTTAATAACTTGGTATGTCAGTTTTTATATTTATTTATTTTTTATAATTATAATTTATTTATTATTTTATATTATATAAATATATTATATTATATTATATTTTAAATAAAATTTATTTGTTATGTAATATAAAATTATAAATAAATTATATTTGAAAATTAAAATAAAAATTATCAATAATTATTCTTACATCTCGATATAAATTTTCAATTAGAAGATTCGTGTAGGCCCCACTAGGTGTCAGAGTCTCCCTCCTCGTTTTAAATGGCGTGGGTCAACATCAATTTTTAAATTTACTATCCGAACACAAATTTAAAATAATTCTCATGCCGTTGAGTTTAGCCATCTACGTTTGTTTGTTTTTATTCTTTTTTTCTTTTATAAAGTTTGAATGGGAGCAATTATTGACTGCGTTCTCAATACAGTTCAGATCCGCCCTGTCCCAAATACTCCAAATTAAATGCCATTCAAAAATGACATTATATATATATATATATATATTAATTAGAATGAAATTTAATTATTTTTATTTAAAAATTAATTTAAAATAAATTTTAAAAATATATAATTTAAACAAAAATATAAAAAATTAAAAATTTATTTAGAAATTTATTATTATTATTATTTTATCATATTTTCTGCAGAAGCCTCCTTCCGTTATCGGATAATAAGGGAGAGGAGCCCTGTAGAGACAGGGGAGAAACAGAGCCAACAGACAATTTTACATAAAAGAGGCAGGGAAACAATGGGAATTCCAAGTCGTACACTTTGCCTATTGTCGTATCTTTTTCTAACTCTACTGCAGAGACCCACCTCTGCTACCAAAAAGGTGAGCATTCCATCGTCTGTCTCCAAAAAATAAAAAATAAAAAAATGTTAATACATGTTTTTGCCATCGCTTTTTCTCGGGCAATAGATATTGGCTTCAGTCTCTCATTTTGGTTCCCTGTATGCGATATTGATTTTCAGTCGTATGTGGTCTACTTGGGAGCACATTCACACGGAAAAGAATTATTGGGGGTTGATGCGGATCTCGTGAAAGAGTCTCATCATGATTTTCTGGGCTCATTCTTGGGAAGGTAACTGGATCCTTCAGTACTTCTCCTGCAGAGGAAATGAGTCAATGCCCCGCTTTCAGCTATATTTAATACTTATTTTCGTTGGAAACAGCGGTGAATTGACGGCGGATGCTATAATCTACTCGTACACGAATCACATCAATGGATTTGCAGCCACTTTGGAGGAGGAAGTAGCAGCCCAGATTGCTGGTGAGTGCTATTTGTCCCCTTCCTCCCCTGTTTTTGCTCTGTTTCATTTCTGCTATATATGGCTGGTTCTTGTTCAACGCAGAGCATCCAAAGGTGGTCTCCGTGTTCTTGAACCAGGGGAGAAAGTTGCACACAACTCACTCGTGGACCTTCTTGGGGCTCGAGGAAAATGGCTCGATTTGGAAGAAGGCCAGGTTTGGCCAGGATGTAATTATTGGAAACCTAGACACTGGTGAGTTGTTTATTTTTCTCGTGTTCCATTCAACACGTCAAAAGAATTGAATTACCTAGATACAGTAAATTTGACACATTCTAGAAGTAAGTCTTACTACTCTATCATGATTGCGTATTTTTAAATTCTCATCGTTATAATGCAATGTGTGAATCAACGTCTGGATGAGTATCTTAAGAGCCGATTAAATCTAACTTTGTCTTACCCGTGGAAAAATGAATTAAGCCAATAAGACCGAAGATGCTTATGGCATGAACTTCAGAGCTCATAAATGCTCATATGACAGATCAGTTTGAATTCCGATTCCTCTAATCCTTGGCAGGTGCGCCGAAATTTCAATACTCCATCGGGATTTATAGTCTTTTAGACTCAATTTTACATTAAATAACGGAACATCATTAAATTTTAGTGCACCTGTTTCGTGGAAGATTTATCGAGAGAGACGCAAGACGAACAGAAGTAAGGTAGCAGTAGCACCAATGGGATCATAGCTGTAATACAATGCAACAATGTCATTGGGGAGAAATGGTAATAGAAGGAGAATCGTTTTGCAGGCTGTGAATCAAAGAATTTTGGATGAAGGGCGCACGTGGGTCTATAAATGTTCGCTGTCTTTGTGCTACCGTGTTGGACTTTCTGACTCTTTTTCCTTTCCCCTTTGTGTTAAATTGGAATTGCGGCAGGTGCATGGCCGGAGTCGGAAAGCTTTAGCGACAAAGGGTTGGGACCGGTTCCAGCAAAGTGGAAAGGAATATGTCATAATGGCTCAGATCCCAGTTTCCACTGCAACAGGTCGGATTCTCTTAGCCACTCCACTACCGTCCTCTACGAATAGTATCCCCCAAAGAGGGAAGATTTTTCAATGGCAATCTTCTAAAAGTTAAACGATTCTGCCACCTCTGGTCAACTCTCATTCCACACCCTTTATTCCTTTTCCACGCATTGAACCTCTTAACTCATTAAATTGAACCACCTGGGGTGGTAGTTTATATGGTTTGCCGGGGTGTGTTTTTACGCAGTGAATTCAGGTATGAATTCTCACTCCGTCACTCTACCATAAGCTAAAATGTGTTGGGGGTCCTTGGTCAAAATAAACTAGTTTATTTGGTTGAAATATGGATGCCGAGTTCTAGATTCGGTAATTGCTATGGTCGACTGCAGAGTAACCTCACTCAACCCTATTAATGCTCGAGTAGTGGATCCTCCCAGCAGGAGATTGAATTATAACGTCAACAGATACCTTCAAACTGAGTCTACATACCTGGTATGCACTTTTTTGTTGATAGAACGAAAAAGAGAAAGAATTCTTTAAGTTGCCTTAGGCAACGCAGTGGACACATTAACCAAACTGTAATCCATCAGCAATTGCAATCAGGTAGATGATATGGTCCAATCTGCAATTTGCAGTATCGCCGAAAAGTAGGAATAGGCCACTGCAAATTTGCAGCTTAATTTGCTGGGGATTCATACTTTTCGGCGAAAAAAACAAGCTATAGATTCGATGGCTTGTCCACCTATTATGGTCCAATCTTCTTTGGATAGAATATTCAAAGAAAGCCACTTTTATGGAATATATTCGTTATTTGATTTTTCCAAAGTCAAATATTCTACCTTCATTTATGGTGGGGACCGGGAAGGGTTGGCGTCAGCATACCACGTTCATTTGGAGCATGCTCTTAAAGCTGTGGTATTCTCTGAATATTTAATGACACAGTACTCTGAAATACCATAACCATATGGATGGTTTTTATTAATTGAATTGATAGTATAATTTTAATATTTAAGTGATATCAGCAAGCAAATCTTGTGATTTATGGTATGCTGGCATGGGTGGAATCAGGACTGGTTCTCTATCCACCAGTCACGGTAGCTTAAAATGTTGTGCTAATTTCAATGAATGGGCCTGAATTAAGGATAATTTGCGGGCTAATTTCAAACACAGATGAAACTGGTATGGAGATAGATTTGTTTTCCCCGGGGTCAGCCTGTTTAGGATGATTTATTGACGAAAGACTTGAATATCCTGGACCATGAATCAGATGCTCCTCCACATGCATTTGGCTTTGTTAGACTAAAATACATGGTTTAGTTGTTCTCTGGTTACCGAAGTTTAAAATATTGGTCTGAAAAGCCAATACATGGAGAAATCCTTTCTGAGTGGCCACTATAGTTTAATAATTGCTTGTAATAAAAAACTTCAAGATTGTACTAGCTTTTGCTTCCTCTTCTCCATCATTTCTGGTGTCCCTTTTGAGGCGGGCATTTGCTTTAGTTGATTACATGTTTGTGTGTGCACGCTTGAACCTAGGCTCTTGTGAACTGTTTTTTAAGTAAATTGGCATCTCATAGCCTTAAACTATTATATCTTCTTTGCATTTTGTCCCCTCTCATTTTTATGATACCTGTATTTTATATTTTCTGTGCCGTCTTTGGACTGCAAAAATTTGACTGATTCCAGTGTCCCTGATGCATACTTGCATTTAGTTTTCTTATAAGTTGTCTGTTAATTTCTGAGGCATTTTCTTTTAGTTATTGATTGACTGTCTGTGAAAACATTTTGATGCAAAATATCAAGGAAGCTTATTGGAGCTAGGTACTTCAACAAAGGTTACGCTGCAGCTGCTGGTCCCCTTAATTCCACCTATGATTCGCCTCGTGATTTGGATGGACATGGGTCCCATACTCTATCAACAGCAGGTGGGAACTTTGTAGCAGGAGCCAGTGTCTTCGGCTTAGGCAAGGGAACGGCAAAAGGGGGTTCACCAAAAGCTCGAGTGGCAGCTTACAAGGTCTGCTATCCCCCACTTAATGGAAGTGAGTGCTTTGATGCAGATATATTGGCAGCATTTGATGCTGCCATCGGTGATGGCATTGATGTGCTTTCAGTATCGCTGGGAGGTGATCCTGCAGCATTCTTCAATGATAGTGTTGCGATTGGCTCTTTCCATGCTGTCAAACACGGAATTGTGGTGATTTGCTCTGCTGGAAATTCTGGTCCTGCTGATGGAACAGTCTCCAATGTTGCACCGTGGGAGATCACAGTTGGAGCCAGCTCCATGGACAGGGACTTCCCTAGCAAGGTCGTCCTCGGCAACAACATGAGCTACAAGGTATTTTTCTCTTTCCAAATAGGCCTATTGTCTTCTCAATACAAGCGGTACATGCATGAGGAATTTATGCTAGGAATTACATAATCTGCTTATGTTCTACCTTGCATTTCCTCTGCCATGTTCATTGTTTATCTGTCTAAAACACTTATTAGAATGTGGGTGGTTTTACAGGGAGAAAGCTTATCGGAGAAAGCCTTGCCAAAGGACAAGTTCTTCCCACTTATCAGTGCTGCAGATGCTAGAGCAGCTAACGCATCAGCTGCAGATGCGTAAGAATTGAACAATATAAGTTGTTAGCATTTCAATAGACAGACACTTTTTTGGTACATGTATTTCCTAGACATACAGATTTTTATGTGTCGTGTAGGCTGCTATGCAAAGATGGAACGCTTGATCCCAAAAAGGCCAAGGGAAAGATATTGGTTTGCCTCAGAGGGATTAATGCAAGAGTAGACAAGGGTGAGCAAGCTGCTCTGGCCGGGGCAGTGGGAATGGTTCTTGCTAATGCCAAGGAAAATGGGAATGAAATTCTTGCTGATCCTCATATCCTACCTGCTTCCCACGTCATTTACACTGACGGGGTTGCTATCTTCAAGTACATCATTTCCACCAAGTAAGATGACATTAAAGCAATAATCACTTATACCACGGGAAATCTCTATTTTGCTTGGTGTTTCGTTCTACACAAAGTTTTTTAAATAGTCACAATTTTGGCAGATCTGCTATTGCTTACATTACGCGTCCAGAAACAAAAGTAGGCACGAAGCCAGCCCCGGAGATGGCAGCTTTTTCATCAAAGGGACCGAGCAGGGTGGCTCCAGACATCCTCAAGGTGCTACTACTACCTGGATCTTCTTGCTTCAGCCTTTTGTTCCTTATATTGGATACTTAATTGTTATTTCTGTATGTTCAGCCCGATCTTACAGCACCAGGATTGAATGTCATTGCTGCCTACACACAAGCAAAAGGGCCAACAAACGAAGACTTTGATAAACGACGAGTTCTATTTAACTCACTTTCAGGCACTTCAATGTCATGTCCTCATGTTTCAGGCGTAGTTGGTCTGCTTAAATCACTCTATCCCGCTTGGAGTCCTGCAGCCATTAAATCAGCAATCATGACTACTGGTAAGGGCTGACTAGTCCCTGTAAATAATGTCATCTTGTTGGCCTCAATTTTCAACATGACAGCGCTTTTTTCTTTTCCCTAAATTTGACAGCAACAACAAAGGATAACATAATGGAGCCAATTCTCAATGCATCCAATTCCAGGGCAACTCCATTCAATTATGGAGCAGGACACATAAGACCAAACAAAGCTATGGATCCAGGGCTGGTTTATGACTTGACTGTCAATGATTACCTGAACTTTCTGTGCGCCTTAGGATTCAACACAACACAACTATCATCTTTCTCACAGAATCACCATAAATGCCCCTCCAAACCCATGTCCCCAGCCGACTTCAACTACCCTTCTATAGCTGTACCTAGATTTAATGGCTCAATCACGGTGTCCAGGACCGTTAAAAATGTTGGTTCTGCAGGCACTTATAAAGCCCGAATCAGGAAACCAATTGGTTTATCCATTCTTGTTGAGCCAAGGAGCTTGGAGTTCAAGAATGTTGGTGAAGAGAAGACCTTTAAGCTTACATTTACAGGCCGAAAAGCCTATGCAGTAAAGGACTATGTATTTGGACTGTTAATATGGTCAGATCATAAGCACTATGTAAGGAGCCCTATTGTGGTAAAATGGGAGTAAGGCAGTCCAGCCAAGAGATTGACTGACTTGATTAATGCCCATAGACCAAAATGCTGGGCTAGCCATTCCAGTTTGGGTCGTCCTATGATGATTCTTAAGCACTGTTGTTGTTGTTTTGATAAAAATAAAAAATGGGTTAGAGCCAAATAATTTTATTACATGACAAATATTTTTGAGCACTCGTCATTTTTCTGTTTATGAGGCTTTTCATCTTTTTGCGGGGAAGATAGAAGCTTGTCATCATGTATCTCGCAATTGCAGATAAGCAACCATCCGGGAGTATTCGATTAGGGTTTTTATGAACGAAAAATTATGAGAAAATCGTTGACTAATCACAAATCCTTATTTAGCAGAATGGAAAATACAAATCTCCAAAGGTTATTTATGGTACACAACACATGTTTCCACATAAACAAGTTTGAGCCCAAAATATGATACGAGGCCTACATGAGAAGACCGATGGTGCCTTTCTGGGCCATTCGACTTGAGCCGAAGGTTGAACATAAGTTGGGCCTCAAATGGAACAGTGATCCAAACTTAGCACCAGCCCTTTCTCAAACTCTACGTACGGATGCGCCATGGGTTGTTCAGCACCTTCGCTCCTCCACCTAGAAACCCCCACTCCCCAAAAAAAAAAAAAAAAACAAAACAAAAGAAGACCCCACCAATGGTAGTGCAAAATTCAGCCAATTGCCTAGCCCCGAAAAATGAGGAGTGTATAGTACCCTACTTTTATTAAGAGGATAAGAAATTTACCTGAAATTCTGTACAAGGTGATGGAGAAAGAATGCAACCTCAACCCTGGCAAGTTCGGATCCAGGGCAGCATCTAGATCCTCCACCAAAGGGTGTAAATTTCTTGCATGTTTGATCCATAGCCTGCAATTACACATAGAAGTCAAGCATAACGAGGGAATTACAGAACTTAGGTGTGTTGCATAACTAGTTATTTACCTCCCACCTCCAAGGTTGGAACTGGAGAGCACCCGCATGCAAAGATGAGTCCAAGTGTACACCAGTAAAAACAGGCAGAACTTTCCAACCCGATGGAATTAAGTAACCTGACAAGAGGAAAAGAATCCATCATTAATAGAGAGGTTGTCAAAAACTGCATGTAAAATCGCATTATTTATGTGTAAGAGCGCATAATATGTCGTGTATTAAATTATAGCAACCTCCAAATTTCACATCTCTAAGAGCCTTTCGGTGCACGAATTTTACGATGTTGCCATATCTGAGTGCCTCATTGATGACCTACAAGATACGCATATATGTGAATCAAAAGTTCCTGACAAACGGTAGTTGGTATAGAGTATAGCCATGAAGATTCCCTTACATTTTGAGTCAACTCCATCTTCTTAAAGTCTTCCGAGTTTAAGTACCTGTCACCTCTCTCCTTCACGCTTCTTATTTTCTGATGCTCTTGCTAGATAACATAAAATTAACAAATAAAAAACGTAACCGGTAAAAAGTGTTAATGCATGTCATTTAAGTCACTGTCCTCCGTCAGTATAGTTTCCATTTTAGAATATATTCCATGAGATAAGTGGCATATACAGGACATGCTACCTTTAATCGTTCCAATGCTGTGGGCGAGTGACCAAGAAGGTGCACCACCATGGCCATCAAGATAGCAGTAGTCTCATATCCACCCAAAAGAGAATCCAAGATAAAACTAACTTTTTCGTCTTCAGATAAGGTATCAGAACATAACATTATCTCAAGGAAATCACCCCCTTTTCTAGAACAACCAACATTTCGTCTCCTTTCCTCCATGATTGCTTTGACAGTGGAAGATATCCTGCCTCTAGCCTGTAAAGAGGATCAAGAAAAAGATGTTCGCATGGCCTGCTTTTTGCAGCATATTGAAAAGGAGCTACCTTGTATAGCCAAAAAGGAAAAAAGAAACTCATTGTGAGGATTGTAAAAGAGCCATGCAAAGAGAGTTTACCCACCTGAACAGCTCTAGCATATGGAGTTCCGGGAACATTGAGGGGGAAAGAAATAAGTCCTCTCATGAATGTGAGAAAATCTTCAAGAATTTTTGCAGCCTCTGCTTCCTCTGTGGTTAAGCCTAGCACTTGCTTCACGATTACATTGAATGTAAACTGTGAAACAAATGGGATTCGAGACAAAAATGAGCCCCAATTTGATTAATTTTCCACAGTATGCATGTACATACAAAAAAAAAAAAAAATGAAATGGACGATCAGAAGGTGCATAAATGATGAGTTACCTTTCTAGCTTCCTTGCAGAACATTACTTGTTTTTTGTCCTTCCAGGACATAAGTGTTTGGATGGCGATTCTCTCTACGTCATTGAGAAACTCTGGCTTTGATTTGAGGGTGTTGACGAGAGAGAGTGCCACATTCCTGAGTCTCTTGTGAGTATCACCCACAGCCACCAGCATGGAGAGATTTCCGAGAATTCCATGGATGGGCTTTGGATAACTACACTGAAACAACTTGCCCTCATTTTGAAGAACGAAATAGTTCAGCTCCTGGTCGCATGACACCACTGTTGGAGAAAAGAACAAATGGGATTTGAAGACTTTCCCATACCTGAAAAATCATTCCTCCGGATCAGATAATGTTTCACAAAGAACAGCAACAAAAAGAGAAATGCAAGAACTACACTACAATTCTCACTTAGAGCAATGATCTTGAAGAAAGGAACCAAGTGAATTTGAGGGGTGGGGCTTCAAGAAACCAAGTGTTTCACCGAGTATAGGCCATCCAAAGGAGCCTTTGGGGACGTGACCAAAATTCAAGAAAATAGGCAAGAAATGGTTCAATATGAGACCCAACAGAGCCGCAACAGCACAAACCAAGACACCAAGCCAGAACCCTCCCCCCATGGACAACTCAGGTTATCGATTATTATCTTGTACTTAGTTTTCAAATATCAGATGATCAATTTGAAACCCGGATTGTACAGGAGCGCAAGCCCTCGAAGCCTTTCTATATATAGACAGGGGTTGGAAGTATTGAGTGGCCTTAGATACCTTACATGTTTTTTTTCTTCTTTTGTAATTTATCCTTCGAATTATTATTATTATTATTATTTATTAGATAAGCAAGAAAGCCAACAGGCTTTATCGCAGATTACGGAAAATTCTGAGGGCCTTAGACCCTCCCGCCCTTTCCAGAAAAGGACGATAGGCCCCGAACTTGAAGCAGAACCCTTTTAAGGAAAAAAGTTTTTTTTTTTTTTAAAAAGCTTTCTTTCTTAATGGGACACTACAGATTATTACAGTTGGGGCTTTTATTACAGATTATTACAGTTGGGTGACATTACTTTATCAGAAAGAAGGCACATAGGGAATGAAATCTACCAAGCTAGTCTAGGATCCTATGCCACCCGGACTAATGGTAGGGGGCGCGCCCGGGCAGGGAGCATTTAGAGCATCCTCGGGACGAAAATTCCACGTTGATTAGTCACTAATATGTTTTAATGAACAAAAATTGACCCTTACACCCCCAAAAAATAAATAAATAATCAATAATTGAAATTATAAGACCAAGAAATCAAAATATATCATTGTTTACTAATTCCCTCAATTTATTCCTGATGATTGAGATAAACGGAGAAATCTTCTTCGCCCGCATAAATTATAATGACGGGTTGATCGCCAGCGATTCCATCGACGCCGGCTAGCTAATACGCAGATTAACAATGGATCGCCCTTTGCTCTCTATGAATTCGACGACCGCAAGAGTAAAAGAAGCGATTGACTTGTTTCTGATTCCTGCTCGGCTAATTGACTCATCTCATGCGTATACGCTTTATTGTATTTTTGGCATCGAGTAATGAACCCGAAATATTCTTGAGAAAAATGATACTTTAGTGCTGTATTCACCTCAAAATTTTTCAAAAAGAAAATAATTGAAAACATTTGAATGAGATTATTAACATGATAGAGCAGTTTTTTTTTTTCTCTCTCTCTTTTCTTGACGAAAGTATTTAATCGCTTCGAAATTTTTATTTTTTACAAAATGATAAAATTAAAAATAAAAGTAAATACGTGTGTTTCTAACTTTCAATTTAACATAAATTAGTAGACCAGAAGCTTAACTTGTACATTAATCCTTTTCATAGCCCAAAAAAAAAAGAAACGACTTGGTACCGAGTAATGTTTAAGTTCGACGTGGCCTTTGATTTAGGTATTGAAAAGAGTGAAACCCACTAGTACTCGGTAGATCATTGACCCGTTAGTGTAACCCAACGACGGTGGCCTGCGTTCCAACATACCTCAGTTTTTAGGTTATAGAAAATAATTCAAATGCCGATCGTAGCTAACCTAACAGAGTCAGACAAAGGAAAAATGGAGGTTATACGATTAGCTGGTCGGCCTATAAGTTCTGGTTACTTCCATTATCGGACGAATCAAATTTATTTGAATTCTGATCTCGTGTAAAAGGATGGAACAAGAAACACCTTGTTGTTCCACGGTAAAGGGATGGCGAAATAAAACATTAGAAGCTGTCATCTATCATTAGTCCGAGTATGATGAACAATTGTGTCCCTGAGTGTGAGTCTATTGATTTGACCATGGCCACGAGCTTTTTGTGTGGCCATATGTTTATAAATGAAGCGCATAAAAAACAAAAAAAAAAAAAAAAAAAAAAGGTGCCGACATTTGTCGCCGTTAAGTAGATAAAGTCACACTAGATATGTCTAAGCTCATTCGAAGCGTGGTGTTAATTTTGTGAGCATTAAGTGTATGTCGTCAGTTGTTCAATGCATAGCCACATTTAAAAATATTTAATCGCACGAAAAGAAAGTTAACGAAATAAACTTTTTATATACGGGGAAAAAAAAATCAAAAAATCTTGCTTTTTTTTTTTTTCTTGGGGGATGAATCGACCGGAGTCAAGCACATTTTGCAGCATGTTCTCCTTGGGTTCCTCAATGGACATCATCTCGAATGGACCATTTTGTCTCTTGCAGGCAAATAATTAGCATGGAGATATATCACGTCATGAAATTAGTAGTTGAAAAAACCAAAAGAAGAGAGATAGCCAAACTTCCGAACGACTCGTCTCTGCGTTAGAATTGCCAAGCTATTTCTTGCAATTTAATTTTCTTCTAAATATAATTTTTTAAATGCAATTTCAGGATATCGCTTCCGTTTTTTTTTTTTTTATAATTTTTTTAACAAGAGCAAGGTTTGTCGAGTTGTTCTGATACCCAAGAAAACGAAGACGAAGGAATATACTTAGGTACCGAAGGGATGATGCCGAGGTTTTTTCCCTGCAAAAATTTTAATTTGATGTATGTTATAATTACTACGACGAAACGTGGTCAATTCACGTAGAAATAGCATGTGTCGTTTATAAATAATAATAATAAAAAAAAATCCATCCCTTAGAAAAATTCTTAATTCAATGAATAAGGATGTATAGATTTTTTTTTTATAGAAAATATATAAAATAAAATTATTAATTTAGATAATTTAATTTCCTAAAATAAAATTTTTATTGTCCGTATGATAAGACTTCCCCGCCTCTCTATCCACCATCCTTTACATGTCGCGTTGTTCGAGAGAGCACGAGGGCGTGTCAGTTGGACCATGTCTGTGTTCATTTCTTTTCCATCTTTATAACCCTTTGACTCCATTGTGTACCTCCACCTCCACGTCTCATCACTTTTCTGTTCAATACTGGCTCGTCACTTCTCTGTTCAATACTTCAATCTCAGTACTTCCTCTCATCGCCTGGAGCCATGCAGTACTGTAGACAGCAGTAGCGGGAAAATAGCTAGACACCCTTCTTAAAGAACCCCACGCTTCTTCAACAGTTCGACCTTAACTAAGCCCAAAGAGCACTTCCATGACCATGTAAGCGTAGTCTTGCTTTTTTCGGTTGTCGATGGGCAGACAGAGATTCAAAGTCAAACAGATCTTCTTAAATTCCAGTGATGGAGATTTCGAGTCATTTCACTTTGTCTTTCGCACCATGCTATAGACACTTACCTACATGGAGCCTCATGGGATTGATATGCAGTGGGCGGAATATCTGTATCAATATCTTTAGCCACAGTAACTTTTGCTATCTTGGTCAGTCAAATTGGGTAAAAATTTTGCACGTAAGGTTGGTCTAAATTTGGTCAGCCACCATTCTCTATCCCACCATAGACCCTATAGAGCTATTTCTCTTTTCATGCTCACATGTATTTTGGATGCAAATTTATTTGTACTTGGCAAGTCTTCCATTATTGTAATTAGGACCACTAGGGGTTTATATTAGCTATGTATCATATTATAACTATTTAGGTTGAACCATATTCTCTTTCTCTTGGTTGAGTTTAATAAACGTAAGTTTATATTATTTAACTATAATTATATTTTAAATATTTATAATGATAATTATTAATTATTATTATTATACATAAATAAAAAATAAAAAATACACAGCTGTTAATAAACTCGAATCTATTCTACGTCCATTCAATTCATCCATTTGTCTTTTCTCTAGATAAGAATAAATACTGATTAGTAGGCTTTTTCTAGGTCAGACAAGAGAGTGATCATCCATTTCGTAAACTGGCACATTCTTCTCTGCGTTAACAGTGGATTCGTGACTCACTTATTGCAGGCTTGCAGCTAAAAGGGTCTCGAGTTAACTTAGCATTGCGCTTTCAAGGCCATTCAAATCAGTTTATTTCGTATTAGTTCACTTAAATTTTGGGTTACTTGATTTCGGGTCAAATCATCTGTTATTTCAATTTCGAGTTTAGGTTAGTTAAGTTCCCGTGACTTGAATATATAGCGGGTGACAGTTAATTTTATCGATGTTCGAACAGATCAAATTTCATATGAATCTAGTTGAGTGTATTAATGTCACTCGAATGCATATATGTTTGTATTTATAATTAACGCAACACGTAAGGCTTCCAGTTCTAAGCATTGCCCTGTTGGTTCATGCATGAGTAACACACAGTGATTATCGAGACCGAGGTTTTGGTTAAAGATAATCATGGACCGATCATCGTTCTAACGACAAAAATCATCAGGGATCTAACGCTTATGCCGATGTCTATATTACGTGATTAGTCCATAATGGTAATTAAGTCTCTAGTTATTAAATTGCTTCCTTTCTGCAATGTAGTTTTCGCGTTGACAAACGAAAGCAAAAGGAGAAAGAGAAAAGAAAAGAGAAAGAAAGTTCCCCCCCCCCCAAAAAAAGAAAAAAAAAAAGACTGAAGGGCTACAGAAGAAAGCTATCTTAGTAGTGATTGCACGTGCAATCCATGTGGTCCCAGAGACAAAAGAATAATAACCAAGGGGGGACAACTAATAAAGTGCCACACGCCCGTGCGTGTGGCTACAGTAAACGGCTATTTTGGAGATGGTTGGGCTGAGAGTCCTTGGGAGAGAGAAGAAGCAAAGAAGCGGAGAAGAAGAAGAAGAAGAAGAAGGAGAAGAAGGAGAGATTGTCGATTCTGTGGCTGAATATATAATAGCTAAGAGTTAGGTAGACACATTTAGATGGGTACACGATAAAAACGTAAAGATAGAAAAATTATATTATATATTTTTTTTGTGTGTGTGATTAATAAGTATTTTAATAAATATAATTGTGTAGTAGTATTCTATTTAATAATACTAATAAAGAATCAGAAGTAAGAGTACAATTAGAAGGTAAATTTTTAAGAAATTTACGAGTTGGTTGAAGATCACGGTTGGTTCGATTTGGATGGTCACTTGGGCTAGTAACAAGATGAAGTTACCATGTCTCAAAACTTCATTCATGATAATGATGGCCGAAGTCACAAGAAAAATGGGCTGGGGGAGGAATGATGAAAGAAAGTCTATGGGCATGCGGGTTGTCCTCGATCCTCTTGCACTGACAAGAGTTAAGGTCACCAAATTGAGGTTAATGGGCCTGTGGGCCTGAGCAACGTCGGCCAGAGACACGGTAACTTCGGTCTACTTAAAATCCCCATCAGGTGCGTGGGCCTTTGATCGGGAGGGACAACTCGGAATTGCCCGCATGCTTGGAGGAGTCCGAGCACCAAGACAAGTCCTGAAATGATCTACAAAGCGAGACTATAGTGGGATGATCATAAGTAACAGGGTAATGGGTCCATCAGCTACGTTGATCAAAGAGTTTCAAGAACCAAGTCACTTTTCAACGTGGATAACCGATGGTACACGAGACAATAACTTTGTACCACGCAGCAGCGTAAGTCAATGAGCCTACAATGTTGCTTGATTAACATCGCAGGTATTCCGCAGATTTTACCGGAAAAGGTGCAGTTGCAAAAATATAGCATTATACTCTATAGCAATAAGCTTTCACGCGATGACCTTACTCGTGGAGGGGGGCATGGGCCGCTACCAACTTATTATTATTATTATTATTATTATTTTAAAATTTTTCTTTCATTCCTTGTGATATCTGGAGACAATCTTTTTAATTATTATTAATTTTTTCTGTGTTGCTTGAAATTTTTTCATAAAAAAAAGCGAAAGTACAATGAAAGAGGACGGTGCTTAAAGAATCAGAGGCCATAATAATTAAATAACTCCAAGAAGGAATGATAATAAATTAACGGCGAGACACGTGACCGTTGCTAGATCCTCTCAATCCCGAAATGACAACCACCGAATTATTGCTCCCTTCTCTAGATTTCTCTCTCCCTAGAATCGAAACGTTGGAAAATTCCCATACCTAAAATGCCCCCGCATTCCGTCCTAGCCGCCTCGGAAAATCCCAGCACAATGGGGAAACAAAACCGTAATCTCGCGTTAAACGGGTGGGTAAACGGTACCCGAGGACCCATCAAATATCAGAACTTTTCAAGAATCACACGCATTGCTCGCCTTCCCTTCTCCAGTGACGAGAGAGTGGGGGAGGAAGCTCAGTTCCCATCCGCTCCGCATATCCTCGGGAATGGCGACCTTGGCCGCGATCGGAATTCCAAGATTGTCGTACCCTTCGTCTCCTGTTTCCGCTTCGTACCCGACAAGTTCATCGGTTTATTGCAGGAGAACGGCCGCGAGAAGCCTGTCGTTCTCGGCGTCTAACCTCTCCGGAGAGAAGATTTGCTCGCGGCCATTCTCTCTCCGCCGGCGAGAAGGCTCTTGTAATGAGAGGACTCCAACGATCGTTTCTCCTAAAGCAGTTTCGGATTCTAGGAACTCGCAGACGTGTCTTGATCCTGATGCTAGTAGAGTAAGTTGAGGAAACTATAATTTCTTTCTTTCTTTTTTTTCTTGTTTTTGTTTTCTTCTCTTTAAGTTATTTGAGTTTCACCTTGACGTAAGCCTTGAACTAAAGTTTTTTTTCTTTTAAAATTATTTTTAAATTTCGTTTTTACATTTTCTTGAAGCATTTGTTTAATTGTCTCCATTTTCTTACGGAAGAAGTAAAACATGCTGTTATTGTTATTTCTTAGTCCTTTAAATTTCAACGAGTTTCATGATTCAATTCAATTGATGAACGGTCCTTTAATCTAAATTTGATAATGCATATTGAGGATCTAAATTCAGCCGCCGGTATGATCGTCAAGGAACTGCCACCCTCGCGCTGTTCATGATCTGACTTACGTTTTTTATGAAGAAAAACTTGTTTAGCCAATCAGAATTGTTGTCTTTACAATTTCCCGGTTTTACCTTCTTTTCTAGTGAATGATTTGTGGTAATAATGGACATTTCCTTTCTAGGGGTTTTTCCTCTCCAGAGAATCCTTATTGGGTGCCTTCATTAGATGCCTTTTTTTTTCATAACGTAATCTCTTGCTAAGTTCTGTGTATTTCGCATTTTATTAGTGAAAAAAGAGCCCGTAATATATATGCAATACGGGCACATATTAGCGATTCCTTTACTGGTGTGCTGAACTGTTTTTTTTTTTTTTTTTTTCAACTGGTATTGAGATATTTTTGTTTTTGGTTTTAGTTCATGTTTTAGGGATTATGATCAAAGTTTGTTGCTTGGTCCTAACAGAGCGTCCTAGGAATTATTCTCGGAGGTGGTGCTGGGACCCGTCTCTACCCACTCACCAAGAAAAGGGCAAAGCCTGCTGTTCCTTTGGGAGCAAATTACAGATTAATTGATATTCCTGTGAGCAATTGCTTGAACAGTAATATATCAAAGATATATGTCCTCACCCAATTCAACTCCGCATCTCTCAATAGACATCTTTCACGGGCATATGCAAGCAACTTGGGTGGCTACAAGAATGAAGGTTTTGTTGAAGTCCTTGCTGCTCAGCAGAGTCCTGAGAACCCAAACTGGTTCCAGGTGATGGCTTGTTTGAAGACTAACACCTTGAGATTATTTCTTCTTTGAGAATGAAATGTACATTTCTCCAACTCAAAATGAAAAGGGCATCCCAGTGCATGAGGCTTCTGTATTGTGGAGCTTGGAGAAGGGTCAAACTTTGACCATTTCTGGGTGCTGCTGGTTTCAGAGATTGTTTTCTGTACTTTCTTGCTAAAACTATCAACACTAGTTCATGTGTTCTGGTATTTTCATGTTGCATGAGTCTTTTCTCATGGAATTTTGACTTAATGGTCGACAGGGCACAGCTGATGCAGTGAGGCAGTACTTGTGGTTGTTTGAGGAGCACAATGTTTTGGAGTTCCTGGTTCTTGCTGGGGATCACCTGTACAGAATGGATTATGAGAAATTTATCCAAGCACATAGAGAAACTGATGCAGATATTACTGTAGCTGCACTCCCAATGGACGAAAAGCGTGCAACTGCATTTGGTCTTATGAAAATTGATGAAGAAGGACGCATAATTGAATTTGCTGAGAAACCAAAAGGGGAACAATTGAAAGCTATGAAGGTAGACTCTCTCAATAAAAGGATGCTTTGTTCTTTTGTTATGTGCTTTTGTACTTAATGGTTGAATATGGGTATTACAGGGAGAAAATTTTTTATTATCATTATTTTCTGCTAGGTTGATACTACTATCTTAGGTCTTGAGGATGAGAGAGCAAAGGAGTTGCCTTACATTGCTAGCATGGGAATATATGTGGTCAGCAAGGATGTGATGTTAGATCTTCTAAGCAAAAAGTTTCCTGGAGCCAATGATTTTGGGAGTGAAGTTATTCCAGGTGCTACTTCCATCGGGATGAGAGTAAGTACCGTCTCATTCAGTCATTGATATATTCTTTCACATACTGGTATAAAGTATAGCTTATTTTGCATTTTAGAATGAATTGTGCCTGAACGAGGTGTAGTTGAGTACTAATTTTGTACTCTTTGCAAAAGTCATAGTGTGTGCATAGGTTTATGTCCCTCTCTTGCTGCATTAACTTATATATGCTGATTGAAAGGCTTTTTTTTTTTTTTTTTCATATTGATTTTTGTCCTGAATGCTTGTCTTAGACTGAAATTTTACCCCTATAAATAGATGGACTATTTTTTCTGAAGCTTTCCTGCATTGAAACTGGTGTTGCACTAATTTCAATATGGCTGGCATTATAATTTTCCAATATCTAATGGCAACATAAACTCAACAGGTACAAGCTTACTTGTATGATGGTTACTGGGAAGACATTGGTACAATTGAGGCATTCTATAATGCCAACCTTGGTATAACTAAAAAGCCAGTGCCAGATTTCAGGTAGTTCAAGTCGAGTCTATCATTCTGTTACTTTGCTAGCCTCTCTCTGTCTCTCTCTCTCTCTCTCTCTCTCTCTCTTTTTCTCAAATTGAATACAATGGATTTTCTGTCTTCTTGGGAATTCTTTCGCAGCTTCTATGACCGCTCTGCACCAATATACACTCAACCACGCTACTTACCTCCATCCAAGATGCTTGATGCCGATGTCACAGATAGTGTCATTGGTGAGGGATGTGTTATTAAGGCAAGTACCAGATAGAAGGGTTAGAAAAGTCCTTTGTTTCTTTGGGGTGGTGGTGGGGGTGGGATAGTCCTTAGTCCTCTTCAACTGGATGCCTAATTTTTTTCTACTTCCTGTTCTAGTACCTTCACTGAACATTCTTATTCATATGGTTTTCTTCCCCCCTCCCCCCCTCCACCCCCCTCTTTTTCTTCTTTACAGAACTGTAAAATTCATCACTCTGTGGTTGGGCTTCGATCTTGCATATCAGAAGGTGCAATCATAGAAGATACATTACTCATGGGAGCAGATTATTATGAGGTAATGATAACCTCTGGAAATTAAGAACCTGTTTAATGACAATGGTTTAGTTGATGAGGTCTTTTTTAAGGTGCAATCATATAATGAATTAACGTCTTTTTACTTGAAATTGTTTTTCTCAGACAGATGCCGACAGGAGGTTTCTGGCTGCTAAGGGCAGTGTGCCAATAGGTATTGGCAAGAAGTCTCATATTAAGAGAGCAATCATTGACAAGAATGCCCGAATAGGGGGTGATGTCAAGGTTAGGATTCTATTTCACTTTATTTGAACTCTTTAGTGACTTCAGTGCCTGCAATCCTGAAATCTGATGATATTTCATTTTCTATAACATCCACCATTGCAGTTCATTCCACGAAGAAGTTAAAACTGAGATGATGCCTGCATTTTTCCAATTAAGCTGCAATTTTTGGTAGAGCGAGTTATACTAGGGCAAAATCATCTTTTATAGTTTAGTATTCATGCATGGTGGATTTATTTTAAAAAACGACCGGACAACTTCTTATGTAGAAGTATTGTTTACATGTATTTGTCGCGCAATGTTTACATATATTTGTGCCTGGGGATTGATTATGTTGGCTTACATAGTGTGTGGCGGATAAATATAACTGAAAAGCTTTACTTTCAGATCATTAACAGCGACAATGTGCAAGAGGCAGCCAGAGAAACAGATGGATATTTCATAAAGAGTGGGATTGTAACAGTGATCAAGGATGCCTTGATTCCCAGTGGAACAGTAATCTAGAGGTTCTTCTGTGTCGTCTCGAAGCTAGGTAAGGGTGGATTGTCTCTCCTGGTCCTCAAAAGAGGGCTTTTCCTAGTGCCAAAAAGATGTCTTTTCCCCGACACGTAGCAACGCAGCTTCCACTTTTAACCCCAGGCCCGTCCTTTAAACTCCCGACGTGTATGTACTATTTTCTGTCAAAATAACAACCGAGAATTCCACGAAAGACTTGAGAATTCCGCGATGTTTTGCCAAAATAACAACTGAGAATTCCACGAAGGACTCGAGAATTGCGCGATGTGGAAAGAGGCCTATTCTCCGAGAATTAGTTATGCATGGCCCTCGAGATTCAGAGGTCAGATCGGGTATGCCGAATTGTTGACGAGGGGATGATATATGCAGACTGTAATTTACCGGGGGTTGGGCGAGGGGAAACGTGTAGGAGCGGAGAACTAGGTTTCTTGCAATCGTATGGCTATGCATGCATTTCGATACGTTCATGAACGAAAGATGTGGCCCGAATCAGTCGGCGGTATCTCGGGGCGAATAATTTTGGACTTCGTTGAACCGTCGCTTGCCGTCTAGTGGGGGGAATTTCTGGTTTACGTCCGTTTCAATGGAAGAAACAACAAGGAGCAACTGGGAATTATAATTAGTTAAGCATTTATTTCGTTAAAAAAAATAAAAAATAAAATAAAATCCCGTACGGTTTATGAAATTGTGCACTAACATATTTAGGAATGCGGTTGGGTTTACGTCAAGCCCAAAATTTCTCCTGCAAGAATTAGTCCAAAGTGCCACCAACTTCCTTGCTTAAGCACGAGTTTAATGGACTGACCCCTAGCACCCACATCATCTTCCTAATAAATGATTAATGTGTTAGACATCTTTTTAAGTCTACGCGGAGACGTACTTCTTTTTTTTTTTTCATTTCTTTTTTGGTTAGAAAAACAGAGGGAATAGAGGTCTTTTACGTCAAAAAATTCCTTTTAGCGATGTAATTTTGTTTTTGTTTTTGTTTTTGTTTTTTTTTTCTTGTTTTTAAAGAACGAAGATCTTCTAATATTAATAACGATTTTTGGTTCATTCGCACCTTTTTAAAATTCAAGACTTTTAGATAGAATTTTAATCCGGTGAAATGTCTTGTGAGATAAATCTTTCTGTTTTAAAATTCAGGATTCTTAGATAAAATTTTACTTACTGGAACGTGTATTCTACGTCAATATAAAGAGGGTATTGGTGCGAAGAAGGAGACGGTTAATGTAAACAGAGATTCCTTCCAACTTCCGGGGCGAAAAACTACCACTCCTGCCTCTCTCGGTGTGTAAAGAACCGCTGATGCCTTTCCAATTCCAAGTGCCTTTTACGGACGTCTCTTCACATGTACGAAATGAAAGAATCCAAATTAAGCCGTGCACTTCTCCGTTTTTCAACTATGGGTGCCGACATGGGACTGGAAGAAACGATTTGAATTTTCTATTAACCGACCACTTCCTGGAAACTTTCCTGCGCGAAATTTCATAGTCAATCAGTTCTCGTTTGCACATTCAGCGCTCGACACAGTTTTGCCGTATAGGATAAAAGAATACGAGGAAAAAAAAAAAAAAAGAAAGAAAGAGTTGATTACCCATTAAGTGATTGACGCCTGCATGCGCCTTGGAGTCGGAGATATGGACGTAGTCGTTGCTTGCTCCGTAAATGAAAACCAGAGTCGCCACCGCGATATCAACAAGGAGGAAACGATCGTGGAATTGGTTGTCGAGGTCTCTTTGTTCTTTCTCGATGATAGCCCTCGTCTGTTGCTTGCGCAGTTTTGTCTTGTCGATTTGTTTTACTTGTGTTGTGGCGTGTGAGTTATGCAAGTCACCACGTTTCAGACATGAACTCGTGTGATAGAGGGAGTCATATGTTTCGTTGAGGTTTGATTGCGTTTTTGGCTGTCAAACGGCGCGCATCGGATCATCTATGTTGGCATTATGATCATACAAGCAATTACTTCCTTGTACTCCAAATTTAGGATTAGAACCTTAAAGCCTGCCAAATAGAGCGCAATACCACCTTTGCAAACTCAGTAGAGTAGACAGTGGCCGAATGAATGGACCTCCTTCTAAATGTCATTTCCAGTTAAAGTGCTAGAAATCCTTATATTCGTGCTCTTTATGTCGAGCAGACTCCAATTAAATATGAAATTAAAGCGTTGTTGTTGTATGGTTTTCATGTGTAAATTAGCATGCAATGTGTATGGTTGGTTATTTATGTGGAGGAACTCTCGTGCAACAGAGGGGATCACAGGAGGATAGCGGGGTAGCTGAGTTATCCAAGAATGAGAGGCTAGGTACTGGAGACTCAATTGGCAGAGGGCTGCAATTCTCCAATGATTCTGCACAAAAGTCTTTAACCGATGATGTTGGGGACGATGGTCGTTATGGTGTACCGAGAAATAGTGTGCTGGGTAGCGTAAAGATCGTGTTATTATCCAGCAAAATGAACTTGCTGATGCCTTTTGGCATTTTGGCGATCGTGATCGACGGAGTCTCGGGGAACAGTGTGAGTTGGCCTTGCGTGCTGGTTTCGTCTGGATCATCAAAATGAGTTATTATTTCTTTCTTTCTTTCTTTTTTTTTTTTACCCATATCTGTTTGAGTGTATTTCAGGGCTGGGTTTTTCTTTTGAGCTTGGTGGGCATTATGCCTTTGGCTGAGCGTCTTGGCTTCCTTACAGAGTAAGAACTCATGTATTCTGTGTGTATTTCTGCGTTTCTTTGGTGATAAGCTTTGTGTGCATTTTTTGTTACATTGGACGCCTTACAGTGAGGGGCCTGTTTTTTATCGTAGGCAGCTGGCCTTTTTCACTGGACCTACAGGTATGTTGTCGCATTTTGATGGAAACAACTACATGTTTGAGAAATTTGCGCCAGTAACTCCAGTGAAACTCAGTTTATTTTTCTGATATTATTGCTGTGGCCAGTCTTTTTCTTCTTCTTGCCTTATATGCATTGATGTTTCATCAGTTGGAGGTCTATTGAATGCTACTTTTGGAAATGCAACTGAATTGATTATATCAATTCATGCACTGGAACGTGGAATGATACGTGTTGTTCAACAATCGTTACTGGGATCAATCTTGTCAAACATGTTGCTGGTGCTAGGATGTGCATTCTTCAGCGGTGGACTTGTGTTTGTCAAGAGGCAGCAAGTATTTGATAAGGTACACCAAAAGCTATCCGTCTTATTTCCCCCTAACAGCTTTATTAATGACAAATGTCTTCTGTCGCTCCAATCATACTTGCAGGGAGCTGCTTCACTGAATTCCGGTTTGCTATTGATGGCCGTTATGGGCCTGCTATTGCCTGCTGTCCTCCACTCCACACACACAGAAACGCATTTTGGAAGGTCTGAGTTGGCTCTTTCAAGGTTTAGTAGCTGCATCATGCTTGTTGCGTATGCTTCCTATATTTCCTTTCAACTGAAGAGCCAGAAGTATCTAAATGCTCCAGTGAATGAGGTTGGTTCCCTAGATGTCTCTGTCTTTGCGATGCGTGGCTCACCTATATCATTCGGTATCAGGAATAATTTATTCAACTGCACATTCTACCGTATCCGTGAGACTTTCCAACACGGTGACACGCAAGGTTGAAGCAACAATGCCATTCACCAATTTAACTCTATGGGGCTTAAATATTCATATTGCATATAAACTTTAAAAATTCTTGTCATGATTTCATTTGATTGATGGCCTCACATCAGGAAAAGAGCCAAAATTGGAGCAATGATGAGGAAGAAGGCCCCAAAATTTCAAAATCTGAGTCAGTTATGTGGTTAATACTTATAACTGCATGCATTTCGGTACTGTCAGAATATCTAGTCAATACCATACAGGTAAAGGTTGTCTTGCTACATCATCTAATTGTTTATTGGTGGACAATATTGGGGAATCCAGTGGCAGTTTGTGAGAGGCAAGGTCTGTACTCCACTTTTTTGACAAAAAATGCTTGTGGTTATATTTATCCACTGATTTGACTTAACGTCCTTCGTTAGCCAGCGAGGCATATTTGGCACTGAACACCAAATTTCCAGTAAATGCCTCAACGGAAAGAAGACCTTTTCAGTTTCAATCTCATATATTCTATATCTAGTTCATATTTTGTAGGTTATGAAAACCATCGTATATGGTGGCCTAATCCTGTCTCAATGTCTGCTAAGAAATGCTCTGCAAGGATGCCTTCTTTTTTGAAGTATTTCTGCCTATTCTGACAGTGAACCTTATGTTTCAGGGCACATCTACCGCATGGAATATACCAATGGCGTTTATAAGTGTCGTCCTACTTCCAATTGTTGGAAATGCAGCAGAGCATGCAAGTGCAATAATGTTTGCAATGAAGGACAAGCTTGTGAGTGCTTATCCTGCTGTTGTTCAGGCATGATTATGCATGGTGAGTATCTTCCACCCTCCCTTTTTTGGTCCTTTTCTGATTGAATCATTTTCGTTTGCAGGATATCTCTTTGGGTGTGGCAATTGGCTCTTCAACACAGATATCCATGTTCGGGGTGAGTAGAAAAGACTTGATGGATTGTACTAAACTATTTTATCTATCTTTGGAATTGCGGCAGCCTTGACTTTCCTATCAGGTAATTTATCCTGACTTCTCCATTTTGGTTGCCACCACTACTGCAGATCCCCTTTTTGGTGGTTGTGGGTTGGATCATGGGGCGCCCAATGGACTTGAATTTTCAACTTTTTGAGACAGCGACTCTTTTCATAACTGTCCTGGTGGTAGCCTTTATGTTGCAGGTTAGATGTTGAAAAACAAAGCTAGTGAAAACTTTATTCGTACTTCCAATATGTGCGTATACGATAACATGCATTTATTTATGACCTGTACTTTCTTCTTTCTCTATAGAGCATCTATGTATATCATCAGTTGCCCTTTACACTTATTTTATTGGCCTTGAAGGAGGGAACTTCTAATTACTTAAAAGGATTAATGCTCGTCCTTTCCTACCTTATAGTTGCAGCAAGTTTCTTCGTACACAGAGACCCTGTTTCGATAGGTGAGTATGGATGTCAGTTGCAAACCCAAGTTGGTTTTACGGACTAACAGTCCTGTTCAACTTTTTTTAGTTTATCTATCTTTTTTCTTTTATTTCCTTCGGATAAGCAACTCTTTTTAGTTTACCATTGTACACACGCGCTTTCCTATTTTGAATCTTGTGTGCTCGGGTCAGTATTCTGAACTGCGCACTATTGCACTTCCACTGGCCTATTAATCGTTATGCTGAGTTTTTCTGATTTTGGTTGGTCAAGGCTTCATTTCTGTCTAACAAAATGGGAAACTCACCGGGTACTTAAGCACACATTTGCTATATATCAATTGTAATGACAATGTCCAAGGACTTTTCACTCTCAGTGTGCAGCTTACTTACCGGCTTTTCGTACATGTGAATCTGCAGGAGAACCCCCTAAACCAGTGACTAAGGAAATGGACTAAACAGGTGGATACACTACAACTCAAAGATCGTTGCTGCTCTGAATAAGTGGTATTGTAAAAGGCTTTGCAGAACTGGGTGATCTAAGGGTGACAGAAATTGTATCTTAAAGCGCTACTGTTTCATGTTTCGCAACATCATTGCCAAGCTGAAGTGCGAACATCTCCTGATTTCAAGTTGTGATGTTGTTTGACGCATTTCTGTAGTTCTGCTTTAACATGTGCCTTGAAAATTTTTAGCATAGTAGATAGTGTGAAAGCCAAGTGCAAGAGGGTGGAGGTGGTGAGTTTTTTGCCATTTCTTTTGGGTATTGAGGCTACTATGTATGTTTGTATCAACGGATACCTGCTTAATTTACCATCTGAGCAAAAGATTGAAAAAAAAAAAAAGGAATAAATTGATTATCATTTGTCTATGTCTATGGGTATATGCCTCAATTCAGGCTTTTCTGCTAAAATTCTCCTGTGTAACATTACTTATCCTGGTGGTGGCAAAAGCCGACGGCAACTTATCGAGTCATGATCAAGCACTACTTCCGTGAGGGCCGCCTCGATAACTGATAAAGCAAATAAAACAAACAAGTCCCAAAAGCCCAGCACTGGCCACCACTGATGCCGCTGGCTTCAATCACAGAACAAGTGAGGACAGTTGTCTAAGGCGTGATAGTAATTGACGAGGACCAAGGACTAGTCCTAAGCAACTATAACATGCAATTGCATTAATTTTCGTTGTTCCAAGAATATTCTGAATGGTCTTCTACGAGATCCGGGTCTGAATAGTTGACCCTTATGGCTACTCATCGTGCATTTTAATTCAGCCGATGTCATATGGCCGGATAAAAGGATTACAACAAAAAGAAAAGACATGCAGATAAATTGTAAGAATAGACAACTACTCGGACGTTGAAATTGCCGTCTAGCCTCTAGGAAACAGCTAGAAGGCACCATGAAAGTTTAATCATATGTCATATGGTTGGATAAAAGGATTACAACAAAAAGAAAAGACATATAAGAAACAATTACTGGGACGTTGAAAATAGCCATCTAGCCTCTGGGAAACGGCTGGGAAGGCACCACGAAAGTTTCATCATCTTTTACTTCTCGTTTCTCTTCCCAAGATGTTGGACCCCTTTTCATAACTATAAAAGGGCCTACAGATTTTGGATATATATACCTCAACGTGAATAAGAATTAGCGGTATCTAAAGTGTAAAGCCTGATCAGCCAGCAAGGAACAAGGATGGTGAGAGCCCTTCAAGTTCTGGAAAGCGATAATGTTTATTATCTCTTTCGTGGAATTTTGCTACTTTGCCAATTTTTCGTGGTGATTTCAGTTATGTCGATGGTGATTGTTGCGTGTGCGGATTGTTACAGCTACCGACAGGAAAACAAGGATGGTGAAAGGAATGATGCCGCGCGTGCAGAAGAGCAAAAGAAGAAGGAAGAGAGAGAAAGAGCAAAGTCTGAGGTCACTGTAACTTGCTGTGATGGTGGTTGCTGCGGAGGAGATGGTGATGGCGGTGGTTGTGGCGGAGACTAATTAATATGCTGAGCATTAGCCCTGCAAATATGTTCCCAACCTGCATGTGGTTACTCAAGCTCCATTGCTCCTCATCAAAGGTCTAGATTCCAACAGCTTGAACCCAGTCAAGAATAACTGCAACGTTAGGTTGCACAAGATAATTCCTATCATTTGCAGCCTACAATAATTATTAGGAAACAATTATTTGGACGTCTAAAGCTGTCGTCTCACCTCCTGGGACACAAGTAGGAAGGCACAACATTAAAGCTTTACTATATCTCTTTCTTTTTGTTTTCCTTTTACGAGGTCCTGGGACACCTGGAACATAACAGATGAAAGGGTCCACAGATTTTGAGTGTGTCTGTGTGTGTATAGCTCAAACAGTGAATAAGAACTAGCAAAATCTTAAGTGCAAGGATGGGGAAGGGCCCTCCGCGTCTTGGAAGGCGACTCCCTTTTTCGAAATCTCCAGCATTTTGCTACTTTGCAAAATTCTTGTGGTGATTTTGGTCATATCGATGTTTATTTTTTCATGTGCTGACGGTGTCAAGATGAAGGAAGAGAAAGAAAAAGCAGAGCCTGAGGTCACTGAGGTTGTCATCATAGGTTGCTGTTGAGGTGGCAGTGGTTGCAGTGGAGATGGCGGTGGTGGATGCGGTGGTTGAACCCAACAGGGGGTTTTCTTACAGAAATGCTGGCCCGGCATGATTGAATCCAACCCCAGAATAACTGCAACTTTTGTAACCTTAAGTAGTGTTTATAATTATATATATAATTACTAGTAGATAGTAACATGTTGTACTTCTATGGTGTTTTGAATATTCTCTTCCGCTTGCCTGTGGATTGTAACTGAACATTTTGGTCTTTTTTTTGACTCCAACTGTCCAATTCAAGTAGCCAGCCTAGCAATTGTAATACACTTCACAAGTATACATCAGGACAAGCAGAAGAATTTCAAGAGAATGATTCAGAGTTATTGCAGAGTGGAACCGTGCAGTGCCATGACTTAAGGTCCTTGGAGAGAGACTTTGGGATCACAGGACCTCTTCTCTTCCTCCAAAATGAAGGAATTGTAATGTATATCACAGGTATCGACGTACTTGTCTGCTTGACCTTGCCTGTTCCCATTTATTTTGTTTGCTATATATTCAACCTTTTTTTTTTTTTTTTTTTCTCAATGTTCTTCAATCCAGCGCAAAAATTTATAGAATATAGTTACATTTATTTCATTTTAACCATTTAATATACTTCTTTTCTTGGACCATCATCGCTGAATATGCCATTAAACTCTTGTTATGATATAAATATCTCTTTCTGCACAGGATTGCTGATATATAGTAGTGTGATGTAAGAAATTCTGCATCAATTTAATTTCGATAGCCTGTTATTTTAACTTTTGTTTCTGATAATTAATTGTTTATTTTCTATGAGACTGATCTGCCCATAATTTATAAAATCAGAATATTTATTTTAAAGAAATAAAAACTAAAATTCATTTATATATATATATATATATCAACATGGACAATTTTCTGGAAACCATTAAGTGGAAAAAATTATGCTCCCAAAATTTTAACTTGCTCAAAAAAGAGCGATCATTATGCACCTAGGCTACCAAGTATATGGTATATGCCAATGCCAATTCATTTGTAAGCCATTAGGGATCATCACCAGGACTGATCTCGGTTCACTGTTGCACCTGCTCTGTTACAGGTATCTTTGCTAAACATACAAGTAGGTAGAGGCATCGGCTGAATTTGCTGTATCTCTGCTGAGAATAGAGCGAGCTTCGATTACTGAACGAGGTGGCTCTATATCTTTCTCCTGCAGTGAATTTCCCAGTAATCGCTGCATCTGTGAAGCAAAAGTGTCTTCCAGTATCTATACGAGACAAAAATAAAATAAAATGAGAATAAAATAAAAACAACATTTGAGCCATGCAGATTTGTTTCAGGAAGTAATGCAAGAGCAATAATAAGCTGAGATGGTGAAAATCAATGACAACTTTATGAAATGCCTAGGAGTAATTATGTGGAGTTTCTGTTGTACTACAATACAAAGTTCAGGAGTTGGGATGGGACTTACCCCAAGAGCATAACAGGAGCCATTATACCACACTCTGTTCTCCTTCCTGCCTTCAAGAAACTTCAAAAAAATCTAGCATAGCAGTCCACTTAAATAAAGTCAGAAGGTATCATACTGGTAAATTGGAGGTATTATACAAACTTGCTTTTCTACCTGTCCCATCCTATCCCAGAATCCACGACAGGTTGCAACGAATATGCGACTAGTGAAGGTGTCATGCAAGTTGGATATAGAGTCAATGAGCTGCAAGCTCAGCCCTTGCATCCTTTCACGGACATCAGCCTCTCCATCTTCTTCCTTTATTTCCTCCAAAATTCTTTTTAGCCGTGTGTTCCGATTTGCTTGCATCTGAAAGAATAAGAGATGGATTTATATTGACACCTTGGGATTGTCACATGATTCTTGCAGAAATCTCTCTGAAGTGTCTCAATAGAAATTGAATCCTGAATAACTACTACAAGAGAATTTGAATTATAGGTTGAGCTTACATTGTTAACAAGCTTTTCCACTGTTGCCTGCATGTAGTTTTTGTATTTTGTCCTCAACAAAACAGTGATTCCATTCATTTGCTCCCCAAAGAGTGACTTTTTATCTCCCATGAGAGGCAGGCAGGACGCCCAAGACTTTAAGATGTCCTCCACTCTACGATGCAAGACATCAAGGATTCTCTTGATGGTGTTCAGAAAGGTGCCCAACTGTAAGAAGGAAAATGTTGATTAGACACTTGTGCATCTACAGAGGGTAGAAACATATACAGGTACATGCAACTCACTTGTTGGGGTACAGAATATATTGTCACTGATTGTCTTCTTGTAAGTTTTTGAACATGCATATTAAGCCTCTTTGGGATGCTATCTTTCAAAGGAGCCAAGATATCATTGTACTGCCTCTCCAGTGCCTTGATTATGGCTCTTTCCACATCAGCAACAGCCTTTCAGCAGATCAAGAATGTCATTTTTCAGTCACAAAATATGGGCTTATATGTGCATCGGTATGACTGTTGTTTTGGGGGAGTGTCTATTGGGGGCTTTTAAAAAGTAAAAGAATGTTAGGACTCACATTTTCCAATATCAATGAGTATTGAGGCCATCGATTGATCACCACTTCATACTCAATGAGGGAGTCCTTGATTTTCTCATACATTTCCTCAGCAAATGGAGAAGTGGAATGATTTGTTGTTACTCCAGCCCATGGCACCTGTGAAAGTAGTCCTGGTTAGCATGAAGAAGTTTAAATGTTTTTTGATTGAAGCGCGCTAAAAAAATCCAGGTTGTCAGTTTTATACCCATTTAAACTGGAAGAAATGAAAACAGATATTACCACTCAAGGCCAAGCAAAAACAGGTTTTGGAGAGAAAATATAACTCTGCTCTTAGGGCTTGAACCTGCATCCTTTTGGTTGCTAGGCCAAGATTTTCAGTATTGTATATCATTTACATATATAGGAATAAGAAAGAAGGGGACTAAAGATGGCATGTATATGATGAATTCTTTATGAGGAAGTTGGACCTTTTCTGCTTTGCAATGCTCAAGCAAGTTAAGTTGCATATCCTGCACCCACACCATTATGTAACTGTGGAATAATCCCCGTGAGTCTACACTGCTCTGCACTTTACTGAAATATGGAGCATAGCAAGTCAGAAAGTACCTTCTAATTTTAATAGAGGTGATGGATTCAGTCTACAGTGTCACTCAGACTCATTTCAATTTTGATCCAAACATTTAAACCAATTGAAACCAAGATTGATCTTGAGTTATCACTCTCACAAACCTTATATTCCAACATTCAAGATTCCGCTCAAGATCAGTAATTGCAATTAGAAGCTCGTTAATGTGTGGCTGAGGGCTGGGTGGAGGCCAGGCAGAGAGGAAGCATCTGAGCCTATTAGACAACTCAGTGCTATAAACTTCAGCAGCAATACTGGACAACTCAATTGAACTGTAAAACACAAAAGACACATATATCAATCTGATACATTCTGAACATGGAAAATATCTGCTTTTGTCAGTTTCTACATTTACCCAAACTTATTCAGCATAGGAAATTGACCTGACCAAGAAAAAGAGAGTCTAAAAAGAGCAACCCAAAGTTCTCAAAGCACGTGTCATCTGCAACTAAAATTTTCATGGATAAAAGGCGCTGATATATAAAAGATAGCAAGACCTTGGAAGTATGTGCTGGTTGTGGATCTTGATGTCTGCCTGAATTTCTTTGCCAATATTTATACACAGATTCTTCATTTTGAGGAAGGCTGTTGAAATGGTAATAGAGTCCATGAGGTAACCTTCAGAGTTGTTGGACACAAACTCATCAGTCTCGATCATGTGCTTGCGACACCTCTTCTTTGCTGCTGTCTAGAAAATTACCATTTGTAAGTGGACTTTAGTTATGATAGATCGAATAATTACCAGTGCAAAAGAACTACTGTAACTATTATCCTAGGCAACAGCAACGAACAAACTTCTAGCCCCATTGAGATCACATGAGATGTGAATTGGTTTTTGAGCCTAGATAAGATTGGTTATCATAAGACCCACTTTTGTTTGATTATGATTGGGATTCACTATCTGAACAGGCGTGGTGTGACTAGGTTCTACTCCACCTTTGACATGTGTGAATGTATTGATGTTTGTTTGCATGCAAGAATGTATGTTTAATTTAGGACTAGACTGCATAGAGAAGGTCTATACGTCCTCCTAATGGGTATATCCAAAGCTGTAGGCTTGCCAAAAGGAGTGACATCATTTAATTTGCAGTGTACCTGCAAATAATTCCTGAGAATATTCTGTACATCTCGAGATAGTATATCATGAAGAACGCTGTAGACTTTGACAGCAGGAGCCAAAGCCGGTGCTGCAGACTCTTGCATTGGACCAAAGGGATCTGCTAACCCTGTGGGAGAGTTTTCATCCAGTATTTTGTAGTTTTGGAAAACATTTGCCAAGAGATTCTCAATTTGTGTCTCACAATCTAGCAGTATACTTTTCTGCAATGACACAGTAATAGAGTTATTTCCTTATGTTACTAATTTAGCATAAGAATATTCATATCAATCAAATAATTTAGCACTGCCATGTACCCTCAACAGGTATCAGCAAGACACCAAAGCAAAAACGTGAATTAAAACATAACAGATGCCAACAGCCAACTCACTTGGAAAAATCTAGAGTTCATAAAGTATACTTAAAAACATACACTGCTTGCCCCCAACTCTTAGACTATCTAAATATTTGGATGTCAAAAACCGATAGGGCCATTTCACAAGAAAAACTTTACAGCAGTTCACAGGGATGGGTCATCCAACTCATCCTCCAAACCCAAAGTAAAATCTCAGTACCCAAACCTGCCCCAATACCCATCGGTACTGATTCTCATGCTCAACACCAATCTAAATGGGTATCAGGATGAGGGTGGGTCCCCATTACACGTTAAGGATCAAAAAGTCCAACTCTATTCAATCTAAGTTACTTTTTCTCTATCTTTCTTGACAGTGAAAAACACAATAATGGTATCTATCTAATCTATCAGATATTAAGTATACAATCAAATATAACATAAGATAGAATAAAGAGTCTGCAAAACAACTGGATTGCTGTCCTTTTAACACACACATGCACGCACATATAGAAGCATTCGCTACCTGATCTAAAACAATGGTGAGAGTATCAATGCCCTGGTCAATAGGTTATTTTGAAGGTAATGCATGTGATCTCTACATTTTGGAGTGGCTTACCTCTTGCCTTGTCAAGCTTTTCTCACTCCTAGCTTTTATGATTGGCAGAAGTAACTCATCGACAAGCTCTAAGCAGTCTCTTGTTGGAGTTGCTACTCTCATAACATGTGACAGATACCTGCAAATATGTTTAGAATAGTTAAGATTCTGAAATGGAAAAGGTAACATGAACTATTAGGTTATACTCCTAAGTACCTCAACTTTGTATATGAATCAGAAACTCCATAATAGTCAGCAAATTCAGTCAACAGCCACTTCCACGGTCCGTGAAGTCTCAAGTTTCGAGAATGAAAATGTTGTGCACGCATCGCAGACTCCAGTAGTAAATCGTAGGCTAGAGTTTCCACAACAGGTCCACTCTGTGTGATAGTGATGGTTAAAAAGATCATAACATGGATTTAGATGTCCATATGAATGAATATGGTTCATACACCACATATGCAGAAATATAAGGAAGCCAGCCTAACAACCATTTATAATGCAATTGTAGTTGTTATACAAAGACTTGAAAACCGAATTGTAGAGAAAAAAAAAGATGAGATGTAACTGAAAACCATTAGAAAACTACATCTATCAGTGATTTGTTTCTTAACACAGCTTTTCCTAAATTCAATATCTGAGCATTGAAAGGGAAAGAAATCAAATGCCCAAGTATTTTGGACATTAGTTCTGTTCAGTTAATTAGAGTTGGAAGAAATAAAACCTTTATGTTGTTTGTTTCATCAGATGTTATGGTGCTTCCTAAAAGGAGCTGTATCTTCCCAACACATTCTTGACCATCTTGGTGCAAGCGCCACCAACGAACTCTGTCACTCTGTAACACAAATTCAGTTAAAAGACTATTTGTTCCTACAAAGGCCTGTTATTAGAAGATATAGGGTGCAGGTGCAATACATACAGGGTTATCATTCAGAGATGAAATTGGAATTGTAGCTCGACCCTGAATTGTTTTCTTTGTGTCATGGACTTCAACTAAAAGAGCATCCCCTTCACTCTCTGGGAAGCTGAATTAATCTTGCATGTGAGATTGCTCTGCCCAGCCATGGCATCACAGTTGTATTGAAAAAAAAAAGTGATTAGCCCATGCCCCCAACCCCACCGACAAGGACAGAGAAAAAGGATATGAACTCACAAGACATGATAATCCCCACTTCCAGGATGCAAGCAAATAGTAGACCCTTGTTCAACTTGAGTATCTTCATAAGTGCTCTTCAATTGGAATAAGCATGAAAGTTTCTCTGCAAACATAACAACATGAAGTTTTTAACTGTCCACTAAAATAGAGTAGTGAAGTTTCTGAAATCTTCACATGTACCACAAATTTTACAATGTTTGATTCTTGTATGGCCCTAGAACAATATGGGGATAGACATAGTGGTTATAAAAAAATAAAGCTGCCAAAAATATTGTTTTATATAAGTTACAAACCTTCTGACATCACAGAAAATGATGAATCTTTAATAGAATTGATGCTGGTTTTCACAACAGATGAAATTTGTCGGACATATTCTTTGCCCATTTGCAAGTAGATGGCACTGCGCTGTGAGTATGTGCACTTAAGCTTCCGCCTTGGTATAACTCGAACTTTCCGTACTGTCAATGACAACAAATGCACTTCAGTTAAATTAAAGCTAAAAAATCTCGGTTTCAGTTAAGAACTAAATTACTCTCACAGCCGCACTCAGATACTTGGCAGAGATAAGTTTTTGTCTATATAAATGAAGGAAATTTCCCAGGAAAAATTGTGAATACCCAACTTCTTAATGAGGTGCAGATGCCACTAGGAGAAAGGAGATCTTACCTTCCACTCTTATCTTCCCAACAACCTTCTTAGCCTCCAGAGGAAGAACTTTTTCTGCATTCTCTGTTGTTCTGACTTCCGTTGGTTGTACACCTCGTGGTTGCAACAAAAATTTGTGTAATCTACATGATCAATAGAGGCGAGAGATTTCATTCACAGTCAAAAATTAGCCATGAAAAATATGAGAGTTCCATATCCTCCTAAGTAGCAATATAAGAATTCAGAAGCACGCAAGCATAAGAAGCATACCCAAAAGCACTTCTGAGAGCCAAACACTCATCACGCAGAAACTCAGGAGCCTCAGTGCAACCTCGAGCCCAGGCATGCAGACACAAGCGGATACAAGCATCATAAGATATAAGAGTTTGCCAAGCGTATTGGCCACTGCAACAGGTAACTGACATGCCATTACAGAAGAATCTAAACACACAAAGTCAAAGAGGGATACACAAACATGCATGTACATGACTTCACTTGGACAATACCTAGTGTTATAATAAGCTGAATCATCCGCTGAGCAAGTCTGCCAATAAGGTATCTTTTCTTCCTTTTCTTTAGTCATGGACTCCATTTGTCTGAAAAGAACAACTCAAGAAGATTATAGCTAAAGTTGTGAACTACCAACAGAAAAATAGCTAGCAGAAAAACATTAAATTCCAACTTGTGCTAATCATTGCAATACCTTCTGATGAATTCAGTGCTTTGCATAGATTGTGATGTTCCATCCACAGAAGCTTCCCTGATTCCATCAGAACAGCCTGAGTCTCTCGACTTGCAAACTCCTTCCCCAGTAGGCTCAAATTCAGTTTCAACCAAAAAGTTCTTTCCTTCTCCTCCAATATCAATAAATGGTGGCGCACTGGGAGTTCCTAAATCTCCCACCTCCTTAAGCATATTTTTTTGGCTGCCATAAAAGCCCTACCACCACGACCAACAAGAAAGAAGGAAACAGATCAATAATCCAATACAAGTCGCATATCCAACCCAAGGACCAGAAAAAAGAAAAGATTCACCGCAAACAAGAAGTAACCTACAATGATCACCAACATCAATCGCCAAGAGGTATCAAAACTCATGGCACAAAACCCACGATTAAAACATTAAACAAGAGAGGAAAAAAAAGAAAAGAAAGGAAAAGGAAGGGAAAAAATAATCTAACCTTACCTCAAGAACCCGATTTTGATTACGAAGCTGAAATTGCTCTCTGGCTGAGCAAATGCCACTAGGGGTAGAGCCATTTTGTGATGATAATCTTGGTCTTCGCAATTCACCATCTGTAGTGAACCTCCTAAAATTGCCCGGCACTTCAATTTTCAAATCTTCCTTCAATAACCCTTTATTAGACTTCGTTATAGGCCTATTATCAAACACCTCATCTTCTTCATTATAGCAATGCATTGCTGGCCTCTTCCCGTAATCCACACAATTGGGACCCACATGTCCCTCCTCCTCGTCCAACCCCAGCCCCATCTCCACTTCCTCCTCCGAATAGTTTCCACCCGAAGCAGAGCCCACACTCTCATCACCGTCACCACCGTCCCTCGCCGGAGCCACCAAGCTGTGAGGCGGTAACAACCCAGAATGGAACTTCAGCGGGGGCAACAAATGGGAAGAGCTAAAAGCATTGGAATTACAGAGCATTGAAGATTTAGGAAGTGGGCTTAAGGGGGATTTCGGAAAAGATTCACGGGGCGACAGCTTCTCCGTTAGTGGAGACAAGGGAGATCGAGACCCAACAACCCGAGCCTCCTCTACTTCAGATCCCTGCAATCCAGGCCAACACAAAACCAAGAACCTTAATTTATTAAAAAAAAACAAAAAAAAGAAGAACAAAAGAAAAACAAAAACAAAAAGTCCCCAAGAATCCGAGAAAGAAAGAGAGAAAGAAAGGGAAAGATCGATACCCGCTTGACCCAGTTGATTGCGGTCTCATCCAAACCTTCGGTGAACATGTTTTCTTTCTTTCTTTCTTTCTTTCTTTGTTGTGCTTCTTTCTCTCAGGGTGGGTTCAGACAGTGAGTTGAAGAGGGAGGAAGAAACAGACACAGAGCTTCTTCTTCCTGATTGAAAGAAGGAATCAGAGAGAGCGTCGGCACATGGGGGTTTTTTAAAAATGGTAACGGCTAGTTTTGACGCTGATTTTCACTTTCTCCCCTTATTATTATTATTTTAAATATGTGTATGGGCGCCGCCGACATATTGTTGAGGGAATTTTCGTATCCTCGTTGAGAGAGGATTCGATTAGAGATGAATTAGTAGACGTATGCTTCTTTTTTCATTGTTTAAATCAAATTTGCCAGCTGAGATGGCTACGATGTTCTTCTCTTCGCTTATAATAGTAAAAAGCTCATCGTTTTTCCTTCCTTTTTTCTTCGCTTATTAGAAGTTTCTCACTCAAAATTTTAGCTTCAACATAAAATTTGAAGGAGGAAGAAGCTGGTATGATTCTCGTGACTAACCAACGAGTTTTAGTATCTCCTTGGAAAGCATTAAATGTCCAATTTAAATCTAACCTGTTCATTAATAAACGCTGTTTATTGGTGATAATGTGTATTTTATGATTGAGGTTAATTTAAATGGGCCGGAGAATACATACACACGCATGTGTGCGTGTGCGCGGTGCGTGTGCGTGTGTGCGTGTGCGTGTGTGTGTGTGTGTTATAAATACATGCAATAATGAACAAATTGCGCAATGCGGTTGGCTTAGCTTATATTTAATGTGGCACAAATTGATTACTTAAATGAGATATGAGTGTATGGTATCGACAAATTAATCAATACTGCCTAACCTAACCAGCATTAATGTGCACAGGCTTATGGCGCAAAATACATTTGTAGGATTTTGAGGCATGGGAGTCAACAAGTGGGTCGGGGATTCGAAACATGTAGGATTTTTGTCGACTCAAAAGTCAAGACTCGAGCTTTGTATGGTAAAAGACAAAAGTGTGAGAGAACAGGCTCAGGCTTCCACGTTTCCCTTCATGCACCAAAGCAGCATAACAGAATAGGGACTTCAGCATCTTCTTCCTCCCCCCCCCCCAACAAAACCCAAAAAATCGTCAGCGCCAATAGCAAAACAGCAATCTGTATAAACACAATGAATGGTTGATATTGTTGTGCATTTTCACTTCCTCGTTTTCATCTCGTCCCTAATGGTCTCAGTGCAGAAGTCTTGGTTACCGCAGTTCTCTAATGCATGCAAGTTGGCTGTTGTGTCTGTCCTTGGCAGTTTTCTAGCTTTTATTAATGTGAGCAATTGGTTACTGTCGTTATCCAATTCATAGGGGACCCCACAAAATTGGTGGACCCCACTTGTCAGTTTCAGTTTTCTCCTCCTTTATCATAAAGTCCGGTTTTGGGGGTGCAGAGGTGCGAATGAAAGAAGCGTAAGAGAAGTGAGAACTAATATCAGTGTTGATAGCGAGAGGAAGTTATGGAGTGCTTTCCTGATGGAGTTATGAGCAATGTTCTAAGAAACACACATCAAGTCATAGATGATTTCAGAAACACAATCGGAGGAGAAAGAATTAGCGATGATCTTGGTTACTTCAATTGGTTTGGCCTCATGCAGAATCCTGAGTCTGCAGTTAAGCTCCCTCCTGGCGATGCTGCTGGCCACAGTGGTGATGCATTTCTTTCACTTCAAGGAATGTTGGGAACCCCAACTGCTCACATAGCACCTGACCCTGCGGTCTTTGCAGAGGTGCTGGGGTTGAACAACCAGGAAGTGAAACCTCCACAGCAACGTCCTCGCCTTATTTTCTCTTGCGATGAAAAACCCAGACTTCGCTGGACTCGGGCATTACACAATTGTTTTGTCGATGCTGTTAATACGCTTGGTGGAGCAGAAAGTTTGTAACCCTTTTATACCGATGCTGTGATTTTTTCTTCTTTGAATTTCCTGCTCCATAAGTATGCCTGATTTTCAATGAAAGTTTGCTGGTTGCTGTTTTTGATAAGGACGAGTTTCTTCCTTTTTATAGCAAGCATCTGAGGCTGTCTGTTGTATTTTTCTAAAGAAAAATTTCCAAGTTTTCTTGTATTATACTCTCGCCTTCAAAAATAGACGATGCATATATAGCAGTCTGGCTACTATTGCCCGTACAACCTTTCCGACTCAAAATCAGCCAAAACATTATTCACTGCAGATAAAGGGGAAGTTAAATCCATCTGTGAAAGCAACTGATCGAATGATAGGATGGTCTATACATCGATTCTATCTTTCAATAGGTTACTCTAATATGAAGAGTTTTTACTTGTTTTCTTATCATCTAGTATTGCATTCACCTCACTCTGGATGGTTTTAAGTTTAGTTTGTTATTGGATTGTCTTTTTCCCTTGGCTGCTCAATATAGCTCTCTATCTAGTTGTCAGCTGGAACGAAAATGAAACATAAGTTTAGCACTATAACATGGTATTACATTTTTCATTGTTTATGTTTATCATTGGATGTTTGCATGTCCTCATAGATTTGATTGGGGTTTAATTGAGAAATTGTTGTCTGCTACAGATTGCAACATACTTTTCCCTTAGCTTCCAAAGCTGTTATTCCTTTTAACAATGTAATGCATGGTCACTATTCTAGTTAAGATTGTAATCTAGCAATCAAACCTTTGTTAGATCAATGAATTGAATTATCATGCATTTCAGATTCTTTGTGAGCACTTTGCACATTCATGCTGCTCCCCATAAACTGCATTCCAGGATGCCCACTGATTATTTGCCGTGTAGGTCGAGTAAGTTTGTCGGATAGTATTTCGTTGAAACACCTTTCTCTTTCTTAATTAGGTTTGTTGCGTCCCGATTATCTTGATTACACGGTATCATGAGAAAGTTGTTTCGGGAAAGGTGATTTCTAGTTGTTTACTGCACATTTGCTGGTTTCTATTTCGTTGCACTTTCTCTTTCATTGACATTGAATACATTCCCCGAGTTTCTAATACGATGATATGTAGGGAAATCAGATCCAGAGTGATCGGAGCATTAGTTCCGCATAACATTCTTAGTATTCCTTTGCCTAAATCACTTTGATAAATTTGTACCATATTTGGCAGATAGACATCTGGTGAGTGATTCACTGCTTTCCAAGATGATCAATAAGCAAATCAATTTACTTAAAGGTAGCAGTGGATCTAAGTTGAATAATACACACAACGAATTGGTTTAAGAATTGTGAATCAATAAAATGAGACTAAACTTGTGTTTAATGAGTTTGCTGCTTAATATTACGATCTTCAGCCGTCATCTGAAACAATACTGAAATGTAAGCTTATAACTATAATGCGGTGTTATTTCTTCGTTGTTTATACTTCACAAATGGATGTTTGCATGTCCTCATAGTTTTGATTGGAGTCTTATTAAGAAATTGTTGTCTGCTAACCAGATATTTCAATCTAGGTTCCAATGCTGTTATCCTTCTGCAAATGTAATGCATGATCACTAGTCTGGTTAAGGTTGTAGTCTAGCAAGTAAATCTTTGTTCGATCAATGAATTGATCCATAATGCATTTCAGACTCTTTTTAAGCATTTTGCATGGTCTTGCTGCTCTATAGACTGCATTCCAGGATGACCGCTGATTCTTTGCCACGTATGTAGAGTAAGTTTGTCAGATACTATTTCATTGAAATACCCTTTTCTTTCTTAATTATGTTTGTCGTGTTCCGATTATTTTGATTACATGGTATCGTGAGAACGGTGTTTCAGGAAAGGTGATTTCTTGTTGTTTAATGCTTTGTTTGTCAGTTTCTATGTTGTCGCTCTCTTTTCGGTTGGCATCGAGCCATTCCCCTTGTTTCCAATACAATCATATGTAGCAAAATGAGATCCAGAATGACAGGAGCATTTGTTTTGTGTATCCTTTATCTAGATCATTTTGATAAATTTGTACCATATTTGGCAGATAGAGATATGTTGAGTGATTCACTGCCTTCCATTTACAGACTTACAGTTTTGACAGACGAACTAAGCCTAGCTACAATGTTCAGGTTCACTGTGACATGTAGAACTCATCACTACCTGGTGACACAGGCTAGCTACTGGACAATAAATGATGGTCAATAAGCAAATACGTATATTTGAACGTAGAAGTAGTTCAAACTAATACGCGCAGCAAATTGGTTAAGAATTGTGAATCAGTAAAATGAAATTAAATTTCTGTTTAACTAGTTAGCATAATATATGGTTGACAATGTTCAACAAAGAGGATAGTAAAAAATTCGTTGTCATTTAGACAATAGAGGAACATATACTAGCTCTCATGATTGAAGTGATTCACTGCTTTCCCTTTACAGAATTACAGTTTTGACAGACAACTAAGCCTGGCTACTATGTTCAGATTCACTGTGACTTGTAGAACTCATCACTACCTGGTGATACAGGCTAGCTACTAGACAATAAATGATGGCCAATAAGCAAATACGTATATTTGAAGGTAGAAGTAGTTCAAACTGATACACACAGAAAATTGGTTAAGAATTGTGAATCGGTAAAATGAAATTAAATTTCTGTTTAATTAGTTAGCATAATATATGGTTGACAATGTTCAACAAAGAGGATAGTAAAAAATTTGTTGTCATTTAGACAATAGAGGAACATATGCTAGCTCTCATGATTGAAGTGGAGCTAAAGATAGTTTGGCAGCAAGATCTGATGACAAGGTGTAATATTTCTTGTTGTAGCTGATAGTGGCTGACCCAGAGGTACATAAGCAGAGTTGCAGTCTTCTTTTGCTCCTAAGTTATATATAGGAGTATTCTGTTTTTCGTTTGTTGTTCTGAGATACGTTATTGCCATATCATTTTCACTTCACATCAGATATCATTATATACTCCCATTGATATTCAGTTGTTGATGACTGCTTTCTTTGTGTTTTTTTTCCGTCTCATTCTCTCACTTCACATCAGATCCCATAATATATTTCCATTAATATTCAGATGTTGATGACTGCTTTGCTTTTGTGTGTGTGTGTGTGTGTGTGTGTGTGTGTGTGTGCGCGTGTGTGCGTGTTTTTTTTCCCTCCATGATGGAAAACTGTTTTATCATTACTACCTAGCAATTTGGTAATCTTTGGTCCATAAAAATCTTCTTATCAAGAAATTTGATTACTTCTGGAGACTAGCTTATAACAGGTAGTTATGACATTTCAAGATGTTGGACCGCATTGATTATCATGTATATGTAAAGTATACCTATTATTTAGCAAGACAAGATATAAGTACACCTGCAGATGCATCACATATCATCGCATAACTTGTGAACCATATTTTGCAGAAGCGACTCCAAGTGCCATTCTGCATTTAATGAATGTCGAGGGATTAACTATTCAGCATGTGAAGAGCCATCTCCAGGTTTGTTCCATCATTACACTTCAAAACCGACCATTTTAAGGAAGCTGTTCTGAACTGTTAATATTTCTGGCTAAATTGGAAATGCCATTTATCATTAGGCACTAAATTTATTGTCACCATGCATTGCAGAAGTACAGAAGAGGCAAACTTATGAGGCTCGACTGGCCTGAGCTACTTGACCGCGGTGGGTGTTTCTTCACAACTGTTTGGTTTAGAGCATGCATTTAGAGCTTCTCATTAAAAAAAAAAAAAAAAAAAGTAAAAAAAATCATCAGCTTCTTATCTTAATTAAATCATCAGAGCTACATGTCCATCAGCAGAGAAGCTTGGCATTTAGAGCTACATGTAGAGAAGCTTCTTATCTTAATTAAATCATCAGCTTTGCTCTTAGACTTCATGTCCATCAGCAGACAAGGCCAAAACGTTTTCTTATTTGTCTAAATTTTCTGGTAGCTGTGCTTTTATAGGGTTCAACAGCAACCATTGCATATCTTGATACTAGTAGTCAATTACTACAGAATTAAGTTTGGCAGTATCTCTAGAGTGAGCATTCTATTGTGAAAATCAAGATTTGCAAGTAGGAATGATATTTAAAAAAAAAAACAAAAAACAGAAAAAATACAAATGCACAAAACAAAATCCTGTGACAGAAACAATTTAGAACATGTAAGCATATTGAAAAGAAAAGATAAAGCCAAGCAATTTTAGTCCAAAAGGAAAGAAGCACGGAACCAAAAAGGATAAAAAAAAAAGAAAGAAAGAGGGAGATAAAGAAGGGAGCACCTTGCTATTGCTATGAGTAGCGAAAATCTTGTTCTGTTTCTCCTTTTGTCACCTCTCCAGAAGTAGCAATATGTAATGCTGACTGGTACATTTTATTGTGAATGTTAATTGCCAATGAACCACAGGTACCCCTCATTTCTTACAAGACTCAAGCAGCACCTTTGGCGTAATGCAAGTCAAAGAAAAAGAGTATGCTATGTAATCTATCACCTGTTCTGTTATGCCCCCAACCTTCGTTATGCCTTTCTAAGATGCAATCAGGCTAACAGCTGCAACTTTGTGTTTTTGGCATAGAGAACACCAATTCAGAATGGAAGCAATGAAGGAATTTCAAGCACAGCTTCATCTTCAAATTAAGGCAAGCTCCTCTGGCCCCATATGAGAAATGCCATTCTTATTTGTAGGTAAAAGGAGATTTTACGAAATATGGAGGTGTGCTTAGACCAATGGTAATTGAAAAAATTTGGTTGACTCTGGTGAATACAAACAGATGATGGAATTCAACAGCCTCAACTGAATTCACGTCCTTTGGTTTTAAGCAGGCTATGGAGGCTTTTCCAGGGGACATTGAGGCACAGAACTTCAATCTTCCACTCAAGAAGGCGAGAGTTATGCTTCCAAATCAGCATGCTGAATACAAGGGAAGTTCCTCCGGGGACCCAGTTCTCACTGATGGAACAAATATGGCTGCAATGCCAACTCTCTTCCAGAATCATCAGAATGCATACAATTCAAAAGAGGCAAGCAAAGTGCATATTATCCCTCAGGAGAAGCAACAGAAAATTATCCAAGCCCCAGTGGCTGCTCGTAATCCTGAGACTGAAGAGAGCTTGCCTTCTGATGGACATTCAGGAAGTTCACATCTCGAAAGATTGCACATGACAGGACTGCCTGAAATGGGGAGTGGAAAGGTTTCAGCTGAGAAATCTCAACCTGTCGAGGCCAGTTTTGGTTTCAATATTGAAGACATGGACAACTGGGACCTTAGTTTGTTCAACCCCGATGAGTGGGACTTCTAAATGACCGGCAGGATCGCCAATTCTCAGTTGTGGGTTAACGAAGCAACTTGCTTTAAGAATTCCATCTTTGAACAAGTACTGACTAGTTAATCTGATCCACCTATAGTAACAGCTTTCTGAGAGTTGAACAGAACATGGAAAATTTATGAGGTTTCCAGACTTTCCTCTATGCATAGACGCTCTTTTCTCTTTTTCTGGATAGGATAAGAAACATTTTTGGTATGGGGTGGCAATAGAAAATATAGAAACATTGCCACATGAAGCAGTACGACCTACGACAGCCCTTTTGCACTCACATCCATTGCCACAAGGAATTTAGCTTATCCAATTCTACCCAGAAGTGCCCATCTTAGTCATCACGCATATATATAAGCATAAATGCCAACAAAAGAAACAATTGCAGGCATCATTAGCATTGTATAAACTAAACAGCAATAATTTCTTACATTGTTTTCTCCACTTTCACGAGATGTTGATAGAGCAGCAAAAACGATTTTTTAGGACACCCAATAATTAGACAATAGATACCTACATTTAACCAAACTTTCCAAATATAAAATGGAACTAGAAAACAAAAAATAGAACAACTCATGGAGGACAGCCTGCATATTTCCACATTCTACAGCAAGAACCAACACTGGTAATTGAAAGAAAAAGAAAAAAAAAGACAAGTTCAAAACTAATCTTATTTCATCTAATAATCTTAAATAGCATGAAAATAAATAATGCATTCAACATATTCTCTCGACTGCAGCACAACAAATATCAGTCACCGTTGGCCTTTTGACAAAAAAAAAAAAAAAAAAAAACCAATGCCACTTGCTTTTTGTGCAGTACATTCTGCTCCAAGTAGTTCAGTGTTTGTCAAAGCCACTGACTGCAACTCTTTAATCAATCATTACAGATGAGAAAATATAACGCACAAAGTAGAATGACATAAGGAAGCTGATGGTGCCAGTTGACAACATGATTGCAATTGCCATGAGAAGAAAGTACCCGAGGTAGAGCATAGCTGACACAGGCCCACTCAAACTCCGCAGGTCGAAAACCAAGTAATTGATTGAGTACTAGAAGACATAGAGAACAACTGAATCAGAGGAAAAGAAAGCCTTCCACCACCAGCACCAATCCTCCACGCAAATATGCATGTAGGTAAGGACTACTGACACTTCAGCACATATGATAACAAGTAGCACAAGGACCATCAGTCAGAAACCAAACACGTAATAAAAGTGCCCAAGCCAGACACTGGAGTGGATGATAAACAATTCAATGAAAGGGGTCCCAAATGGCAAGGTTCCAGCACCAAGAACAAGAAGCCAAGACAGATATTTGCAAGCAGGTATTTCCCTCAGGATCAGGATCTCGATCTGGTTGGTTCGTACAGGGTACTGAATTGCCTCAGCTCATGTCCCAAAGAAGCCTCCCATGAGGGTAAGTGGCACCAAAATGCAAAACCAAAGCAAGAAGAGTACAAATATGATGAAATGGGAATAGCGCCAGTACTATGGCTTCCCCAGAGGAGGAAATTCAACACTGTGAGGATAAAAAAGACAATTCCAGGGAAGATGCAAGCAACCGACCAGGAAACTGACCTCCACCCTTCTGAAGTCCCCTTGATAGTTCTCCACAAATGCACTGCAACATGGCCAGCTGTAATACCCAGAAAAGATACAGAATTATCATCCCTGTCAACAGCATTCCTCGTGAAGCTGGTGACATGAATCTAAAGGCTGCAAACACAATGGATACAATTGCCATCCCTGTAATCTAAACCCCATCTCCAACCATCATGCATAGAAGCTTTGAGCACTCTGGTTCTCTGAATACATAACCCACAACATGCTTCCAACCAGAAAGTTCCTTGTTCATCTGTGCTTCAGCTTCTTTGTCCTGCTCCTCATACCATGTCAGGTTCCCCCTCACTGTTCTTAAGAAGATGACAAAAGCAATACCAGCAAAGAAAAGTATCACCATAAGGGAGTTCAAAATAGAAAACCAGTGCACACGAGCACCTTCCATCTTCAAATAAGAATCCCAACGAGATGACCATCTAACATTACTTTTCACAAAGTGAATCTCATAAGTGAATGAAACTCTCTCTTTCTCCCTTATGATCTGAGACTTGTCAAGGTCCAAGGGGCAGTTCACTGCCGAGATTTTATTATACATATGGAGTTTTGTTATTACTTCAGGATCATACTTAACACTGCGAGGCACAACCTCAAAACCAACAATCTCATACCCAGCAGCCTTCTTCTTATCAGCTTCAGAGATTACACCCATACCTTCTTCACCAGTACCAATTATCTCTACACCTGTCCCTTCATATTCGTGAACCGAGACTGTAAACCTAAGGTGATTGACAATGTAATCATTGTTACTATTTTGAGGCGTGAACCCAATTGGGTACCCAGTCTGCTGGATGTTAACTCCATTTTGTTTGGCAAACCTCATCACGGGCAAATTATCCAAAATCATGTTCACTTGGTACAGGTCATGGGTTCTCTGTCTCTAAAGCTTCTCTTTGTGCTCACTCAACGGGGCAGTGGTACAAAGATACAGAGTCTCACTGGTATTCATCCTGAACCTGTAGGAAGAGTTATCAATCTGATCTCCCACGAGAGGCTCTCCAAGATTCTCAGCGCTTTTTCTTGATACCACCCAGGGGTGTGCAATAAGGAAGACTATAGTAGCCGAAGGGGAGCTCCGTTTCGATAGAAGTAAGAGAATTGACTTTGGCAGATATGGGGTCTCCATTTGAATATGTGTGCATATAGCTTCCAGGCAGATAAAACCCATAGCAACTTTGTAACCCATAAAAAAGGAAAGCCCAGCCGATCATGGGAGTCCTCATCTTCAATGCAAGCACCCATAAACAAAAGGCCACTGAATTAAGAAGAAAATCTAGGAACAACCAAGGCATTTAATTTACTAATTAGTACATAAACCCCCTGCAATAGATTCCACGACCAAGTTGAACCCATATAAGTATCCAAATCTTGCAATCAATACACCAATCTACAAACACTGTTGGGAGCGGTTGCATACTCGAAGAATGCATCCCATTAAAGACACACACAGTCACGTCAGAAACCGCAACTGACCAAGTTTACCTCACAGCAGATCCGGTGAGACGGATGCAGCACAGATGCCCGGATTCCGGATTCGGGATTCGGAGTCTCTCTGGCGTGAATACGTAGCACAGATGTCCTCCCTCGAGCTCTATGCACAGACGGGTAGTTATTATTATTATTATTTTTAAATAAAAGGAAAGAAGTTCTTTGTTTGTTTTTTTCATTTTACTTTTTCTTTATTTTAACATAAGAGGATGAAAGAATTACACTTTTGCATTTTAATTTTAGAGAACAATTATAATTCGCATTTCAAGTTTTTTAGAGGTTAAATAACCGTAACACCTTTGCATATAATAAAAAAGTCAGAACTCTCACTCTCACGGTACAATCCTAGCATGTGCCCTCTTTCTTTTTGAAATTTATTTTCTTCTAAGAAATCTGTTTTTACATGTAAAATTGTGTTTACGCTGTATTATATATGACTCTGTTTAATATTATCAGTAAATTTTGTTATTGTGGTTGACAAATGGGGATAGTTGTAAAAATTATTATTTGTAACGTTATAAGCAAAAAATATATATATATATTAATTATTATTATTATTTATTTTTTTTTTGATAAAATGCAGTTGTTCTTTATGGCCTTATTTGAAATACATACGGTAACAGGTAGATTATCTGTTGTCTTTCTTTCAGATTTGGGGTGCGAATAATAACTGTACAGTCAAAATGGATGGTGCTGTATTAAAAAGGAAGGGCCTAAAAAACCACCTAAATCTGCAGTAAATTTATCTTAATTTTTTACTGTCACGTAAATTAACCAAACCATCGGATGCAAAAGAGCATTAACCGGTCTGACCAGGAAAAAATAAGAGAGATAAAAAAAAAAAAAAAGAAGAAAAAAAAAGAAAGAGGTTAAACTGGTCCTGGCAGGTTTGCGATGTTAGAGAATGAGAAGAAGCAACATCTTCAGAAGATTACTGAGCACTTTCACTTGCGGGGACAACGCTCAAGTGTTCAGCTTTGGGGATGGGTCCCACGGAGCTCTTGGGCTGCCAGCTTCCCTCACGGGCATCGGTACCGGCGCTTATGAGCCCACCGCGGTCCCTGGCCTCCCCTCCGACGTGGTCGGCGTCGCTGCTGGTCACTACCACTCCCTTGCCGTCACTTCTCGAGGCGAGGTCTGGGCCTGGGGCCGCAATCAAGAAGCGCAGCTCGGCCGCGGCCTTCTTGCCACCAGGTTAATTGAATCTAGGGCTAAAAAGACGGAGGACTCAATCTAAGAGGGGACAGCTGTCAATTTAATTCCTGCTGTGACTCTTTTTCTTTTTTAATTCAATTGGAAAAACAAAAAAGGGTAGGTTATGATGATGAATTGATTACAGGGATACATGGAATGAGCCAAAGAAGGTTGAAGACTTGAATCAAGTCAGAGCAATTGCTGCATTTGCATCTGGGGTCGTATCTGCAGCCATCGGAGATGATGGGTCTTTGTGGGTTTGGGGAAAATCTAAGAGGGGACAGCTGGGCCTCGGAAAAGGAGTTACAGAGGCTTTATTTCCGTCCAGGGTCAATGCACTTGCAGGAGAGAAAATTGCCAAGGTACACATCTGAGAGGCGGGATGTTTTTCTGTACTGCAACTCCATATTGGTCAATTGTTAGGTTTTTTCAATTTATACACAAGAAATGCGACTTGGTTTTTAACAGGTATCGTTTGGTTGGGGGCATGCCCTTGCACTTACCGATGATGGAAAACTGTTTGGGTGGGGTTATTGTGCTGATGGTAGGTTAGGCAAAATTGGGGGTGCTGTGGAGGCATCATACCTAGATTCCAGTGCTGGTATAGCTGAAGTTAACCGGAAAATTTCTAGATCAGTGCTGGAGGACGCTGAAAAGCTGGTTTTACAAGGAATGGAGAAGGAAAAAGATATGCCCATAGTTTGGGACCCTTGTTTGTTGGAAGGATTGTCGGGGGCAGAAGTTGTAGACTTTGCTTGTGGGCTGGATCATTCCTTGGTTCTTTGTTGTAAGTAATGAATTTGCTTCTTGTTTGTGTCGATATGCAAAATGTGCTTTGCTAGTTTGTTCTGATTGTCTAGTTTCAGGTGATGGCACCCTATTAAGCTCTGGAAGTAATATATATGGTCAGCTGGGCAGAGCAAGCGAGGATGTGGGACTGTTCCCTGTTGATATGCAATTCCTTCCGTTGTCTGTAGCTGCTGGCCTCGGTCATTCTTTGGCAATCTGTGAAACAGCATCGTCGGACACTGAAGGGGATGCTGGAGTTATTGTCTCGTGGGGATGGAACCAAAGCTCCCAGCTTGGAAGGCTGGGGCCGGATAGCATCCCTTCCAAGGTTGAGGGGCTGTCAGGGGAGAATCCTGTATCAGTGTCTGGAGGGCGGGCACATTCTGTCGCTCTCACGTCTGAGGGAGAATTGTGGGTCTGGGGCTGTGGAAAGAATGGCAGGCTTGGATTAGGGAGCTCCTGTGACGAAGCCGAGCCTATGTTACTTGACAATTTAGAAGGCCGTGAGGTTTTACAAGCCATGTCCGGCTTTGATCATAACCTAGTTTTGGTAGCTCAATGATAAGGGTTGATCACAATGGTTTCCAATTTTCCCTGAATTGGATGATTCCGCCAGTTTTTTTCTCTTTCAACCTTTTTCTCTTCATTTCTTGCAGAAACAATGCCACTAGCGAAGCCTCACATTTGCCATCTTCATTTGTTCTTATGGTTCATATGCTGCCAGCTATGCTTCATATTCATGAGAAGTGGCAATTAAATTCGGATAAATTCTTCCTCCCTGGCCTGGTGAGAAAAGTCGGGAGAACCTGAGGCGGTAACTAAAGATAATGATAAAAAGACAAAGATACCCCTAACTCAAAAAAGAAGGAGCTGACTAAGGTGCGGGATATTACCGTTTTATTCGCATGGGACCCGCGTAAATGCTCATAAAAATGTTTTGGAATGTTACTGAGGAGCCCACCACCAAAATACCCAGATTGAAGATTTGATGCGGGAATTGGGACTCACCTAAATATTCATAATATGTTATTTTCTTATTTTAATGTTAAAAATAATAAAAAAAAATTATCAAATATATCATTAGGGAGAAACGGCATAAATGTAATTTTATAGATATCAAATTTATTTCTCTTTATTTTTTCACCACATTCAAACAAAAAAAAAAAAATTATACTTTACATTTGTTTCTTTTCTCTTCATTTTTTTTTTCTCACAACTTTTTTTTTTATTTTAAACTTTCTTTCATACTCTTCTTCAAATTCAAACAAAGTATAAAGGTGTAACAAGAAGAACTCATATTAATCCATAACTATACCAAGTAAATTATTTAGGCTATTAGAATACATGCAAAATTTACGGTGGGTGGTGAAAAAGAAATTTGATTTTATTTTTTGAACGGGAAGATAATTGTTTTGGCTTTTTATCTGCAAGGAATGGAATATGAGAAAATGTAAAAGACAACCAAAAAAAATAAAAATTATATATATATATATATATATATCAATTAGAAAGGGAAAAAAAAAAAGAAAAACAAAACTTCCGATAACAAACGCCTTGTTACTATTCGAATGATTAATTGAAAAATTTGAGAAATAATCTGAAGAGGGAGTCATTAAGAAGTAGAATTTAACATAAAGTCAATAAATCAGCTGTCATAAACATCATCTAATTCTGAAGATTTATTTATTTATTTATTTGTTAATTGGAAATTGGAAATTATTACCCCAACGCGGTTAATAGTAATCCAAGTGCAAATAGGAAAACAATGGGAGAGAACAAAGAGGCTTCTCTCTCTATTTAGCGCGGGGCGGGTGGGCGGGCGATCCGCGAGAGTTCTGTTGGTCCGATCCAAAGTCGCCATCCATCCGCAACCCGAGAGGCTAAGGAACATCCCAGGCGCAGGCGTCGCCAAGGCGGGGGCAGCCTCCTCTAACTAATTTCCCGCCGTCTTTTCCATCGGATCGACGGAGACAAGTGAGAGAGATGTTGGAAAACCCTACGCCAGCAGCCCCGCAAGATCCCGTCAAGCGCTACGCTCCTCCGAATCAAAGGCACCCCTCGTTCCCTTCTTATCCTTTTTTCTTTCCTTCTTTCTTTTTTTTTTGGGGTTTTGTTTTTTTTTTTTCCCACCTCTTCTGTAATTATCCTTAATATATTCTTCTTTTCTTTTCTTTTTCTGATTGTCCGTTCAAACTGTACAGGAACCGCTCTCTCAGCAGACGCAGATCAGGTCAGATTCCCTTATTATTCTTCTTATATTCTTTTATTCTCGTGCCGTTACTTGAGGATAAAGGAACAGAGATCTGATTTGAGTCTTGCAGATCGGTTTTGCAATCATTATGCCAATGACGGAGAGAAAAACCAGCTACACGCCGCCGCTTCGAGATCCGGTCCTGTTGCAGATCATGGCGGTGATGTTGGTAGCAGCAATATCCTGAATGAATTGTCTCGCCCGGGTTTGATAGCTCTTGAGGGTTGTTCTCGCAGCGAGGCTTCTCAGCTTTTGAGTCATCGTATGTACACATTGCTGTTGATTCATGCCTATTATATACTTTCCTTAAGTGGTACTTTTGTACAACCATAAAAATTATGGTTTCCGTTTTCTCTCTCTCTCTCGGGTTTGTCAAAGTTTTGGTTTTTAATGGAAATTCCTAAAGGACAAAGAGAAGTAGAAACTGTTTTTCTTTTTCTGTTGCTATTATATGTAACATACGGTTGTACCTGGGTTGGTCATTTTGATAATTACAACGCGCCACGACGTTTCTATCTTATATTCATTATGACGTGCAGGTTGGGCTGCAGTAATGAATAGCTACAATGATGCATCGGTAGACTTATCCGGTGAGTGCGATTACTTTTTGAAAGCCCTCTGCCTTCTGTTTACCCGAAAAGTTTCTGATTTTAACAGTGTCATGTTAGTGTAAAAGCTGTAGTGGTTGGTCTATTTAGTCGTTTTCCCCTGTTTAACTCTAAACATGATGCATGATGTTATCTTGAAACTATGAGGCATGTAAGCCCAGTGAATTAACGATGTTCTTATACTGGCTCTTAAGTAGTTGTTCGTATGTCAGGATTTCTAAATTTTGAGATGGTTTATTTCACAGAGGAAGGAAACAGATTTTCTGATAAAATTGAGCATGGAAAAGAAAGACTGAAATGTCAGTTTTTGTTTCCTTCATTCTAATGATTTCAAATGAGTTTGGTGGCATTACATTGATTGACAAGTGTCCGTGTTGCTCTAATGTCTTATGAATGTCCACCATCACTTCTTTGGTCCTTTCCCAGCCGTATTCTGATGAGCTGACCTGCCGATGTTAGCTGAGACTGTCAAAGGAGGGTCAATTTGCTTTGCTTCAGATAAATACTTTCTGGGACATTTCCTATAAGTTTTAGATACTGTCAGTTTTTCTTGTAATGCATCATTGGTTTTCCTCTCTGGATGCTTTTGTGGATTATTTGCTTCCTTAAAACAGAACATAGTTGAGAAAATGAAAGACTGAGAAGAAACATGAAATCTATAGAGGGAATAGGGTCCATCCCTCTACAAACCTAGCTCAAGCAGCAATAATGCAGTCATGGGAAATTGTCTATATCTGCTATTGTGCATACCATTTTAGTTCCAGATTTCTGAAACATTGATTACTGATTTATATGTCCAGAAAAACCGGTTATGTATTCAGGAAGTGGTGGATCAGCATGGGGACACCTGAGACTTCCTCATCAGGTAATCATGTCTGCATCTTCTCCTCTCTTCTCAACTGTCTCTCTCACATGCATGATAATCTATGGTTGCTTTCCAGGTCATGGCTGCACCGAACAATGTTGGATCTTCTGGTCAACCGATAGACTTCTTAAGTGAACTTCACCTTGCACTTCGTACTGCCAATACCAGTTCGGACAATTAACTGTGTGCAGACCATGATCGAAGATGAATGTTTGTTTGAATGTTGACTTATATAATGCTTGGAACTGTGGTTCTAAGGGCTGCCTGATCTGTGTATGTGAACTAAATTAGAACACGTGTCAGTATTGATAGAAACATGGATGGTCGATATTTGCAGGCATGAACCTGCACAATGGATTGTAAGGTGTTTTACCCAGCTCTCCTTGTGTTTTATACTTAATGTATTTATTATGTACACATTGATAATTTGCCTGTTTTTTTCCTCCGTCAGACTGTCTCATGCCTGCACTTGTGTTGACTACACAATGTGCATGTGCGCAAGTGCATGTGATGTGTGAATGTGCATACTTGTTCTTATAGCTAGGTGAGAGGACTGTGACCGTGCGTTAGATTCACTGGACCAAGTGGCCTTTTGATACTTTTTCCTGCTATCATCTGAATGGAAGCTTGAATAATGGCAGCATGGAATGACGTTAAAACACCATTCAATGATATTGATAAAAGTAACTGATTCTCGAAGCGTCAATTGTTCAATGCATCTGCATTGTAGCGTAAAAACTTCGAAGTCATTCTATCTGAATGTTTCGGCCCGCGCAAAATTCGGGAAATAGACCAAGCTATGGATTTTGCTGTGTGATTCAGGGAATCTTCTTCTTTATGATTCAGAGAATTCTGTATCAGTCATTGCACAAAAATGAGATAAAATATTGGTGATTCTCTCACTAGGTCCCCGGATGAATTTAGAAACAAATCTACACTTGTTAGTGGCTAATCTTCCCAGACAGGAATAATTCCTTGAGCTGCCAATCGCTTTCTCACCCAGAAGATGATGTGTTGGCTAGTAATTTTCTTTTCATCGATGAGAAAAGGCTCCACGGTGCTTGCTTCCGAGCCATAGGAGGATAGAGAGAACCCTTTCGGACCTGCTCAGCCAGGAAGAAGAACCTGAGCTGTTTTTAGTTATAGCCTAGTGGGGCTTAGCTTTAAGCTGTTAACAGAATTCAAGTACCTGTGAGGACTCCATTGGGGAAGAAAGCCCAAAATGAATAGGGCTTTCCCTTCTTCAGAAAGGACCCTTCCAACTGCCATTCTCAACAAAGGGTTTTAAAAAAAAGAAAAAAAAAAGAAAAAGAAAAACCAAGCTTCTGTGAGAATGGAAGAATTGGAATAATAATGATGATGATGATAGGTAAGTGATTGGAGATAAAAATAACAATCATCAAAGGGTACTGACCCTGTTGTCTTGGAAAGATAGCTCAAGTTCAGTGATATCATCTTGAGCCTCGAGAATTGCTTTTAGTGGGGGAATAACATCCTCCTCCATTAACTGAGGAAGTGACTTCGTGGGAGCTTTTGCTGGTGGTCTGGGCTTCGCTGGTGTCTTCGTTTCAACTGCCTTAACTTCCTTTGTCTCTGCAGCAACTGTTGAACCACAAAGCTATCCTTGGTTTTCGTTTGGATGGACTTGTCACAGTCGCAGGCAACAAAATCGAGGCTATATGAGCAGCAAAACCATGGGCAACTTACCAGTAGAAGTAGATGACTCTTGCAGAGCAGAGAAGGTTATACATCTTCTCCATGTTACTGCCTTGTGAACCATCTGCTTTGTATACTAGCCAGATAACCACACAGAGGAAGGACACTTTCACTACGTACAGTTGCGAAATGAGCTGCTATTCTACTCCGTTTCAACATGCACAGGATTTTCTACAGTTTGACTATGATTACTCTCAACTTTAACTGCGCCACTATTAGCAATTCTGAACAACTGATTTATATAAAATAAAAGAAAAGGTCGAGTTTCGACTGTACACCAAGCTTCCAAACTGTGAAAACATGTTGACGCAGACAGTACAGATAAAAAGCGCTGGCAAGAGCATAATGGGGAGCACGCACATACCGTAGAGATTGTGGAGTAGGGGGCCCCGCTGGCATGTCTATTAAGAGATGAAGGTGACGAAGGAAAGCTTGAAACTCTCATCATAGCTCCACCTTGTGTTGCCATGTTGTTAAATATGATGTGCATAAAAGAAGCTTCGATAACAATAATAATAATAATAATACGCTGACCCTCTTCTTCTGATCGCCTCTTCTTTGTCAATCACCACCCATTTTCTTTCTTGTTTCGGGACCCGTCCACTTATGTGAGAAGAAAAGCAGGCCAGAAGAAGAGAAAGACAGGGATAGGGGACGAGGCTGGAAACTAACTGGAAGAGCAGCACTGAAGTACAGGGGAAAGGCTTCCAATCCACACAATTGCGGGTAGACTATAAGCCACGGATATCGTTTATTTTTTTCCCTTCTTGGACCCGTAAATTTGAGAGAAATAAAATAACAACTTAAATAATTGGTGGGGTCCTTGCCAACTGCCAATTTGTGTCTCACATATATTTTGTTCAACGTTGGTCTTTTACTTTTTGTTTTTTATTTTTTAGTCACCTTCTTTTTTTCTTTTTACTATTTATCTTCTGCTACAGTACTGCAGGCTAAAAATTGAACTGTTACTCAAAAGTTAAAACAAAAAAAAAAAACCTAAAATTTTCTATTTAAGTGATCACGGCAAAAAGAGAGAGAGAGAGAGAGAGAGAGAGAGGGGGGGAAAATAATACTATTCATTATTTATGATATATATATATATATATTATTTATTTATTTATTTATTTATTTATTTATTATTATTATTTTTTAAGATGATTGGGTTCTGTGGGCTGTTAGAGCAACCAATACGTACAAGAAAGGGTAACAGAGTCTACATGGGCTGGTGGTGGCTATCCATGGTTTAACATTTTACGCCCAGAATGATTCTCATTAAATCTTCTTCTGATCTGTCAGGCGTCGGCCTTCTTCTGACCAGAAAAAAGGGTGATTGGGCTCCGTGGGTAAACTCGATGGACGAGTTTAGCTCGAAAACGACGACGATTGATGGTCTCTAGACAGAAGCAGCAGATAGTTTTATTTTATGGGCTTTGAACCGCAGGCTTATTCAAGAAGGGCGTATGCATGGGATCAGAGGACCTAGAGACTTTTCAGCTGTTCACGAGGTAGTTAGTGAAGATACATAAGGATTGAACTATTTCTAAAGGTATATGTGTGTGTGTGTGTGTGTGTGTGTGTGTGTGTGTGTGTAGCAACACCTTCTATGGTAACAGCTGAATATAGAAGGTAGATTAAGAATACATTGGCAGCCTAAAATGCTTCTCAACCCAACCTGAAGCTAAGACCAGAAAAAGCAAAGATGAAAACTTACGTATAAAATTAATTAGAATAGACGTCATATATTGAAGGACACAATGTAAAAGTCAATCGACTGACGCATAGTATGTATCTATAGCGTTGGCCTTTTGTTTACACTTTCTTGCAAAGCCGAATCTTTAACAATAATTTGCCTTTAATGGTGACACGAACGATGATGGTGATGCACCTTTCTGTTATCATTTCTTTCTCTCTCTTTGTTTTTTTTTATTTTTTATTAGCGCACTGATGGTATTCTATTGTAATGCAAAATGGATTTAGTTTTTGAACTCTAAGGTGGGTTTCTTGGGGCTGGGAATCATGGGAAAGGCCATGTCAATCAATTTGATCAAGAATGGGTTCAAGGTCACTGTTTGGAACAGGACACTCTCTAAGGTACCTACTTACTGCTAACTCTTGCTTTTGCTTTTGCAATATAGTCCCAGTTTTAAGGCCATGGTTTGTTTTTTTTTTTTTTTCTTTTGGATTTTGGATCCCAATAATAAGCATAATGTTTGATTATATAGTAAAAAGGTTCAAATCTTGCAAATGAGTTCTGTGTTTTGAATTTGGTATTGTGAATCTGCAGTGTGATGAACTGCTGGAGCTCGGTGCTTCAATTGGAGAAACCCCTGCAGGAGTAGTCAAGAAGTGCAAGATCACTTTTGCTATAGTATCCCATCCTGCAGCTGCTTTTTCGGTCTCTACCTTTCATTGGTCTCGGATGCTTCATAAATTTACTCTCTCTTTCCAAATTGAATTTTGGACCTTATTCCCAAAATCCTTATTGTCTTGGTCGTTTAGGTGGTTTTTGGCGAAGATGGTGTCTTGGACGAAATTTGCGGCGGAAAAAGTTACATTGACATGTCAACTGTTGACCCTCAGACGTCCAGGAAGATAAGCAAGGTCAGACGAGCTTTTGGTTTAACAGCACAAACAAAAACTTCACAGAATAGACGTTTCTGGTTTTACAGAATCACCTAGAACAATCTATGATTGCAGCTTGTTAATGTTAGTTTTTTCCCTCAACTCTATAACTTTTTCAGATATTGAACATTTATCTATTGGCTAATAGATATTTAAGAATTGGACTTCTTTGAAGGGAAAGATCAACAGCAGATTCTTTTGTTTCTGATAAAATTCTTAGAGCCGCATTTGTGAACATTACCAAGGTTCGCAGTTGTTATATACAGGCAGTTACATCCACAGGCGGTTCCTTTCTGGAAGCTCCTGTCTCAGGTAGCAAGCAACCCGCAGAAGCTGGCCAGTTAATAATCCTTGCTGCTGGGGATAAGGTAACTGGTGTATTGGTTTATCAGCCAGTTTTTTCTTACATAATATCCTTTAAAGCAGTGAGCTAGCTGTTACCCTGAGGCTTCATCATTGCATCTAATCACTTGTAATTGCAGGCGCTGTACGAGGAAGCAATTCCAGCTTTTGATGTCATGGAGAAAAAGTAATTCTTTTTGGGACAGGTTGGCAATGGAGCAAAACTGAAACTTGTGACCAACATGATCATGGGCAGGTAATGATATAATGAGTAATTATTGAAGTATCATCCACTGCAAAGTTGTAAATTTTTACTTTGTGCTATTTTTCACCATGATATTTTGTGGCAACACAATACCTTTTCTTTGCTACGGCATGAGGTATGTGTATACTCATTGTTGGATATTGTTATGGAGTCTAGCATGGTGAAGGCACTCTCTGAGGGACTGGTGCTGACAGAAAGGAGTGGGTTGGACCCTTATGCTCTTCTGGATGTATTGGTAAGTTTGCCAAATCAGGTTTTAATGCTAATTATATTGGATTTGGAGATGACTTTTTTGAGCTACCATTGGGCAGGATCTGGGCGGAATTGCTAATCCAGTGTTCAGGGGCAAAGGACCAAATATGCTGAGAAGTAATCACTCCCCTGCATTTCCACTGAAGCATCTGCAAAAAGACATGAGGTTGGCTCTCGCCCTCGGGGATGAAAATGCTGTTTCGATGCCAGTAGCAGCTGCAGCAAATGAGGTTATGGTTTTCCTTTGTTTGAAGGCTTTCATCAACAGCATAATGGCTTATGACGCTGAATATAAATACTATCTCCATAAGCAAGCTCCCTGATGATCGAACTGCAACTTTTAGCATCGGATGTATATTTTGTTTCCAGGCTTATAAGAAGGCCAGAAGCATGGGGCTCGGAGACCTCGACTGTTCGGCTGTTTATGAGTTAGTGAAGTTGCACAAGGATTGACATTTGATCATGTGCTGCGTACAATAAATGGTTCCAATCCATCTCGAATGCAACTCTGATAGTTGCAGCCTTGTGATTAATTTTTCATGAAGTCGTGAACTTACTGATCATCAAGAATGACCGGCAGTCAATTATGACTGTATTGTTTCTAAATTGATCAATTAGTTGAAAACTTGTAATGGAATGACACTTCCATGGAAGTGGCAATAAATTTGAAGATGGCAACCAACAACCCATTTTCTCTCTTCTCAATCGACAGACAGGCATAATACAAAATCACACGATTCGATGACTTTTAATATTTTTCCATGAACAGAGATTATCAACTAAATTTATCCAACGAGCACGTCTAGGGAAAGCATGCTATGTACTGGTTCAGGTGACAAATTTCAGAAAGATGCTGACAAAGCTGGTTGATTTGCACATCAATTAACCTCCCATCCCAGTTTAATGCTCTGTGGATGAATAGAGAACTGCCCAAAGTATCTGAGATATTTGATTCAAGACCATAAAGGTGACAATCAGATGCTACATATGGTTTTTTTTTTTTTGGTTTTAAAGTCTTTTCCGATCGCCTTCCCAAAATTCTGTTAAATCGATTAAACCCAACTGCATATTTTGCGCTCACATTCAGTAAATTGCCTTGTGTGATGACTTTTAAGGATCCGCTGCGGGGAACCAGTGAAGGGTAATGGTTCAGAGGCTGGCATATGGCAAATGAGCTATTTGCGGCTCTAGTTGTTGCCAATTGAACACTGATGGCAACATCCTCTATCCAGTTGGTCAAACCACGTGTGAATTCCTTGTTGGACAACCAGATCCTAACCTAATCTGAGCCCATCTTTCCTGATCAGCCAAGATTTCAAGCCCACAAGAAGTGGCTTAGCTTGGCCCTTATTTTCCTGCCTCTGTTTTTTGTTAATTTGTTCAGGCAGAAGCAGCAGGAAATGGCAACACAAACGCAAGCACTTATATCCTTCTCCCTTACATCTTCAGCGGAAACTGCCAGGCAAATTCTAGGAGCAAGACCGAACCAGTCACCATTTGGGTCCTCAAAGGAAAGGCTCCTTTGCTGTTGGGGCATCTTCTACTCCTCCCGTTAAGGTCTCTTTCTCCTTCACGAAGTGATCAAACAAAAATATTTTTACTTTTCTGTCTGCATTATAGCTAGCCTGCCTGATTAACTTCGGTTGTGTTTATTTGTTTATTTATTTATTTTTGCTTTTTTCAGTAAGGAACAGACAGGCAGCTATGGTTTGCATCCAAACAAAGTCTTTCTTATTTAGATGGAAGGTCATTCTTCCCCCAAACAAAGTCTTACTTGTCAAGGCATATAATCAAGATGCTCTCTTTGCAAGCGCTTATTGAAAAATCAAATGACAGAACTGCATGATATGAGTTTATTTCCCTAGACAGAAATCACAGCATGCCTATAGTTGGCAGTCGATTGACTATGGAACTTTCGTTTCTTACAGTCTACCAGGTGATTATGGATTTGATCCACTCGGCCTGTCAGACCCAGAGGGCACAGAAGGGTTCATTGAACCAAAATGGTTGGCCTACGGAGAGATCATCAACGGGCGGTTTGCCATGTTGGGGGCTGCAGGTGCCATTGCACCGGAAATTCTTGGCAAGGCTGGCCTCATTCCCCAAGAAACAGCCCTCTTTTGGTTTAAAACTGGTGTCATCCCTCCTGCTGGAACATACAACTACTGGGCAGACCCATACACCTTGTTTGTGTTTGAAATGGCGCTCATGGGATTTGCCGAGCACAGGAGATACCGAGACTGGGCAAAACCTGGGTCAATGGGGAAGCAATATTTTTTGGCTTTTGAGAAGTTTTTTGGAGGATCTGGGGATCCAGCCTACCCTGGAGGACCATCTTTTAACCCTCTTGGATTTGGAAAAGATGATAAGTCCCTGAAAGATCTGAAGCTGAAGGAGGTCAAGAATGGGAGGTTGGCGATGTTGGCAATCTTGGGTTACTTTGTAGAGGGTCTCGTAACTGGTGTTGGACCTTACCAGAACCTCCTGGATCACTTAGCTGATCCTGTCCATAACAATGTTTTGACCAGCCTCCAGTTCCATTAAAGTTCATTCTTTGTCTATCTGGGGATACGAATAAATCAAGTCCCACCCCTTTTGTCTCCTGCTCTCCTACTAATCTGTAGCCATCCCGTGAAAAGTTCTATTGTAATTTCCCGTAACAAATGACATGTTATGAACTTATACGGGCCCACGTTAACTTTACCGCTCTGTTTTTCTCGGTTCCTATTCGATAGTTCTCGTTTCATTTGTTTTCTTGTTCTTGTTTTTTTTTTTTGTTGTCAATGATTCTTCTATGCACAAGGCCTATAAGTTTCGCATGCCTAGAAGTTCTAGAACTGTTGGGCAAGCAATGAAATACCAGTATATGACGCTCTCATGGGTCATCAGAATGATAAATACCGTCATATTTCAATGACCCAAATGACATGGGCGTACACGCTTGTCTTTAAGTATGGACCGATTAATAGATTAGTATATTCTACGCTCGGACACTGCAAACTTGTAAACACCACCTTCAATTCAATGGTATCAAATGGGAATTCCAGTGAGTAAAAATGTCGAAAGACCTACAAGCTCTGTGAACTCCTTACGAACTTTGCTGGGATTCATGCAGTGTTAGTGCTAGAATAAAAATACATCAGCCAACACAGCACCATTCTAAGTGTCAATTCTCAGAAAAATTTGGGGAACATATCCATTTCAAAGTCAAATGTGTTGCTGAATCTCATAATAACATCCATTTCATATTTAAATGAATCTAAGAAAAGACCCAGGGAAAGTCCAGCTTTCCAATAATTAAACATGGTAATAAGGGTCTTAAGCTTTTTCACCAATGGGAAAGAAGTCCTGTACATGAGTGCTCCAATAACCTCCACGACCACCACAGCCAAGCCGGCAGATAGAATGTCCCAGTCACCTGTTTGACCAATAAAAGTGGCAAAGGCAGTAGCACAATAAAATCCTGCCAAGAAGAAGAGCAACTTTATAGCAAGATTTTTCCTTATCTCCTGAAATCTTGCACCTAACCTGGCCTGGAGAGATTGGATAGCCCTGACCAATCGTGATCCACCGCTGCTGCCCAAAGCAGAAGGATCCAACCCACTGCTATCTGCACGGCCTTTAATCTGCCAGGCCATCTTCCTGTAGGATTTGAGGAAAAAGAAAATCTTGAATAATACAGAGACAATCAACACCATAGTATTGCTTAATCTGTCAAATTTCCAAGGCATATTCAATTTATTAAAAAAAAAATTCATGTAGACATTGTTTGTACTTCTAGAACTCTGACTGCAAAGAATATATTGACCTTATATTCCCTCGTCAAGGTAATTTCCCAATCACTGGCATTGTGTAGGATGCAACTAGAAACGTATATTCCAGTTAAAACCTCATAAAAATCCTCCTTTCTAAGCACCCCAACATTGTTAATAATAATTTGAGCGGTACTTACTTAAAACCGTGGGCCAAATATGGTTCATCCACATGAACAAAAGAACACTGGGAACATAGTTTCCTTCCATATGCAAAAGCAGTCTTACAAAAGCCAGGTTCAAAGCTCAAAACCACAGCTCTTGATCTGGGACAATCTCCAGGGAACTTAGTGATTCTTGGGTGGTTAAGGAATGTTAATGTAGTTGTCATTTCAGTATGGCTGTAGGGGGACAAAACCTGAAAGCATTAATATTGCATCTCTTCAGAAGTAAATAGGCAATAGCCTCCAGCCAATGGAAACAGTATTTATCAAATTCTTAACAATTCAAAGAGTATAATTGGCAAAAGATTCCGCGATAGCTTCAGACAATTTAGAACAAGGTCAAAATGTACCTTCAGCAGACTGTGAGTGATAGTGTGATAACAACAGTACAGACAATCATGATCACAAATTCCAATAACAAAAACATAAAACCCAAGAACGATAGTCCCGCCAAAGGGAACACCAAAGCAACATCACCAAATCCAGACGACAAATTTCAAAGAAAGAAACAGGACTAAATGCAAACTACCCACTTTGAATTCAAAAACACAATCAACGAACTGCAGATAAAGAACAACAATAAATAAAAGAAAACCTCGTTCTTGCAAAAACCTGAAACATTTATATGACCACCAGCAGCAGGATTCGCATAATTCAGCCGAAACTACAGCTATAGTCGCCATAAAAATTAAAACCCACAAAATAAATTTCGGGGGATGCAACGACTAACTAAAGCCCTCTTACTTTTGTGCCCAATTATATATAGATATATATATATATATTTAAAAAAAAAAAAAAAACGTCGGCCTCCTGGGTCTGCTGTTTAACAGCAGCAGAGGCCCTTGCGACCCTCCGTTACCGTATCTTCGCGCAATCTGGAAAAGCTGGAATCTTGAAAGGAGTCCAAAAATAAAGAAGATGCAACAATGGCGGAGTCTCGAGTTCACGTAGCGTGTAGAAGGTTTGTTTGGTTAGAAAGAAGAGCAAGGGGCGTTTTATTGAAAGTCAAAGTAGTCTTTTGCCCAAATTCCCCTTTTTTTAAATATATATATATATATAATTTAACGAATAACATGCAACTTATCTTTGTCGCAGGAGGCCTTCTTTTTATCATTCGTTTTCTATTTTGTAAAAGAATTATTGACCCTCATTGTTTGCTTTGAAGAAACATTAGATTCTCGTCCCAAACTTGGCCGTGAAATCCAATGGGGCATTCAAAATAAGGCAGATATTATAAACGTTTTATGATTCTAATTACAAGGTATTTTGAGCTCTTCCGTTTTAATAATTAGCTTTTGAGATATGATGATCCTAACTTTCATGTCGATTGATGTATTAGTAATCCATCATCCTCGCCGGGACTAGATGTGAGAGAGAGAGAGAGACGCGCGCACACACACACACACACACACAAAGGTTGCCACCATACATACACTCGGACAGTACAGAAGTCAGGAAGAATGGATTAACTAAATGCTTCATTTCAGCGTTGTACTGTTGGAGTGTGTACACTGACAAAATTTATTCCTTTCGCACCAACACTGGTTGGCCGAACAAAAGAAACTTGCTGATGTGCGCCACGGTGATGGTACATTCCCCTCAATTATGTGTATATATCTATGCAATGCTGTACAACATCCATCCGCTCAAACCGCTCAAGTACAGCAAAATACTAAAACAATGCAAAGCGTCCAAGTTACCTACTCTATACAGACATTGACGAATAACCTATACTCTCTTCGATTCACGACGAAAGTGCATCAGAATGATGCCCCCCCGTCATGGCGCAAAAAAAATGGTAAAGCCAGTGATCGATCCACTGATTTTGCAGTAACCATCGAGATGAGAGCAGCGATGAATAAAAATGAGCACGCACCCCATCATTCATCTTAGATGATATCAAGTGCCATTTGCATAAGCTCCGGATCGTAGTTGGATTTTCTGGCTAGGAGCATGCTTACCTGAAATAGAGTGTATGAACTTCGCATGTCAACAAAACTTGAATACCTCGAATTCCACGTTATTCAAGCACTTAAACTTCACACGTCAACGCAAACTTGAATACTTGGAATTCCAAATCATTCCATCGATAAAAGCCAAAGACCAATATGCAAAGTGAGCTTAAACATGAGAATCAATTTGAAAAGTGGAATCTCTGGAAAAGACAGAAAAAAAAAAGTGCGAGCATTAGGGGGAGAACAATTTGTACTTTCCAACTCCTACATCAGAGAGTAATTTGTACTTCGGTGGAATAACAGCCAGAACTTTTCTTAATGCAAAACTTGAACAGAACAATGAATGGAGAGAATAAGATGCTACCCTTAAGATCAGAAAACATGTACCTTTGGTCCCCATTTCTAGTTTCTTTTCATGTTGAACCCTTTTCAAATATGGGGAGATCAAGTCGTCCAATTTCACCAACCAAAGTGCAAGTGCAGATGATGTTTGAGGCATAGTTGGAAAGCATGCAACAATTTCTTCCATAAAAGTATTGGAATCTTGAGCAAGGTGGCATTGGTACAACCAATCCTCATTAATTGCAGCAACAAGATCAGCAACAACCTGAAAGAAAAGAGATTCCTCTCAATTAAGCAGAAAACCCAGGACATATTTATTCCTGTTTAAGTATCGAAGCGAAATAACAACAAATATTAATATATCACCTGCAAAAGCTCTGCCAAGGATGAGGTGCGTCTAAGCCTTCTGACCCACAACCTATGAGCAGATGTTCTCCAAGCACCCACTAAGGCATCCTCAGGCATAGCTGACTGTATTCAGTGTGAGGAAAGAGGAAAAAAAATCAAATAAGACAAATATATACAGGATGAACCATGAATAACAGCTTCACAAAACACAGGCAAAAAAAGAGCAAAATAGATAATATTTTACTCATGTCCTCATACACATTTAAGTTTATATTGAACATCATTTGAAAATTTGGAGGGAGAATGAGTAGTCTACAAGAATCCTGAATCCCCAACCAATCACTCAAGGGTACTAGCTGCCTGCATGAATCCCATATGGAATTGTATATGTAAAAGTAAAACAACAAATAACACACAAGAAACATGATAAAATTACCTTGTGTTGAGAAAAGACTAATTTGTAGTCATTAATGTTTCACTTGTGTATGAAAGCTCATATCAAGACATACAAACAGCCACAACGAGACTACATGCAAAAGTGTGTTTCTATGTCTATATGAGCAGAAAAACTAAATTGTAGATAACTTGCACGACAACAAACCTCAATTGCATGAACAGCTGCTTTTAGAGATTGCAACTGCGATGACAGAACTTTATGTTTTGGGAATTCATTGTCAATTTTCACCCTACATGTGGCAGAATGGATGGCATATCGCTCTTCAAGATCAAAATCAAGTTCAAATGTTGTGTGACAAATTCGACAATGCTTCTCGTCTCTCCAGAATAAATCGTGACAAGTTTCACATCTAGTGAGCGATTCAAAATATGACCTTTTACTATGTTTCACTGCATTTAGATCACAGTTAAAATACTTCCATATCCATGCATCAAACTCTTGGAGATGGCTCCACCTTTGGTTTTCTAATTCCCCATTATTCCCTACTTCAAGGATGATTGCACCGGATGTGGGCAAAGAACCTTCTGTAGTTTCACTCAGGCTTAAGTTGTTGTCTACATCGGAAACCGGTGAACAACTGTCTTCTCTAACTATCCCCGGCTCAGACTGCTTTGACCATGCTGAGTTCCTCTCAGCATCTTTCATTCTTCTACTTGACATCTCTTGGCCGAGAAAAGCCTTTCTTTTCTCCAAAGATTCAATAAGGAAAGCCTCCCTTTTGCCCCTGCCATCCAATACAGACAACAAGGCATGCAAAGCCTGCAGTTGAAAAGCAAATAAAAGGAAACGGATGGAATCATTTTCTATAAGCAAGTCCACTACAAAGACAAACTTCCAGATTAAATAGGCCGAAGTATCATAACAATGGCTGAAAATGCTACCTCTTCAGTATCAATCACTTTCCAGTGCCCATCTTCAGAAGATTCAAAGTAAACTCTTTTATGTCCAGGGTCAAATGCATCACAAGGACCCAAGAAAAGCCAATATCTGTTGTACCTACGGTCAGACCCCAAAAAGATGGATTGCATGGGATGCAAGTATAGCCCAAGTCCCGTCTCACTTATGTCTTTCTCTTTGCAAGAGAAGTTGTCCTTTGCATTTAAAATTGGCACAGAAGAATCAACTGGGCAGAACCCAGAAGCTGTGTGCATCTCATCTGTGTCACCCATGAGCCCAACATGCAGCCAGGATGGTTGAGGTGAACAATGTTGGTAGGATGATGACCTCTTTACTTTGGCTCCAGATCCACGACGACACATGTGAGGAGCAGACTCAGTAGTGGGTCTCATTGGATCCTGGGAAGAGATCAATAAGAACAACAGATTCAAACAGAAGTATCTATCAGCTCAAACTAGGAAATCAATGCTATAAATGTTTAATCTGATGAATTATCTCAAATCATAAAGGGCTATGTATCAAAGTAATGCTACCAAAGGATAATATGTAAAAATTTAAAGAATAATAAATGCTACATTGCTCATCCTCAAAGCATGCACAATTAGAAGAATTTAAACTAGCAAGTTCCAATGCTAGAATCCTGAAAATACTTGCAATTTTAAGCAAGTTGAATCACATGTCAATGTTGTTGAACCTAACAAGAAAACCAGTAAGATAACAAATGCCCTTTTCAGTCAACATCAATCTACAAAATATATTTCTTGCCCCACCATTGGCAAAATAACCCAGTTCTATGTTTGATATGAGCAAAAAGACAGTATCTGCCTTTAATTAAAGAATTTACAAGAAAAGCAGGCTAAGAAAAGGAAGAAGAATAAGAAGAGAAAAGATGTGACTTTTCAACAACAAAGCCAAGATCATTTGTATTACCTGCTTTCTAATGCTAGATCCAGCACTAAGGATGTCAATCAGAGCCACCAAAGCATTTAACCTTTCTTCAATGCTTAAAACTGAATATTCACCTTCCATAAGTCCTAACAACCACACTTCTCCTGGATGACTCTCATCGATTTCATTGTGAACGGTCAACACATTGTTTTTGCTTTTATGAATTATGTGCTTATTTTTTCTTGAATTGGAACTTTCTGAATCACAATCAGAGTCACTGCTGCTGCTTGTGCCACTGTCATTAAAATCATTGTGAACACTTCCAGAGTCCTCAGTATCCGATTGAAAATCACTGGCTTCCTTTGCAACAGTGTTAACACGCAGTCGATATGCAGATGATGATATTTTCTCAAATAATGTAATGTCACTCGAAAGTGTTGAACTTATTAAAAGCTCCAGTTCCTGAGTTGTGCTGGCAAGATTTAATTCAGCAATCTACAAAACAAAACACAAATGCTTATGAGTTAGAGCACGTAGAACTCATCACTCTTTTGGTACCCAGTGTAACAAAATAGCATCATTCAGAAAGACAAAAACACACATGGAAACTTCTTTCCTCTCCTGCCAAATAATCTGTCTAATTCCACAAACTTACCTGAGAATAGTTTGCCAGGTCAGAAACTTTCAATCCAGTATTGCCTTGCTCTGACAGAAGTCTAAACAATTCACCCTTCAAAGTTCTCTGGTGTAGGCCATACTTCACCATGAGTCTCATTTCCTATGAATAGAAAGCATGTTGGATTTCACACTAAATAACACAAAGACAGAAGAGTGCATACAGAAGATGAAACTGATTCATGCTCTATAGTACACTAAATACAACAAAAACAGAAAGGTACAGACAAAAGAAGAACCTGATCAAAACTTATGTAACGTGAACTAATTATGAATACCTTACTAATGGCTTCCTTTCTCAATGCACCTTGCTTTGAACCATAACCAGCTGCAACCAATACCTGACGGAGTATTTCTGTCCATGTTAGAGGATTAAGAGATCTTTTCCAGAACTCCACAACAGATTCTTGATCTTCAATCTGACAAAGCATTAGATTAGCAATCATACCAAACTACCAAATGGCACATAAAGCTTTAAAAACAATTGTGTCATATGTAACCACATTATACATTATATGCGTAGCAAGGGCCCAATGGCATGCAAGGAAAGTTGTGGGGATGCTGGGAGACATTTTAGCTCAGAATGAATTCCCACAAGCTATAAGTGTCCGCAACATAAAAGGACAGAAAAGGTATGACACTGATGTATAAGATACATTCAAAACATCCTCTTGAACCTCATGAAAACTGATGATCAATGTAACTTGTTGTGCTCCCACACTTCTGAAGCACTCCCAGATAGCAACCTGAGATATCTAGCAGCTTGAACCCAATCCCTCAAGTTTCAAATGCATTCAATTCTCACTAATTAGAATATGTTTCTTAAGGTGGACATAGCATCTTTTTCTTTGATGCAACAAGTGAACATGGCATTTTAAACAGATAAACAACAAGAGCCTCTCAAAGGGTCACCATCTAAATTCAGCAGAATTTTGATTCTCTCTCTAATAGTCTGATTAAAATAAAATCCCAGGCACAATAATTATTGTCATTAATTGGTTGTCAACTACTAAGATTGCTGTGAATTCATATAGGACCACAATTTGGGTTGACATGCATTAGTGCCACAGTTGAAAAAATGAGAGCAAAACCTAATATAAGATTCTAGACTGATTGTTATATATCCATCAACTAGCAGACGAAATAGATAGCAAACAAACGATAGCTTGTTGAAGAAAGTGGCCTCATAAAATTTCCCTCAATGGTTGTATCAGTAAATGTCTAGAGCCACATCTTTAAAAATATACAGCCATCCCAGACAATCATGCTAAAAATTTTTTAAAGGCAGGTTTTACCTGCTCTATAATATAATGCAAATCACTGTCCAAATCTCCTGGAAATATTTATCAACTGCTAATTGCCAGAGGGACAGCAAAAGTTGGATTAAAAGAATGACACAAGATTGTGTGCTTTTTATTCCCACAGAAAGAGAGAGAGAGAGAGAGGACATAACATATAAAGCTGTAGTGATCCTAGTAAAAAAATAATATGAAAGCATTTGATCTTGAGCTGATCATCAATATGCTCACCGAGTGGAGTAGTGCAAGAAAGTTGCAAGACATGCTTGAATGTGGTGGATTTCCACGGCTCATCTCTGATTCGATATTAGAAAAAAGAAGCTTAAGAAGAGCCACGTGAATTTTTCCAAGCAAGAATGAATCCTGAAAGGTGTAAAGAGAAAGATAAATCCAACAAGGATTTATAAGCACCACCAAAAAGCAAACACTAAGAAATCGAGTTAAGTAAAAATAAGCAAAAAATCTGCTGTAAGGATTAACCTTATCATGAAATGCTTGAGCAAACTCATCAAGAGTGAAAGGACACAAATGAATCATGACAGAGTAAGTGTAAAGGAAATGGAAGACCTGCAAAAAAGACATCAAATTATCTTCAGCAACATAATTTAACCCAAAAAAAAAAAAAAAATGAAAATCTTTATATAAGGGAAACATCAGTTCAAATTGAGTAGCTTGTAAATTTAGTTTGGAACTGCATTCCAATAAACAAGATTTTCACGGCAGCTTAACATTGCTAGAGTAATTAAGTACAAAAATGCAAAAACCACATAACACTTCAATTTCCAATATCTGGGTTTCTGCAAAAGAGATATCATGCATGAGGCAATTGATCAGGTCATATCCAAAGACAAGTGGTACAAACTACTTCTAGGTAAAACTCAAAGCAAGTGTGAAAATAACAAACTTTTTTCATCTATGTTAAGGTTGCATTTGCATATCCACTGAACAATTATTACTGCACCACACACCTTAAAAAGTTTCTTAACTGCATCCAAAGAAGAACCCGACGGCTGCATGGTGAATGGTTGCTTCATCTTGACAGCATTTGGGGGAAATTTGGGCAGCAAATCTGGAAAATCAACACATGTTCTTGGTAAAGAACCTAAAATGGGGATACTTAAAATATAAAGCAAATGGAGTTCTTGAGGCAGTCTGAAATACATATGACCAAAGCAGACCTTTGCAGAGGGAACAACCATGCAGGCCATGGGTAGCACAGTTGTCAGAACATGCCAGTGGATTTGGCCCAGCTTGTAACTCTCTCAGCTCTATATCTTCGTCATCTGCTAGCATTGTAACCCAATTGAGGTGGTCCAGAGACAATGCTCCTTCCAAAGCAAGCTCACATTTTTCTCTGTGAGCCCTCTGCTGGATTGTATGTTTTTTAGGTCCCACCTATAGATAAGAGGCAACTTATTGCCATAACCATAAAAGAACATTACAAACCTAAATCACACTAATGAAATGACACAACTATGATTACCTCTGTCCTTTTAACAGAAGACTTCCTCGCATCCTTTGCCTTATTTGCTAATTTTGTCTGTTTCCAAAAGCACAACACACTGTCAGCAGCTCTTAGTAGCTTAATATGAATAAAGGGGGGAAAAATACATGAGCATATGCTTACATGCAAGCAAGGGGAGCAAAAAAGAGCAATCATTCATCAAGAGAACCAAAAGACCTTGCAAAATGTAGATCAGGTAATGAAAAATAGAAAAAATTTAAGTGACAAACCATTACAGAAATTGTTTTCTGACGTCTTTTACTCTGGCGCAGTGGCTTTTGCAGGACAGGAGTTGATATCTGGGGCACATCTATAATTTTTCTACCAGCAAAGCAAAGACCAGTAGGAAAATCTCCACCATGGGGATTTACTGCTCGCCATACTGTCATCAAACCTTTTCCCATTCCATGTTTCTTCACAGGAGTAGTCTCATTGTGTTCCTGACATTGAAAGATGCCATTTAAAATGATGTGTCTAATGCATGCAAAAAAATATGTGAAGGGGTGGGAGGAATGGTGCTCAAAGGTAGAAAAAAAGATAACAAGAATAATGATATGTCATGCTTACCTCCAATACCTTTCTTCTTTTGTATGTTCTTTGGTTTTCTTGCTCAGATGGAAGAGCATTTATGGAATCTAATAGCAAAAAGAGTATGAGTTGACATGCAAAATGAATTGAAGCACAACAAAAAACAGCAACAAGAAAAGGAAAGCCAAAAAGTTAATAGACTTCTCCAGTGACTAACTAATTAACCCACATGACAAACACACCCTTCTTCCACATTTTTCCAACTACTGTGCCTTCTTATTTTTTTTCAATTTCAACTCTCTATAAGAACGAGTAAATAAGCCCACCTATTAGTTGTTACTATCTGAGTGACCAAGGAATCTGCAATCAACTATTTTAATCAAACAAAATTTTGACAGCTATTATTATCTGTTAACTTTATACCTTCACATCTGCGAGTTCCCCTAATGGGAATTGTGTCAAATTCCACACCAAGAGGAGGACCATCCTTGCGAAAAATCTTCATCAAAATATAGTCTGGATTTAACAAGTCCTGAAGAATCAGCTTCTTCTTTCTCTTCTGACCTCTGCCCTTAAACTTCAATGATGCGTTCTTCATTGAAGTTGAAGTAATATGAGACACAGCTCTGCCAAAAACTGCAGTGTCCTTCCGTTTAATGGTCTTTTTAGCAGCTAGTTTCTTGGTTGGACAGGGTGGTACAACCCATATGTTTTTGTTTTTGTCCCTCCTCCTTTTCTCAATAAACCATCCGTGAACCTGCCTGAATGTCAAGTCCAAGATCACAGCAAGATCTTCCATGGCTTTATGAGAAGGATACTTCTGCTCTGCTTGAACAGAACAGTCCGGCATTAGAAAATGACTACACGTAATATATTGCAACAATATAGCTTAATTACACATTGCCCAACAAGAAAATTCAAGAGGGATTTCTAATCAGTATTTTGACAAAGCACTTTCAAAGGAAATTTTCTTATCCACACCAAAAAATAAATAAATAAATAAGGACAGTCAAAATTGGCCTTATGCAAGAAACAAAAAGAAAATCCAACTATCTATCAAAGAAAAGATGGATTTTCTCGTATAAATTAATTCTGAAACCACGTAAATAAAAAAGAATACAGGGAAAAAAAAATTCTCAAGAGCACATTTCGAGCGGATTTTTGGCGTTCTAATCTCAGTTTGAACCTAAGCCAAAAAGACTTATTATAAATTTTTTTTTTTTTAAAGAAGGAGAAGAAAAAGGCAGGGAAAAACAAGTGGATGAGTATAAATATAGATACAAACCGGCATAGAAATTCTCAAGGGCCTGAAGCTGGAGCGGCGATTTCCTCTTCATTTCCATGGTTCCGTTCTAGTCCTCCGTAATCAAATGCCTATTTAAACCAAACGGCTTGGATTTCCCATATCCTGACCACCAGAGCAAGCAAAGCAACCGGTCAACAATGAATCCCAACTCGAACTAAAACAAGAAAAAAGAAAAGAAAAGAAAAGAACGAATCAAGAATCGTGCGTCCCATCATTTTCACAACACCAAACACCACATTAGAAAACAGATAATCCACGTTAACCAAACAGCCCTCCGTCCCCCTCCAGTGTCACCGGAAAAATTAAAAAAACATTAAAGAATCGTGTGTGCGGATGGGTTCCAGGAAGGCTTCAGAAGAAGAAGAAGAAAGAGGAAATTACCGAACGATTAGCATCTGAAAGGAGGCGATGGAAATGCAGAAGAGGACCTCAGGGTTCAAGAAGGGGTTTGAGTCGAGTGAGATTTTGGATAAAACCGATGGGCTGTAGGGTTTTGGGTTTTAAAAAAGATTTTATCATCATTTTTTTTCTCTCTCTCTCTCTCTCTCTTGATTTTTTTTTTCCTCCTTTCTGTTTTCGATGGATTTTAGTTTTTTTTTTCTTTTTTCTTTCTCTTTTCTTTTTCCTCTAAATCATTACAAAATATCTCCACAATATCTTCTTCTTGGTTAATATTTAAGGACTAAGCCCACGATTCTTTCTTTCTTTTTCCTTTTTTTTCTTTCTTTTTTATTGAATTAAGAAAAAGATTTTTCACTAGTAAAATTTCGTATTCAAACTTTAAATTTTATTTTTAAATTTTAAATTTCATAATTATTAAATATAATTTAGTGTCTTTAAACTAACATTTTTTTTCTGTACCTCATGATTTGGTGGCCGTCTATTATTATTTATTATAAATAATAAATTTAATTTTTATTATAAATTAATAAATTAAAAAGCGTGATACGATATTACCATTAAAAAGAAATACAAAAATAAAAAGGTTTCGCTCCTTTTTTTCTCGTTTTTTTTTCTTTTTTCCCCAATCATAGAAAATATCTCTCTTTTCTTTTCTTTTTTTTTTTTTCCTTCGTTAATTTTTCTAGAGCAGCTCACATTTTCGTTTCCCCACTCATTAAGACCCGTAAATTATTAAAAAAATATAATTTTATTTATTGTTGTAAATTCCATACTATTATTCTCGCAATTAAAATTTAAAACTTCAAAAATAAAGATGTAAATTCCTATCTCACCTGAGCAAATTAGGCCCCGGTTCTGTTCTGTGCTAATTGCAGTGGATTGTGGGGGACGTGGGGCTCAAGTCAAAAAGGCCCCAATCCTTGTGCATTGCGGATGAAAATCCGCATCTTGAAAACAAATCCTGCATAAATGGCGAATTAGCATGGAAATCCTGATCGTCTTACATAGAGGCCCGCCGGCGTCAACAATTATTTGTGCTTATGGGCCAACAAAATTGAGATTCCTAACGGTGGGCTTTGGCAATAATTGCCCCCGCTTAAAGCGGGCCACTTCTCAGGCACCATTTGCAGGAGCTGATAGGCTAGAGCTCCGTTTCTGGGTCTGGGGTCTCAATAAGCTCACCGATAGGCCCCCGTCGCCGGTGGGGACTGCGGGACTCGTGGCGCATGACGAATACGATGAACCCAGAAAGATGAATTACGGATAAAGAAGGCTGTGCGAAAGATTTTTGTTTTTCTTTTTTGGGGGGGGGGGATAAATAGAGAACTCGAAAGTTGGGAGAAAGGAAAACGGAATCCGAAACAGAGCAGGTTTCCTGTTTCCCAAAGGACTCGTAATAAGGAATTTTCCTAATTGGACTGGCTTTTAGTCGCCTCAGCAATTGCTATATAATAAACAAACAGAAGGCAACGGAGGAATTCTAGAGCACTCGGATTATCGTTTCTTGAAAGTTTGGGGTTTGCAAACATCCTCGTTCTTTCGCCATCACCCTCAAAGATTGTCCGCATTCCGCAAGCGTTCGTAGCAGCAAGCAGAGATGGATCACAGCAGCAGCCTGTTGCAGAAGAAAACAAAAGCTGAGATATTGGAAATCATCGACTCCGCCGTCACCATCGCTGCCTCGCGATGGCCGCGGGACTGCAGGAATCTGATTCTGAAGAAGTTGTATGCGGCGAGCAAGGAGGAGACCACCAGCGACGACTGTGTTTCTACGACTAGCAGCTTGGGGAGCAGTCGCTGCCCTGTTCCGGCAAAAGAAGCAGACAGTAACGAGGAGGTTCCGGCGGCAACGTCTGACGACAACAAGAAGCCACGATTTATTGTTAGGCTCAAGTTGGCCCCAGCCAAACGCGATGTTGCTTCGAGAGGAGCAGACGAGAAGGACGAGGCCCCGGCAAAAACTTCTGACGACGACGAGAGGGCACGATCCAATCCCGAGGATGCTAAAGATCAATCCAAGAAGCCGCCGCCGTTGGCTGTCCAGGAAACCGCGGCGTGCCGTGAGGTTCATCGGGCAAAAGAAGCTCAAGAATCGGCCGCGCCCGTCAATGTCGTTCAAGAAGAAGACAACCTGGTCCAGCAACCCAAGTCGGTCCAGGAAGATTTGTTCGGGCGAAAGCTTGAAGCCAGCAAGAGAAAGCTTCACGAAGGATATCAAAAATTCCAAGACTCAAGGAAGCGAATACGAGTGGTCGACCTGGCCGATGCACCTAAGCCCACCGTGGATCCCAAGAAACCAAGAATTCGTTACGTTCGTTGAAAGGGGGTCGGGATAAAAAGGGCTGGAATTATTCACGGACGTCGAAAGGAATCGGTGCAGAACTAAGATTACGCTGATTTCGGGTGTACTAGGCATTGATGGGCTCGAAAACTTCTGCGGGGCCACTCGATGAATTGAGAGTTGGGTTGCGATTGGGCTTAGGGTTGGAGAGCTCGAGCGAGTTTTGTAATCTCCAATTTGACGAGTGGGAATCTTGGGCGAATGGGTGAATTTTTTGTTTTTGTTTTTGTAGTCTCTTCTCTTTCTTATTCTTTAGATGTTAACAAATTCGTTTGTAAATAGCATTCTCCATTGGTCATTTTTTGGGCCGAAGAAGAGTGTCGGGCGTCAGAAGTGCCCGAACTATCTCAAGGAATTGAATTCCCAGTTCGATGTACACACTCTGCATTGGAAATGGGCCTGCCGATGACTTTCTGTGTGGACCGAGAGACGTGGGGTTTCAGAAATATTTGTCCCCACCGGTCCGTTAGCGGTGACTTTGCCCCATCGTTTAATTCACCGTCACCAAGCGACCCACCTGGCCTGGCCTATCTCAAGGCTTTGTTTCAAATTCGCTGGCAGTTATTTATCTTCTCAGCCACGTTTAGAAATTATAGGCATATTCTCCTATTTTTGGTCTTTTGTTTCTTTTTTTCTTCTTTTTTTTTTGTCAGTTTCAAGTTTGGGATTTGATTTTAAATTTATATATATATATATACATAATCCGAGTAAGTTCGTACGAATTAGTGTTGTTTTTTTCAAAATACATATTTGACAAGGGTCGGCTGACGTAATTACAATTCTGCCACTCCCCGCCCTTCTCCCTCTTTCTGTCCCTTTTCCTCACGGCTAGGTCGTCGGGTGCGTTGAGGGTCCTTGGCCAGTCGGTTCCCAGACAGAGCTTCTCGCAAAGGAAAGAAAGAAATGGAGGGCAAATCGCCTGACTCAACGGCCCCGCCCTCGAAACGATCGTCTATTAAAACCCAGTCCCATTTCAACAATTGCGCTTCTTGGAAACGCAAGGTCAAGCTTTCTTTTTCTTGAATTTTCTCTGTCTTCTTCTTCTTCTTATTTTATTTTTACTTTTCCTAAATTCAATGCCTATATCAGTTCTTTCTTTAATTTTCGCAACTTTTTTTTTTTTTGGTTCCTTTGTCTTACCAATATTATTGTATTACACGTTGAATTGTAGTTGAGGGAAATGTGTTACAGAAGGGTGCACGAGGACCGGAGCCGGTTAATTTGGAAGATGAGGCTACCCACCGCGGAGTCTGCTGATGACAAGGTTCTCCATTGTTGTTACTCTCTCTCGTTTTTTTTTTTTTTTTCTCTCTTTTTGGTTTTCTTGTACCTCATATCTATATTAGACATTTAGAACCCATGTCCTGGGATTGCTCATTTCGTTAAGTTTGCTTTGCTCGTTGTAGTCCCACTCCGAATTGGGTCTTTCGAGACTTTTCAATTTATTACTGCTTTCAAGGGATATTCCTGTTGGATATACTTCAGCAACTTTATCAAACGTGGGTTTTGCAGAATTTGTTGGGAAATGATGATTTATTTTTTAAGCGCTAAGCAATGGAGTTAGGGACTGTGTGTTCTGTTAGCGGAACATTGTATCAATAGCTCTGTTCTTTGTTGGGGTGTATGATGCTTGCACTTGCCGTGTGTTTTGGCTTCCACTTACAGTTTTATTTTTCATGTTTGAGCAACTTAAAAATTTTCATCTACTTAACTTTTTTCTTTATTATTATTATTATTATTATTATTACTATTTCTATCAGGAGTTCATCAAATCAGCCTTCCAGGACATTGTTAGTGATGAACTGAATAAGATTAAGAATTCCTCGTTAAATGGCCATGCAAAAGGCTCTGCTGCTGCCCCTGAGGGCAGTGACATATTATGGGAATATGATGGCCTTCATGATGCTTACCAAGGCGAATGTGAGGAAATATTGTTAGAAATGCAGAGGATTTTTTACAATGACCTTAGAGCAGAACCTACTTCAAAAGGTATAAAAATGTTGCTCACTTACATCTTTCAAATGTTCTGGACAAGACATTTTTATATTCCATCACTATTGATATGAAAGGGAGAATGATGAAAGTTACACAAATTCTTGATTTTGTCTTCTTCCCACTTGCATTCATGTTAGGCTAGTTATTACAGGCAACTGCACAGAATCCAAATCCCATCCATTGGGCCCAATGCTTTCTTCATTCTTTGGTCTAAATTACTTTTTCCCTTTTTCTTATCCATCTTTCTGTAGAGACTATTATCTCATTGTTTAAAAACCGTTGTTAGAGTGGTTCATTTGACTGTTTACTGGATTGCCATATCTAGTTCTGCTAACATTCAGTTTCGAAGGTCCACAGAGGTGCATGTCTGTCTACATGTCTTTGGAGATGATGTTAATCATATCATCCTTTTTGAGCTGAAATGTTTACTCTTGATCCATGCAGATGTGGAAAACCATTGTGAAATTTGGGATGATGAAGAAGATAAGTACCTGGCTCGTGCTGTCTTTGAACACATGAAATTGAACAATGAAGAGGTACAATATCTACAAGTAGATTATTATAAGTTAATGTTTGTCAAACCAAGTCCCATGGTCCGGTGGGATGCCTTTTCTTTTTTGGCTGAACCAAGTGATTGTGCATTTTCTGTTGACTGCTGTGCAGTAAAGATGCATAAACATTCACGTTTCACCTGATATCCACATTTGAAACTTCAGTATTAGTTCCAATTCCAATGAGTTTTCTGCTTTAGTTGTCTAATATGCACATGAGAAAAGAAGTCTTAATCATATTCAGTGTTAACTACACATAAACAGTTGTTTTGTACAATGCATATTGTTTGGGTCATTCCTATGGAGATCTGCTTTCTTCACAATAGTATCTCCAATGTGTATCTACCTGAAAAGTGTGCCAGATGCACAACCTCCCAGTGCTGGGTCAGTATGCTCATAGAGGATGATCAGGACCTTGCAGACCTGATCGAGAAGTTAAATTGGTTAAATTGAGGCAACAAACAAATTAGAATCATGGTGTGATTAGACTTTAATGGTGTTGATGAAAGGTACACAAGGTCATCTGGTGTCCCATCTGTAAGCAAGGAGAGCTGAAAGAGAACCGCCAACTTATATCTTGCACTGGTTGTGAACTTCAACTCAGCAAATGCAACGAGGTTGTTTCCCCTCTGCATGTAAATCAATTATGGTCTTGGCCATGATACTCTATATTTGTTTCATCTACCTCTTATTGGTTGACTATGCAATAATAAATTACATCCCACACGTAAATTGAATCTACCCTAGTGGGATTAACTGTGCTTTAATTTGTCATTTCAGGTTAACTTGGACACATTGGAGACTCGACTAGGCGAAGCCCATGCTGAGCATCTTGATCAGGGCTGTAGATTGAAACCCAACTTTTGCATCAAGCGTACGTTCGGTTTAACTGCATTATACATCTTTTGTCAGGGATGCAATCTATTCGAGGTTGTAGTATAGGTGCACTTCACTAGGTAAAAGTTGCACAGAGAAATGAGGGTTTAAAAAGAAAACACAATTCTTACCAAAAGTGGGGAAAAAAAAAAGAAGAAGAAAAATGAAAACACAATTCTCACATCCGGTATTTGAATTATTTGGCGGCCTTTTGCATTTAGAAAACTTACGGAATAGGGTGGGAGTGATTTCCAATCTTAGCAATTTTGCTTATTTGTTTATTTATTCGGTGAGTTTCGTTGGTTTCTGTGACGAGCAGCTTCTGGGAGAATTTACGTATTGAAACGAGTGGAGTGGAGAAAGTTCTTAAAATCTAAATATGCAAACATCAGACCATATGATAAGATATTTGTAGTACCATATACATTAACACGAGTCGCTGTGTAGCTCGATAACAAAGCTATAATATTTAGAATCCCAACACCGAACGTACCGAGATAGCACATTGAGAAGGATACCGTTAAATGCCGCCCGCCTACATAGAAAGACCTGGCCGGCTTGTTGAAGAGCAAATATGCATGGCTTACAAGCACTTTCTTGTGCCAGGGTCATCCATTTGATTACGAAGTAAACAATAGGGCAGAGGCAAACGGACTTTTTAGTTGATCTTTTATGGACATCTCCATGCCCCATGCAAAGCAAAAGAGCTGAAGTGCAAAAGCAAGCTGAATGTTAACCTATTTCTGACACACACAAAAAAAATATGGACGTGTAAATCGCACGGCTTAAAGTTACACAGATAAACATCATACACGGCCAGAGCCAGTATCTGTCGGTTTTTTTCTCTATATCAATAAACATAATGGCGGGCTCTCAACATACCTTGCTATAACCACTGCACTTAAAAACAACCAAAGAATAATTATCGAAAAAGAATGAATGCAAAAAGACCACCCCCTTCAAATGGGCCAGATAATTGAATGCCACAAATGAGCCGATTGATGCTCTCCCCACAAAGAAGCAATTACAGCCTTCTGCCATATGCTGGAGGAACATTAGTTTACAATAATCAACATCTTTGTATAAGGGGGGTACTTCACATTTCAGGCATCTCAGCAGCTGCAAAAGACCTCCTAATCCCATTTTTACCAGCTGGTATAAAGCAAATTGGCCAAACACATATGAGCAGCAGAAATAAGAAAGCATAATCTGCTGCGAGTGTCGTGCATTTTCATTTGCAATGAATAGTACAACAGCCAAATCAACTAGCTTAGGGCAAAATAATATTCGGTATTCAAAACAGCTCCTCTGAATTGAACTTGTTCCATGCTTCCTATTTCAAGAAAAATAGGATTAAAATGAGCACAATCCAATGGAACAGTACAAACCATAGGATTATTAGTTCCCTACAAAGAGAAGATTCCAAGGCTCAATTCGTTGGCAGTATTGGGGCTTGAAAAATACCTTAAGCAAGTCAAACACCTTTTCAGCAATATACTTCTGTTGAAGATTGGCACCCTTTTGTTGCACTTTATCAGGATGGATACATAGCGTTGCTTTCCTGTATACTTTCTTAACCGCAGCAGCAGTAATCAAATCAGTCAAAGAAACAGGCTGCCAACCGCATTCAGGCCAGAGAACCTGATATAGTGTGATGGATTTTAGCCATCAGTAAAGGCAATAATACCATTTCAAAAAACCCAACACCGATAAATCAAGAGTTTATAGAAGAATTTAGGAAATGAGTTACAATCTCATGCATCTTATAAGTTCTGTGGGTTTCTTACTAAATTTACAGAATTGGCAAAAACTGGGAAATTCACATGCTAGAAGAATTTAGGAAACCAAAACAGCAGAGTCCCTGCAAGCATGTGCGAGAGAGAGAGAGAGAGAAGATAGATTTTTCTAACACAGCAAGCTAGCTCAATGCTTTCATGCAAGAAATCGACAAGACATCTTCTTTATATGTCTGTCTGTAACAAGACAAGTCTCTCACACAGCAGCCAGGGGGACTATATAAGTAGAGGATTTCCAGCAGAGAACACTCATTCTCAAAAGTCAATGTTGCATCGAGGAGATAAGCTCCCAAGCTGTGAAGGGTTAAGTCAGATGGCCACAAACTGACTGTTCCTAGAGTAACAAATGAATGAAAAAGCTATTGGCTTAGTCTATGAGGAACTCAATTTAACAACCAATCACAAAAACAACATCAAAAACTGCAAACATGAGGGAATCTATGACTAAATGTTCTATAATGCTTACTGTGCAATCACTTTATTAAGCAATCTGATGGTAACAAAGACAAAAGCATATGAATTTAATAGCAGGGTGTGGAATAAACATACTACAGAGAAGATATATTGTACATAGGAACAGATACACACATATTGCAATGTTGACAACAGAGCACGTAGGTTCCCCTCTTTCCCTGCAGCCCAACGTTTGATCTCATTGTCTAGCGTCTCAGCAATCCTCTGAAATCAGAATAAATTAATATCAGAGAGATGACAATAATTGAGATGAATCAGAACAATAAATTCCACACAATTAAACCTGCGAACACAAATGCAAAATTTTCTCATATCAAGATTACTGGCATCTTTTGGCTGCATTTATGCATTTAAATTTTCATCAACAGAATATAATCAAGAACCAATCCACATAGCCCAAATTAATTCAGCTTAACTCATTCCTGGGATCAGAAGCTGAGAACTAAACAACTGGTTTTCTTGATTTCAGCGCAAAACATCATATAGATACCCATCCTAAAAGCATGGACAAAAGACATTCCAATGATACAGATAAAACCCATACATTCAGCATCATGCAGCTTGTTTCACATTCACAAAATAGTTCTATTACTAGGTCCCATCCTAAACCAAACCAGAGCAACCACCGCTCATGCTATTTTCAGTGTAAGCATCAGTTTAAGAGATCTATCAGGCATAAAAGATACAAAGGAGTCACTTTTGGAACCTGTTTGCTGCCACCTATTGCTTAAGCTAAGCTTGTTACAAATCAAGCTTGGACAATGCCAACTGACCACCTAAACAACAGTGAGTCCTGGCTCCAGCACGTAAATGCTAAACATCACAATAAAGGTCCCAACCAAGGCATCTCTTCCAGGGGCCATAAATCCACAGTCCCAAAGGGACCAAATAAAAAGGCACAAGCATGTAGAAGATATTATGCACTATGGATATCAATGGCATTGAGATTACATGTCTCTCTGCTTGTTCCCTCTGAGCCTGAAGATCACGCTCATTCTTCTCAGCCAATGCTTTTGCCTGAACAGAAAAAACACTCAACAATCAAACCCTATCTAAATAATGTGCATAGGGTCAAAATAAATAAATGGCATAGCATGCAATAAATTATTTCACTTTAAGATATAAGATTCATGTCACAAGGGAGCAGCATCAACAAAATTATGCAATACAAATCGCATACCGCACGCTCCTGTGTCCTCTGATGGCGTTCCAGCCTTGCTCTTCTCCGGTCTTCACTTTCTCCGTCAATCTCTTGGAACTCTCCAGCCGATACAGCACCTGTTGCAAGCAAATTCCACCAAATTGGAACCGAAAAGAAAAATATATTATTGAAAATGAAGATAGTAGTCCAAACTGCAGCTACCTCCGAAGATTGAAGATAAATCATCAACAATATTGGCAGTTGAAGATGCTTTTCTCATACTAGACGATGTTCCAACGGATGTTCTTCTAGCTGCTTCAGGCCTTGCCTTGCTATGAGCATCAAAGAAAGGATCCTGCAATAAAGGTTCGCAGGATCAACACATTTACAATACAGCAAGTTCATGAATGACAAAATTATATATGGACTTTCAAACTCACCGAAGTATTTGCCCTGGCTCTTGGCACACTGCTAGCACGAGAACTGAAGAAAGATTCAAGATCAGTTTCTTCCTTCTGTTGGTTTGCCCTAGCAATAGCAGCTGCTCTTTCTCTAGCCTCTGCAGCAGCCCTCTCCCGAGCTTCCACAGCAGCCCTTTCGACAGCAGCTCGTTCTGCTCTTAGTCGAGCCTCAGCAGCTTTCTCACGTGCTTCTGAATTTGCCCTTTCCCGGGCTTCAGCAGCAGCCTTTTCTGCTCTTTCTCTTGCCCCTGTTGCAGCCCTTTCACGGGCTTCAGCTTGTGCTCTCTGAACTGCAGCCCTTTCTGCTCTCTCTCGAGCCTCAGCAGCTGCCTTTTCTACTGCAGCCCTTTCTGCTTTTAGACGAGCTTCAGCAGCAGCTCTTTCACGTGCCTCTCTAGTGGCCCTTTCAACTGCCTGTCTAGCCTTTTCCCTCTCTCTCTCAAGCCTCCTTTGCTCTCTTTCTTTCTCCTCTCTTTCCTTCTCAATTTCACAGGCTCTTTCCCTCTCTTTCTCAAGTCTCCTCTGTTCTCTCTCTTCCTCCTCCCTTTCCCTCTGTTGCTTCTCACGATCCAATCTCTCTTGCCTTTCTCTCAGCTCACTTTGCTGAGCATCTGGTATATCCTTATCTGGTTGACCAGCTTCTTTATTCCTAGCAGCCTTCAGATGCTCTCTCTCCCTCATTTGCCTGAATTTAGCCTCTGCTTTATCCATAGCTTCCTTCATGGCAGCGGCAGATGCTGCAGCTGCAGAGGAATTCGTATCAACATCCTCCCCAGAAAGGACATCCGGTTGTTCATTATTGTTGCTTAGGTCCCTACCCATAGCAAAATCCTCAAGTTCATCTATTTGAGATGCCATTGAACTTCTAGCTGGATGTGCAAATTGAGGGCTTTGAGAATATGGACTGGAATTTGAGAAAGAAGAAAAATCCCCCTTCTTTCTAGAGTCTGTGGAAGAAAAGGAACCTGTTTCTGATTTTAAGATTCGTGGTGGTCTTGGAGGCGGAGGTCTTGAAGGTGGTAGAGCACTTGTGGGTTCAGTAAATAGAGGAATTTCAGATACTGTAAGCCATATATCATCAGATGATTCTAAGTTCTCTCCAGACCTAGGGGATGAAATTGTCTCATTAGGACTGAAATTCACATAAGAAGGCTGGGAAACAGTCCGACCAGCAGACCTAGGAAAATCTGTTGAAGCAGCAGCAGGCATACCAAACAGACTTTCTTGAGATTCCTGGAAATCATCCACAAGCTTCTTATTAAAATTCCCCTCAGCATTCTCCACAGGGTAGTCGTCCACTGATTCTTTACTACTATAATAAGTACCATGCATGCTTTGTTCAGTCCTTAAAGGGCTTCGGTCTTTCCCTTGCTTATTGTTCTCAGGCAAAACTGGCGGTATGGATCTCCCAAGATTGTCAAGGGGATCCATGTCATCAAATACTCCCCTATTTCCAGATGAACTATTAACCTTTGCATTCCCATAACTACTGAATCTACTAATTTCTTCCAAAGGGTCATGGAACGGCTCTGAGAATGAAGTTACAGGGGTTGAATTTGATTCTAATACTACAAAGGGTCCTTCCATCACACTGGAAGCTGTCTTAACTGGATCTGAAGATGGCTTTTGGGATTGAGTAGACTCAGAATTTGACCTGTGGATAGCAGAGTCCACTAGAATATACATATCAACTGATATTCATAAAAAAACTTGAAACCACAGACAAATCAATTCAAAACGTTTTAAAGCCACCAACAGAAACATGCTTGAAACTGAAACTTTCTCTCACCAGGAACATATTTCTTTTATTTTAACAGTTGTTACCAAGCAAGGTTAACAATAATAATTTTGCTTTTCCCTGTCAACTGCTAAACTAGGGATAGACTTTGTAGCCTTGAATAAAAATACCGAATAAGTAATACATGTTAAAAATAAAGACCTAACTGGAGAGTAAATGTAAAAGCAATGTTAAAAAGATACACCAAAAGGAAACTTCACCCCTAGATTTTGTAACCAGAACCAATAACTTTATTTCGCCATATCAAAAGCATCATACATGGTGTAAGAATATCTGTAAAGCTTCAAGCAGTAGTAAATATGATGCACGTCAGACTCTCAAGCTTATTGACTCCAAGTTAACTCCACATGAGCCTTTTTCCATTTAACCCATGCTAGTGCTGTCACTTAACAAATTTACATGATGAACACACCCAAATGACTTAACTCTGGGTGAAATGCCATCACCTGCTACATTAAACATCCTGCTGTTCCTCAAGCACTGTCAATTGACACATTTATTCCATGCTGAATGGTCATTGCTAGATACGATGTTCAAAATTGTCCATATAAATATTGCAGTGAAATGGCAGAAAATAAAATTCTAGGTAAGGCTACAGAAAAAGAACAAGTGAAATGCATCAACAGAACATGTGCTGGGCATTAGTATCCATCTAAGGCATATATATATATATATATATATATAGACCCATCTAAAGTCACAAAACCAAGGTCGCAAATGAAGATTGCACTGGCAAACGCAGTAAAGCCCTACAAAATTGAGCAAGTGAAAGCACAGCAATGCAGATTAATTTTTCTCATCAATAAGGCAAAGCCAAAGTATGTGCGACTCGTCTTGCAGATAAGAGACACTTATTAAAGCACATCAACCCAAGCACTGGTTTGTTGCTATTTGAATCAGCTATCAATGCAAGCCTAATAGAGTCAAATGAGTTACCAATCCAACATACTACAAAAAAAAAAAAGAAAAAAAAGTAGCATAATGATTTCCTTTTATCACTTGATCAAGGGAATAAAGTGTATTCGGTAGGCAGAACAGATACCTGCTTAAACTAGGGGAGCTACTGCGACCAAAGCCAGGAAGCAAATCATCGAATGCCGGCAAATCCTTCTCCACTTTGGGATTCTCTTTCTTTGATTCCTTCTCCTTCTTACCTAAATTTCCTAAGAGATCGTCGAAGGGCGAGCTGTTTGTTGCCTTATACTTAGGCGGAGAAGTCTTCCCGATCGAAGCAAAAGCGTCATCAAAATTCTTCGCCGATGAAGAGCCCGCGGACGTGCCTTTCAGCCCCGGCAATCCGTCGAAAATATCGTCATCATAGACTGGCTTATCAAAGACCGGCAGCGACGACGACTTCGCATTCTGGTCTTTGAAAATCGAGTTGTAATCGTAAGCGGGCGAGGAGGTCGTAGTAGTACTTCCACCACCAACGCGCGATTCAGCGTACCTGGGAGGTCCGCCGAAGACTTCGTTGAACAAGAGATCATCCGCCGCACTGCCGCCGCGGCCGCGGCGATCGTGATCGGGGAAGAGAGGAGGGGAGGAGGATCGGTCAGCGGATCCAAGGCCAAAACTACCGGAAGAGCTGTTGTTGTTGACGGCAGCGCGAGGCGGTGCCATCGGGGCGGACTTGCCTTGGGGCTTGAACCCGAAGTCCCGGGCCAAGATCCCAGGAAAATCTTCCATCGACAATTGCAATTCTCCTCCCGCAGGTACTCTTTGGATCTACAAGATTTTTCGACGGTGAGGATAATTCGGGAATTTCAAAAACTTCACAGATCTAAACAACAAGATTAAAAAGAAGAAGAAGAAGAAGAAGAAGACGAAACTATATAATATAACAAATCACGGAGGAGGAAAGCGCGGTGGCAGCGGTGGTGGCGGTCGATGCTAATGGCCAAGAAGGAAGGGACCGAGAGTTGAGGGTCGTTGGCGCACAATTATGGTTAAAAAAAATAATAACATTAATGAGGAACAAGCAAAATTTATATACTTACGATTAAGAGGGTTAATTAAATCGAATTATAATTATTTCTCTATGGTATGGTATTATTCATGTGCGATTTTTAACTCTTTTTTTTTATTTTTATAAATTTACTTATCGTGTAATGCAAATATGTAATGAGAGAAAATCGTTGATTTTGAAAAGCAGGCGAGAGGGTGATGGAATGGAACTCTCTTGGGTCTGTGTGTGCTGTGCAGTCTCGTTCGTTTCTTTTTCGCTTCTTCGCCTTCCCCTCCCACTCTCCCCCCCTCTCTCTCTCTCTCTCGGTTCGCCTCTCTGTTTTTTAACTCTCTGTCCCAACACAAAAATCCTGTGTGTCGACACCTTTTTATTTAAAAAATTTATTTTTAAAAGAAACTATTCTGTTTTTCGGCGGTATTTATGCCTTTGCCGTGCAAGAGCCACCAGATTGGGCTTTGTTTGGACCGGGATTCGAACAATCTTAGTCCTAAATTTGTTTGAATTTTTTTTCTTTCTAATATAACTTTATCTTTAACGGTAAAAAATTTAGTAATAATATAATGAGAGTAACATAATAAATAATAAATATGTGTTGATATAATATAATTTACTAAAAAATTTATTAAATTTAAAATATATAACATATAAATTACTCGATAAATTATATCTCTTCATACATTTTTATTATATTGCTCTACTCTATGTTGAGCTTACAATTTTGTATTTATCAAATCCATATTTAGAGGATTAACGTCAATTCTTCTAAAATTTATTATCAATTTCTAATTTTGGTTTTATGCCTCGTTTTTACGCATTGATGTCGCATTTTATATATTCTATCATCAAGTCGTTATAATTATCTCTTTATGGAATGAAATATAAGAGTAAGAAAAATTACAAAAAGGAAAAAAAAAAAACAAAGAAAAGAAAAAAGATGATTTGCAGAATAGATTGATGCTTGTTAATTTGTGAAACCTCGATACCATGGCGAGGCTGGAGGATGAATATCCGGCTTCAAATAGCAGCTCATAAAATCGCACGTGTTTCCCATACGAGAATCTCTACATGGATATAAGTCAAGAGATATAAATAATATTATGAATTTTTTAATAACTTTAATTTGTTATTTTTTATTTTAAAAAAATTAATTAATTACTTCATATTTGTTACCTTGAAAATTCATAAACCTAGATTCGATGGACTTCCTGCCCCCAACAACCCAATGAAAATCAGAACTAGAGTGAGGGTCCTCAGGCTGCTCCCAGTGGTGCATGGGGTAACTTATGGGGAAACAAAACGATGCAAGTAGTTAAAGCTGTCAATGTCCATTTCGTGGCCTTTTTTGTTTCTCTTCTACTTCTTCTCCTTTCAGCTTCTTTTGAAATTAAGGACAGCGTGCTCTGTACAATAGTTGTGCGAAAATCTTCCTGCCCATGGTGAGTTTGACGCTCTACTGTCTAAAGGAAGGGATCAATTAAAAGAAGCCACGCCAATGGCTAGCTAATACTAGAGAAATAATAACGCTAATAATGAGGGCACTTCAGAGACTGTCTTGCTCCCGAGTTACAAAGGGTGCACCGGAGATATTAAGAACGAATCCTTGTCGTATTAATCAACCCAATTTTGAATGCATAACTTAATCGTGACTTCATGCATAATCAAATGTTAATCAAGAGTTGAATACAGATGTGATTGTCTTTTTTGATTCAACCACTTCCGTTGCAGGTTAAACGGACACCTTACCTACTACACATTGCTTCCTTGTGACGAAATCATCGTGACCAAAAAAGAAAATAAAAACAGCGAAAGAGAGATAGAGAGAGAGGGACAGGGGAGGCAAAGCAACGAGCTAGACAGAGAAAGAGAGGGATGGAGAAGGCATCTGCCATTTCGACCCTCTTCACCACCATATTTTCTTTGTCAACTTTTGTGAATTCACAGACAGATTCCTGCAGCTCAAATCTGAATCTAGATGGCCTGCCCTTCGATCCATCGTCTCTCCAATGCCTACCAGTTTGGAATTCTCGCAATTACGTCCTCAGAGTACGTTCCTTATTAATTTCCTCCTAAAACGTTCATGTTCTTAACAAATAAATAAGGGTACACGTACTAACCCTTTGTATATATGCACCTGAAATATGTGTACATATATTGTGCAGTACGCGCAGGCCTGGCCAGATATATGGAACTTTGTTCTGTCGGCTCCGGACTTGAATTCTTACGTAGCAATGGGATTTTCAGGCACAGGATTCATGGTGGGGTCAAGCGCAGTTGTGGGGTGGCTACCGGCGACGGGCGGCCCCGGAGAAATAAAACAGTATTACCTAGGAGGCAGAACTCCGAGCCAAGTTATGCCGGACCAAGGCAACCTAAATATTAATGTCTCCGTGATCGTGTCTCAATCGTCGCGCATATACTTGGCGTTCCAGTTGATCACCGCGCAGGCGCCGTCGTCGCATATAATCTACTCTCTTGGGCCGGCCGGAGTGTTGCCCTCCGCTCAGGACTACAGCTTGACCGAGCACCGTGACAAGGTGTCCACTAGTTTAAATTATATTACAGGTATGCAACATGTAGGCCATCCTATTCTTACTCCTCTTTTTTTTTCTTCGGTGGGCGGAACATGGGCAATTATTATTGGAGGATGCTTTTTTTATTTTTTGATCAGATCCAAGGAAGCTTTAGCAGGTGGCGTTAGGAGGACAATATCTTTTCGGTGGGTGGTCCACCACCAGTAAAAGAATACGATATCTTGACTCTAAAATAAAAAAAAAAAAGAGTAAAAAATATAATTTTAATTTAAAATTTGTATTGATCTGGTAGAAGTACAAGAATACGTCTAAAAAACGCGTTAATATTAAAGGAAATTAGTAGGAAATTCATACTCCACGCCATAATGCGGGACACGCAGCTCGTCTCCCCCGATGCACTTATTTTAAAGACTTTTGAATAACACCAATTCGGAGGGGACAACAGCCCACATGAAAATGCACGGTGATTTGATGTGGGCAAAATTTATTTTTTTTTTTGTACACAAAATTTGTTCACCTGTATTCATATCATGTCTTAAATATTATTTATTTCAATTTGTGTGATAACTCATGAAATGATAAAGTTTCGTATGATGTTAAAATTAACTCATTGTTAACTCGAAGATTATATATTCTAATCATAAAAATAACTTTTTTCGAAAGTTGTGGGCATCTAAGTTTTTGGCGTAAATATTATAATTTGAAAAGTATGATACACTATTAACTGAATTGATTTCACATCATCCAACTAAAATTTATTAGGACTTTTGCATGTCTCTTGACATGAAATGAGGGAACAAAAAGACATAAAACAGCTATTGTGCAATCAAGACGGATCGAGATTTTAATTATCCTTTTTGTACAGAACAACAATTTTGAAATTGGGGTACGAATAGTTTAAGAATTGTGTTACGTGAGACACAGGTCAAACTGCACAGAAGAGCTCGTATACAGGATTGAGAAGGAGCCACGGAGCACTGAACATGCTAAGTTGGGGAATTCTGATGATGATCGGAGCAATGGTTGCCCGCCACATGAAGGATTGGGATCCTCTTTGGTTCTATGCCCATGTTTGCATCCAGTCGCTCGGGTTCATGCTTGGCGTGGCCGGAATTATATGTGGACTTGTCCTGGAACACCGAGTCAGCGCCCATGTCTCCGCTCACAAGGGCATCGGGATCTTCATTCTTGTGCTTGGATGCCTCCAGGTTCGCATTATTCCCTACCATACCATAGACACTGCAATTATTTTTATTTTATATGCATCTTGTTTGTGAAATATAAGAGGCCGACTAGGTACATCAGAACCTTATATAACATATATTTATACAGTGTACATATGGTAAATTTTGATTTTATTAGGGGTTAAATATAGTTTACATTGGATGATCATCATGTAAATTAACTTTATGTGGATTATACAGATGATGTCATTTTTGGCTAGACCCGACAAGACATCGAAAGTGAGAAAATATTGGAATTGGTACCACCATGGCGTGGGGAGGACTTTGATGGTGTTTGCAATAGCGAACGTGTTCTATGGCATCCATTTAGGGGAGGAGGGACATGGATGGAATGCTGGTTATGGCGTTGTTCTCGCCATCCTGCTTGTGGTTGCCGTATTCTTAGAGGCCAGGGTGTGGATGAGAAAATAAGCCCTTTTCTACCAGCGTACTTAACTCTCGTGTTTTAATCGGTACTGTTAATCGATGGCCAGGATTGGGGCTTCGAGTTGCTGATTAGAAAGTGAAGCCTTTCGGTGACATGCCATTACTGCCTTTTTGTATTTTCACCAGATTACCTCGTGTATTAACTTTAAATCCTTTCCATATCTCTTCCTTTTTCTTTGATGCGGCGGTAACATAATTTGCGCGCTGAAATTTTTTACAGTCTAAATTGTAAGAATTTTGTCTCCCGATAGAACAAAGGGCACATACCATTGCTGCAATTCCATTTCCGGGTGCCGATCAACTCATAGTGAGGGAAAATTGATCAATTGTACGCAAAAATGTTTTTTTTTTTTTTTCTTTTTACCACTCGCTTCGTTGAATGTCAATTTAAAATTAAAGTGAGCCGGCGACATTGATGCTGATAAAATTTTCAGTTGGGTTTGTCTTAATAATGACTACAAATGGGATTCATTTGCTAGTGACTGAATAATCTAATACCAATTCCTCCAAATTTTAATGAACTCGGAAATCGGACCAAGTATTGATTTTTGAAGCCTGCATTCTCCGGATGAAAAATGTGTATGTCTATCGAAAAACAAACACAAACTAAAAGGTTTAAGATGATTGGAGGAGCAAATAAAGATTCTTTCGTTACAGATTCGAATGCAAGATTGTCGGGAAATTGTTTATCTCTGTAAACCCGCTAATTTCCTTGAGTTTGTCCACAAATTGGGCAATCGGTATGTCCTGTCGGTCGAGGTAATGCAATTGTTACCTCCCCTCTTGGTAGCATTGAAAGAAAGAATCCGGAAAGGGCATTGAGAACTTGGGAATCGGTGGCGCAACCGACACCAAGCGCAACGGGGATTATGGACGGTGATGGCGGCTGGTGTGGTTTACACTGGGTTTTACGGCGATGGCGGCTGTAGTCGTGCAGTTCGCTTGGGGGCCTCTGGGCTGAAAGACTCGTCCTTTCATCCAATGAAGTCTAACCCATCCTTTTCCTCCGGTAATATTCGGCTTTTCTGTTCAAGGTTTTTCATTTAGTTCATTGGAATTGTTTCCTGTTCCGTTACTAAGAAACAGAGTGCAGAACATAAACACAACTGCATTAACCAGAATCCAAGAATCAATCCAAACCTGACCGGCTTATGTATTTTTTAAAGCACGTTCCTCGAATTTGGGCATAATATTCCTTATTATAAGCTGCAATATTTGAAATGACCCCACCCCCCCCTCCCCCCACAAAAAAAAAAGGTGGAAAATAAAGCAAGTCAATCCATCAAACTACCAATCTTAATTCTATATATTAAAAATTTCAAATACGACTGTTTAAATAGTTCTAAGTGTATTTAAAAGAAAAAAAGAATTCTCTCTTACCATGGAGTTCAAAAAATACAATTTAAAAAATGCGATAATGGCGTAATGACGGGGGAAAAGGGTTCACCATTAACAATGGGTACTGCTAAGGTTCTGAGGAATGAGAAGACACTCGATGGTCCAAAAAAAAAAAACAAAAGAAAAAAAAGAGTATGCAGGCACGACGGTTATAGCCTCTGCCACGAATGAAAATTTTCCCGCAAAAATAAAACCAAGATAGTAACAATATAAATTTTATCTGATAGTGGGTTTCAATCTGTGCTAAAATAAATAAAAATTAAATACAAATTTAATAATATTTTTTTTATAGCTGAATTTTAGAAACCCACAACCCGAATCTTCCGATTTTATCATTTACCTGCCGCAAAGAAGTAAATTGTTACTACACTTCATCCATTAAATGACACGTGCATCACGAGAATATACTTTTTTAATTTTTGGTTCTTTAACTTTTTCTTCGTTAATTAAAAACGTGGACTAGATCCAGTCTGAATAATAATAATCTTTTTTTAAAAAATAAACAAATCTCGGTGATTTATTTTTTTCGTCCGCTAATATAGGTGCTTCTATCCAGTGCAGAGGATGCACCGCTTTCACATCTGGAAGGCCCAATCTCTTCCCGTCCATACAAATTTAGTAACATTCAATCTCAGAGTCAAGATAATTCAAGGGTGGATAGGCCTTGCAAAATCTACCACTCGTTAATTTCGTTACATATGATATTTCCCGCTGAGGGTGTTACTTAAGAACTGTGCAAGTCATTTGCAAGCAATTTCTAAAATTTTTTGCTGATAAAATAGATTATTATGACCAATGTTTTTGTAAAATTCACCTACCACATCAATCTTCTCTTTCCCCCCCCCCTTTTTTTTTTTTAAAGTTTGCTTTTTATGCCTTCCAAAGGCAGTGCCATATTCAACAATTATTAGACAATACGATATATGTCAAAATTTAGTCGTTAAAAATAACATAAAAAGGATATTTTTTATTTAATTGATTTAAAAAGCGAGCTAAGTTAATTTATTTTAATATATATAAATAAAAAATTAAATATGATTTAATTCAAAATTTAAAATATATATTTAATTAAAAAATAATGAATTCGTTATAATTTAAAAAAATGAGTAAATGCAGCAAATATGGAGCGAAAAATATATTGTGTAGAGTTAATTATTAAAGGCATTCTTGTTTTTTTTTTTTTTTTTTTGGAAATTCAGAAAGATTTTTATATTTTATCAATTTGATTGAAAAAATATTTTGTTTCCATCTAATACATCACTGAAGGATTTTAATAAAGCGTCCGCGTGGCGCTGCTGCGTTATGGATTAATTAATCTTACAACTTTATCGCATAACTACAATAAAATATATATGAAGATCTAATTATATAAACCTAAAATAAAAAAAATGTATCTAAATATATTTTCATGGGTCTGTCTGGATAGAAATCGAAAGCAGAAAATAAAACTATATATATATATATATATTCTGAAATTTTCATCCTACTACTACTTTTCTTCGCATCTTTAAAACGTTAACACACACCCCATATGTATTTTCTCACCCAAAAAAAAAAAAAAAAAAAACCTAAAAGAAAAGAGAAGCGTCGTCCTCAATTGCACCGCATAAGGTAAATCTTGGGAAGATATTTAAAAAAAGGAAAGAAAAACCTCGGCTAATTCAGTAATTGCAGAACTCAGATTTGAAATCCTGGGATTTTCAGTTCGAATATTTATTGCAGTCAACGCGCGCGAGTAATTGCTTTGTTTCGTCGTTTTCCTGGTCCAACTATTTTCGTTTCCATTAATTATCAGGAGCCGCGTTAAAGATCTGCCATGCACACCATCCCAAATGGGTCGGTGTTACAAATTGAAGAAAAATGATTCCACGATTTTCACCAAGACAGCTAAGATTTTTGTAAACGATCGATTTTCTCTTACACTTGAAATAATTATTAATTAGTTCATAAGTTATTTAAAAAAATGATAAATAAATTCCAAGGCATTGTAAAAATAAAAAATAAAAAATAAAAAATAAAAATGAAGTGCTAATATTTCAAGTGTTTTGTGTAAATTTAGATAAATAAACAATTAATTTATTTGTTTTTAATAAAATATTTAACAATGAAAAATTTAAATTTTTTATTTTTTAAAATCTTAAATTTAGTAATAAAAAAATTATGAAGTTGATGAAAATGAGAAAGCTTTTTTTTTTCTTTTTTAATTGTAAGTAACGATTCTCTTACAACAAATTACTTCAATTAATCAATATATTAAGAAGCAAAGGAAAAGAAAAAAGAAGATTAAAAAAAAAAAAAACATAGAGACGGAGAAGGAAAACAAAAAAAAAAAAAAAGAAAGTGAATTTATCATTACCCACACCGCGTGAATTTTATTCTTCTGAAAAAAGAAAAAAATAATAATAATAATAAAACAAAACAACAACCACCACGACCATTTTATTGGCCCCCGACTTCTCCCTCTTGTCTGTGCGAGAGGTGGGCGCAGAGATAATAGAAGAGCAGGGCTTCAATTTTGCCGTCTCGCCCATGGATTCCAATTCTCAACAGCAGCAACCAGGTTTCTTTTCTTTCTCTTTTTATCATCGTTTTCTTAATTAATTCAAGAAGAGGGCGTGCTGATCTTTCCGACGTAGCAGTCGTCAGGGTTTCCCTGTTATGTTTTTAGTTTCGCTTCATCCCATGAAAGATCGTAGGGCTCTTGCTATTTGCTCTGCTTTTGCTCACCTTCTTGGTCATAATTTGTTGAGTCTTATTTTAGATTTGAAGTGATTGTGAATTCTTATCCTTCCGCCGGCTCTAGTGGTCCGTGTGGGCTTAAAAGTCTCGAACTATGAGTTAATTTATGTGGGCTTTTGTTGCTGTTGTATATGATTGCTCTGTTAATGTGTTTAATTGTTCCTTTTCGTTTGAAGAATTGTATTTCAGGCATCTGTGTGTTGTTTGAGTTCTAGTTAATGTTCATTTTAGTTTGAGTTCTAGTTACATGCTTAGGTTTCAAAGAATGGATATAGGATTGGAGCAGCATTTTTCTTATGTAATTTGGGATAGATTAGAACCCAGCTATAGTTTTTCTTTTTCTTTTTTTTGTGTTGTTTTGTTTTCAAAAAGACTGCTGGTGTGCTAGATGTGCCTTCATTGGATGTTTATTCGCCTGCTCTTTCATGGGGCGATGACTAACAGCCAGGGATTCAGCTATTGGAGACTGGAAGAAAGGGATGAAGGAGGGGTTCCTTGACCCTAGCCCTCACGTTGAAACAAGGGGTTTTAACAATGTCACAATTCCATGTTGGAAGAATGATGTGCATCTATGGTGCACCCAAATAAGGAATGAGAGAGATCTAAGGACATATATTTGGGCTGTCTACTTTCTAGTGCTGATCATGATTTGCATTTTCATTCTTAGCCAATTTGAAGAATTCAGAGCTTTTGATTACCTGCAACCTTGCTAACAATCCACAAGTAATTGTTATTTATGACTGCTTTTAAACTCTAATCTCCCATTGCAGGTAATGGTCCCCCAGCTAAACCTTGGGAACGAGTAGGGACTTCATCATCTGGCCCCACACCTTTTAAGCCTCCATCACCTGGCAGCACTAGTGATGTAGTTGAGGCATCTGGAACAGCTAGACCAGGTGAAATTGTCTCAAACTCTGAAGCAAATACAGCTGTAAACAGAAACTCTATTGGCAGGCCTTTACCCACTAGGCCCTGGGAGCAGCAGACTTATGGGAGCATGTATGGAGGTATTTGTTAGTCCAGTGTGTGTCTGTTGAACATGTTATCGGAACACTAGCTTCACATTGTGTGTGTATGTTGGGTTGGGGGTGGAATCTGCAGGAAAGTATTAAATGATTTAGGAAGTGCACTTTAGGAGGTCAGTAGTATCATTGACTGGGTGCTGGCTAGCATTTTCGCTATTGTATATCTATATGCCTTTTTGTTTATGGTAGAGCACATTTTTTGTATTTGCACTGCAGGATATGGATCTGGTGTAAACTATAATTCTGGGTATGGTTCTGGAATGTATGGTTCTTCATATGGCAGTTTAGGAGGATCTTATGGTAGTGGACTGTATGGGAACAACATGTATAGAGGAGGTTATGGTGGGTTATATGGAGGTGGCATGTACGGCAGTGGGATGTATAATGGTGGCCTTGGTGGCCCAATGGGTGGTTACGGAATGGGTACGGGTCCATTTGGTGAGCAAGATCCAAATAATCCTTATGGTGGTCCACCATCTCCTCCTGGCTTTTGGATTTCTTTCCTTAGAGTGGTGAGGAAATCACCTTTTTTTTCTACTAGCATAATCTTATTTCATTTCATTTTTATTTTCTGACTGTATCACTTAAGTAATTACCAGAAATTGCTCCTAAAAGTAGTAGTTTCTTTTACTTCTTTTTTCTTGAATGCTAAGAATATTTTAAAGTGTTGTTCATAGTTGTGTAGCCCATAAATAGTTCCTCAAGTATGTTCATTCAGGCCTCTTACGAGTATTTTCTTATCTTTCCTGGGATATCTTGCCTCAGTTATTCGCTATTTCTAACCAGTGAAATTCTTTCATCACATGGCATATGCCTTCCCTTGGTCCTCACAACCGTGTGATCAAGCGATAAGCTAGTATAATCAAGTGAAAGCTTTAGTGCAATTGGAGTTGCTTAGTAGAGAGTTGTGGATTGGATGTTTGCTACTCTGCAGACTTTCTTAACTTGCCTTAGTGAGAGATTATCTTGTCAAGCTCCTAGATAGAGCAGCATGACCAGGTCTTTGTACTCTCAAATTATATCAGATGAGGAGTAATTGTAAGGTCACAAAACAATCAACTAAAAATACCATATAATTTGAATATAATGATTGTTATTTAAATCATTAGTGCCATATATGTTTTCTTGGTGTAAATACTGTTTTCCACAATTTCGAAACATCCTTAATATAGTTTTGATGCTTTGGTTTCCTGCTGGTGGCAGATGCAAGGAGTAGTGAACTTTTTTGGTCGGATTTCAATTTTGATAGATCAGAACACCCAAGCATTCCACATGTTTATGTCTGCACTTCTACAGGTTTGGTTCCTAAATATCTAACTCTCCATTCGTGAAGCCATGATGCAATTTTAGTAAGGCTGGAGCCTGAATATCATGTATCAAATAACAACTCATAAAATTGCTGTCTGCAGCTTTTTGATCGCACAGGTTTATTGTATGGAGAGTTGGCCAGATTTGTTCTGAGACTGCTGGGAATCAAAACAAGGCCCAGGAAGGTTCAGGGACCTAGAACCGATGGGCTTCCTGCTCCCCACAATGCCCGTGGGAATGAGAACTTCATTGAGGGTCCTAAGGCTGCTCCTAGCGGTGCATGGGATAATGTATGGGGAAACAATGCAAGCAGTTACGGCTGACAGTTTCCATTTCATGGCCATTTTCCCCCTCACAAACAATCCAGAATTGAGAGCTGTGTGATAGGAGGTGAACACAGTGCTACTCTCTTCTCTATAGGTTGAGTGTGCTGCATGCTGAAGTTTGTTCGGTTGCTTGAAATAAAGACTCCTTTGTTCTTCTCTCATTTCTTCTGAAAGAGGGGCAGCGTGGTCTGTACAATGGTTGTGCAAAAAGACTTTCTGCCCATGGTGACTCTGTAAAGAAAGGACCCTATGCTGTAAAAGGGGGAGACAAATTAAGAGCGTGCAATGTAAGGAACAGGAGACATTACCAAGATTGTGATTTGTGTTATCGCGTCGAGTTCACGTTGTGTGTATGATTTGGAGCAAACACATTGGCCTCTTCCTTGTAGGGAAGAAATGCGAAAAGGAATTGATCTTACAGACTAACATGTCATCGGCTATTCTCATTTCAAAATTTGCCAACAACTTTGTTCAAGAACTTCTCAATTGAAAAAAAAATTAAAAAAAAATAATAATAAACCCCCTTCCAACTTCACTAACAAAAGAATTTGTCTACATCGTACCGAAACTAAGAGGCAAAAAAGAAGCAGGCGTATCCGAATTCCAAGTTATCCTAATGAGGTCATTCGCCATAATTGTAACAGCTCCCCGTGACAATGTCACGGCGAGGAAGAACCTTATCGGGCGGAGACTTCTTCGTCACTTTATCCGACATTCTACGAGCGCAAAAGTATTGGAAGTGAGAAATGCACGTGACCCGATACTCTTCGAACAAAGCCTCTGGCAATTCAAATGTATTGTCTCCGGATGGATTGTTCAGACCTGCATATTATTGTGCCATGAAATTGGGTCCTCAAGCGCTCGAATAAAAAGACGTCACGATCTGGAGTTCTGGAGATATCATAGGCTCGAATGCCTCTCTGTTCTTCTGCCTCAATAATTCCAGTAATTTCGCTGAATCTAGCGTTCGGAAAGGTTGAAAGGAAGAAATGTGGGAGAAAAGTTTTCGGTATTATCCTTTCTTGATATTCAAATTACAGGGGGGAGGGAAATTAAAACGAAGGACACGCGGACGTTAATTTAAGTAACGGCGTCAGTTGATATTGAACCAGATAACAATCCTAGCCGTCCACGCATACAGATCCGTCCGTCTAGTGAAAACGGAAAACTTAAAGGACCGCGTCCGTAACAGAATTTCAAGACCAACGCAACACCTCCTCCGCAAGGAAACACAAGAAAACAGGCATTCAAGCCTATGAGATATATGTTAGAAATAGAAATCTTTCAATCGATTGTTTCCTGTAACTTGATTGCAAAGAAACAGAGTCCAAACATATGCACATTCGGATTAGCAAAAATCGAAAGAATCCAACCCTAATTGAGTCATGGGAGCCAAAAGAAAAAAAACTATATAATGCAAAGAGACCCCAAGTGACACCACTCATCCCGTCTACACCAGCAGAGAGTCCATTCTCGAGTGTTTACGCTGCTATTCATCTCTTTCTCCCGTACCCTAATTTCCTTTCTTGAAGTCGAGAGCCCTTTACAAAGACATCACCATTAACCCCACCAATTTTTCCTCCAAAACCCAGACTCTCAACATCCCAGGTTGTTCTTTTTTTTTTTCCTTTTTTCTCTTTTGGGGTCTGCTTTGTCCAGATTAGTTCGCAGATGACGATGATGGTGGAATACTTGTTGCGGAGAAGCGGAAGCGTCGATGGTGTATTGCAGATGGTCGATTCCGCCATCACCTTCGCCGCCAAGCAACACCCGCGCGACTTTCTGAAGATCAGGAGTCAGATAAAAAAGAAGCTGAACAACGCACTGCTGTTCGTTGGTTCTGACTGTAGCTCGAATAGCCATAATGCCATGACTGATGCAACTGATGGCCTCGACATCAACATGGCCGATACTGCTACGACTCGTGAGAGTTGCAACGTGGCAGACAAGAACAACGAGGTCCGTTCTGACGGTAGCTCAAATAGCTATAATTCCATGGCTGACATCAACATGGCCGATACTGCAACGACTTGTGAGAGTTGCGACGTGGCAGGCAAGAACAACGAGGTTTCTTATTTTGGGATACAGAAAGACAAGAATGTGGCCGTCGAGTCTAACGGGGATGGTGAGAAGAAGAGGCCACTTGTTGTTAGGTTTAAGTTGTCTGCTGCAATGAAGAAGAAAGAACAATTAGTGTCTGGGAACAATAGGGTTTCTTCTCTGGCGATACAAGGAGGCAAGAATGCCGCGGTCGAGCCTAATGGGGATGATAAGAAGAAGGGGCCACTTGTTGTTAGGTTTAAGTTGCCTCCTGCCAAGAAACCAAGCAGGCGCTGATGCTCTCTGACAGGAAGTCGCAGATTGTGAAGCAGAAAACAAGAAAAAGAGAGAGAAAGAGAGGGATGTTGAAAGATTGTTCACGAGAGATGCAAGAACAATTGTATACCTTCCATTCCCATTGTGGCAATCCTGCAGTACTGTACGTAGGTCACATTGACCAATCCACGTAAATATTTGATTTTTTTTGTGATGTGTTCTTTTTAAGTTTGTTTGTCTCAGAACTTTAATGGCTGCAAAATTTTCTTCGTAAGCACGTTGACAACCTCGACATCAAATTAAACAAAACAAAATGTTAACGATTCGTTCATTGACGAATGATGCGGCTACTTCCGTTGATAAAATTTATGCAGCTCAAATAACCCCATGCCAAAAAACGAAGAATTTCCCAATAAGTAGATCCTGTGGTAACTGGCACAAGATCTTTCGATTAGGAGCTGGGTTCCATGTATCTTGCTTTGGCTACTGAGTGGCTACCAAAAGCTTTCTGCAATCAATCTTAACGAAGAAATACCGGGTAAACACGCTGGGACTAGAAATTAACACAAGTAGTACTTCGCAATAATACCATTTGGCGAGCGTAGTACAATATAAGGTAAACAGGGTTAATAAGTATGAAATCAAACTATTGAGCAACTTTCAATTCAACCAAACAAGCTGAAATGCTGAAAAACTTGTTCAGGAAACTACTGCCCTTACCAGGGTTCTGCAAGCATCCTAAAACAAGTTCTACATTTTGCATATTCATGCGAGTTTCGCATCAGTTAAAAGTGTAATGATGGTTTCCCCATAATTATCTACACGTCTAGTCAGGTCCTATACATATTATTTCCTCTTCCTTGATCTCAACATCGCCTCTGTAAACTTTGAACAACTCTATTTTCCATGGGAGATAATTGAGAAGTTCCGCTAATGTTCAAAACTAGTAGCCTTTTACATCCATCTCTAAAAGCCTGCAGCCCATGCCCCACGGTCACAGAAATAAATACACCAATTCACATGAAGCTTATCTAGCTTATTGCAGTTGATCCCAATAGATTTCCACTCTAATATCCTCACCTCATGACACATAGCTGGATTCCATTCTTGAACCAGTAGGCATTCTTTTGCTATTGGCACAATATACTCTTCATCAATAGTTCTGCACATCCTTGCATTCAGAATTTTAAGCCTAGTGGCCAAACCATTTCCTATTGCTGCCAATGCACCTCCATGTAATGACCAGCTTACGCTAGAAACATCTAAACACACCAGGACACCTCCACCAACAATGCCCATGATCCCTTCAGGTTCAACGTTACAGGATTCAGCATCTACATAAGCAAAAGTTGGTAAACAGCCTCCAATTCCAGAACCAGTTACTTCCCTGTAATAAGATATCTTGAATGCCAGATGTTGGTGGCAAAGGCTAGGGAGGCTGAATGAACATTGAAACTGCAGAGATCGGTGGCTTAAGTTTTGAATATTAAGCCAGCGGTGACAAGTGAAGCCAAATGATTCTCAATCAGAACTAGAGTCGAGGCATCAGAAAATCATAGAGCAGCAATCAACAGGGAGGCACATGATGAGGTGTGACCATCACAAGGATTTTTCATGTCAACTTTGTTGGCACTCTTCTGAAGGCTGTAATGCTCTGATTTTTATGGTGAACTTTTTATAAACTGAGGTAGATGAGTTTGGGGAATCAAAACCACAGAATATAGTTGAATCTCCATGTCCATAGCCTATGTGAGCCCCACATTTACGGCAAAGGAGTTTAGTTTTCAAATGGTGACGGCCCCAAAGGACAGGGAGACAATTTACTTCATCAACTTGTGTGAATCGACTAAGGTCGACAGAATTGAAGGAGATGCTACCTTTCTTTATGGATTTCTGATATTCAGAACTTATGGTAGAGGTGATTTGATTAGAAGATTCAAGTTTCAAAGGGTATCCACAGGACCGACAACTGCAGGAAGAAAAAAAAAACAGAAAATTGTTAATAACCAAAAGATGCATGCCATAACATGCACCATAAAATGACATGCATTACCAGCAGACACTAAGACCAATAAAAGGACATACCTGTACAGGTGGGAGCACAAAATTGTCAGTTTTTTTGTATGTGAAGTAAATTAGCCAAGTGCGATATCCTAGTTCTTCAGGACAGGACAAGATTTATCCCAACAAAGGCCAAAGTTATACCATACAGAAGCAAAGCTATAAGAGCTGAAGGCTCTATTAAACATGAATCTAAGCAGTCTGCACAGTGCAAGAAATCAACAGAGAAATAGCCAAGAGTACTTCTTCCCCATCAATTTAGTTGGCATGCTTCCAACAAGTTGCTTGCAATTGCAGACATGCTAGGTGTCAGTGTCAGAAGGCATGTTGGCTAGAGTTTATAAGGTAACATTACTGATTTGAAATGTGCAATGTGCAATTGGCAGAACATGATGGACTAATAAAGAAACTATTTTAGAATTTAGTCAATCAATCTTAGAATTGAGTCACCACTGCTATGACACTTCTTACGTGACTTTTTGTCCACAACATGATAAGTGTGACCAATATAGATGTGAGCATCAGACCAGAGAAGCTCAGTTATTTTGTTTTTAATATTTCAGAAAAATTTGGTTATTGTAGACTGTGCTATAATTAGAGATCCCGAAAGTGCTTGTCCGAGATCAAGTGCTAATTAGGCAATGTGATGCCTCAAACCCCACGAGCTTTCATTTTCAAATAGAGTCCATAGAAGTAGAATAAGCATGCGACATTGTCGAATCTGCCTAGTAAACTAAAAATTGCACTCTGATCCTGTAATTGATAACCATAAACGACTCATCAAACAACCAACGAAAAAAGAGAGGTTAGCGGCCGAAGGTTGGTCTTGCCAATCGATGGAAAAAACTCGTCACCTCCGCACACAGGTTCCACCAATCCGTCCCAGCAAAGTTGTTTAGCATTAAATCATCAGAAAACAACGAGTCTTTACTCGTTTCTCAACCGAATAAAAGGACCGTAATAATCACTTACTACGAAAAATCTCTACGAAATATGGTGAATTTAGCTCCAGACCCATTCGACAAAAAGTGGAAACTAAGCACTAGATGTATTGGAACATGAATTAAGACGGTCAATCGGTTCAAAGGGCTACAAGGAAAGGACCATCAAGTGGGCACAGATTACAGAAACTCTACCCAAAAACCAGAACCAAATTTATAAAACTGGACGCCAAAATCCTACTCAAAGCAATTAACAACGATCCTTTTAGGCAAAAAGAAAAGATACAGAAACCACCGTTACCAGAATTACCTGTAAGAGACATCAGCTTGGGACATATCCTCGGATTGATGCATCCGATTCAGGTTCTCTTCTTCTGGGATCCCATTTGACATTCCAAGTCATTAAAACACAAGCCTGTTCTTAGCAGAAAGCGGGTAGAATTGGCAATTTGGTCAAACTACTCAAGCCATCCAAGTGGAAGAGATTTGGATTCTGGCTGATTATATTTTCAGTTGTCTCCTTGTTTACAGCTTTGGAGACTCAGTTGACTTTGGAAAATTGCTGGACGGAGAGGGGCCCATGTGAAGGGGTTTTTCGGCTCGTTTTTGTTATCTCTCCATCACGAAACTGCTCTTTTTCTTTTCTCAACTGCACTTTTTGGGCGAGACTATTAATTAATGCATTATAGCTTCTAAGATCCATATCCGCGGTGTCCTTTCGCTGTTTTTTTTTTTTTTTTTTAATTTATAATTTTTCCAAGTTCATTCTGATTAGAAATATCTTTTGTTCCCGAATAAGTATTTGGCAACCCTCTGTCATATCTAATTCATGATTATCTAGATTACATTTTGAAAAAAAACAACACTAATTCGTACGAACTTACTCGGATTATGTGTATATATATATATAAATTTAAAATCAAATCCCAAACTTGAAACTGAC
>CM034052.1:10327175-10607321 GCA_019804595.1 Bruguiera parviflora
CCCCCCCCCCAAAAAAAAAAAAAACAAAAATCTTTCGCACAGCCTTCTTTATCCGTAATGCATCTTTCTGGGTTCATCGTATTCGTCATGCGCCACGAGTCCCGCAGTCCCCACCGGCGACGGGGGCCTATCGGTGAGCTTATTGAGACCCCAGACCCAGAAACGGAGATGTAGCCTATCAGCTCCTGCAAATGGTGCCTGAGAAGTGGCCCGCTTTAAGCGGGGGCAATTATTGCCGAAGAGAAGTACCGCGCTCGATAAGTTGTTGGAAGGCAAGCCCCTTTTTCTTCCAGTTGCAGATTCTGTTCGCTGTTGATCTTTTGTTCTTGCTCGTGCAATCATTTCCCCTATTCCCACCCCCTCCCCCAATTTTACACGCGTTGATAATTAAGTCCAAGTAGCATGATTATTAAAAGCACCTTTTAGTAAAATACATATATATATATATATCAGATTAAATTGCATACGGACATCCAACTCGTATATTGCAATGGTCGTCTAACTTTGCTGCCGCCGCTGGATCACGATAACTGTTCGAAAGGAGAACGACCGTGAATTGAAATATGGATTGCAATTTACGAATCCAAATCTGAATCAAAAATATACAACACGGAGTTACGGAATAGGAAACTTTAGTCCTATTGTGGTTACACAAGCTCAATGGACCTTCAAATATGCCCAAAACGGAGATACTTAAAATCTGTGCATGGTTACATGTTGCTCTACCTCGTAAGTTCACACGTTTTCTGGTTCACCCCAGGACTGTTACGTCGCCAATATGTGCGAGGCATGCAGCAATTGTTTTGCGAGGAAGCAATAAACGATATCCACAGACTAGACAAGGATAATAATAATAATAATAATAATAATCTCCCGATACCGTGTAGACGAGACGTAGATTATCTTGTATAGTGAACTAGCTGTAACATACAATAAATAGGTGCATGCCAACAACCATGGACAATTACGCATATCATTTAACTGCACACCAGAGCCAGAATACAGGAAACCTTGCACAAGAATCTCATAAAGCATCATTTTCAGGCATCCATCCATGAGATTGTTGGGTTTGCCCCATCAAGGCCTGCAATTGCAGATAAACAAATAGACAATGAAGTCAGCTGGAACCGATCTCATACAGCAATCTTCAGAGCTAATTTTTGCAATATGATTAAACAATCATACTTCTAGAAATAGATAATTGGATAAGGACTTGCTTTGGTCTTGCAAGAGCAGACCTAGTACAATTCATTCCTAACCAAAAGTCAATTGTGGCAAGATTCCATACCTCCTTGAGAAATAAACTGATTAATTTTAGCCACCATTTTTTTTTTTTTTTTTTGCATATCCAGATGATCCCTAAAACTCTTGTGCTCATTTGTAATTGGAACCGGAAGTCTCAAAAAATGGGTCTACATTGTTATTTCAGAATAAGCTGCGGCTATGAGCCACCGATCTGAGACAGACACTCCATATTACGAGCCTCTCACAACAAACTTACCCAAAGTAGAAGATCAAGAATGCTATCATCATAAATCTAAATAGTCCCATGATAGGGGGATTGCGCAAGAAACTTACCTGGTGGTACATATGTTGGCAAGCTAACATATTCTGGACAATAATGCCTCCAGGAAAGCCGATTATCTTGGATTATCGAACCAAGGGCACAGTCTCGAGGCTGTAAAGTGAACCATAACAAAACTCAATTTCTAAATGAAAAACATTGCAACACAACGTGGGGGTTAGATGATTCTAAGCACATTATTCAAGGTAAAGGTGTGTGCCTAGAACACCAATCTGGTTACCCTGATTACTCAGTCTGTCAATGTTAACTAAAGCTGCAGCATTCAGTAGAATTAGAAGGAGGTAAATACCAAGACCCTATGCAGTCTACAAATCATAGGTCAAGCCTACCGAAACAACTGGCTGTTAGCATCTTACAAGCAGCCCTCTAAGTTGTCCAGTAACTTTCCTTTTGCTATCTGGCCCTACGAGAGGGTGTATAAACCACATTCACCTGTAACCATTTACATCTACAATGAAATCTAAAATGCTTAAATAGAAATCCAACCTTGAAATCCTTGTAGAAGCATAAACAAATTTCCTCCACAGCACCTTTTGAGCAAGCCAACGAAGGGGTTGCATGGAAAGCATTCTCTATAGCAGAGACAATACCCCCAAGAGGATATTTTTCAGTATTTGAGGGGACATAGCCTGCTTCATAGAGTACTCTCTGGAATCAAGAATTCATAACAGATAAATGAATCAAATAAATACAAGGCCAATTAACTAAGCCAAAAATTGCCACCACAGCTGAACAAATATGTCTATATATATATATATATATATATCTTAAACAAACAGATACATCAGAACATGTAAAATGCTGAATTCCAAGGTCCCAAATTAACAATGTATGGAACACAGAGTCAATGCAATGCAGCAAGAAAGCCAAGGGAACTAGATAATATAACAGAGATTAGTTTCTGAGGCACAAAAGGTCTAGGAAAATTTAGTTAAGTATATTGACCAAACCAATACCTGCATAGTTATTAAAGCTATGGGCTGGCAGCAGGGAGAAAAATGGGCAGGGCGCTCTTGTCTAACTTCGCAAAAACAATAATGTGATCTAGGCACACTTAATCCAGTCAAAATACCTGTGCTATAATCCATGCTTTCTTAATTTTTCTTATTTTCCACGTGTTGAGTTTACACATCACCAACACGCAAAATGAGAGACAGAAAATTTGACTATCAGACTCCCAATGACTTACTGTGACATTATACTTGAAATAGACATTCAAAGTTGTCAAAAAGTAATTGTATTCATCTCGAACGACTGGAAAGGAGCAGGTCCCATGCTTCTCTGCATTAACATTACAAGAAAAATAAGAACCGTATTAAACTACTGACTAGCAAACACGCATAATATGTGTCTTTTTAAGTGAAGCTTCACATTTCTACCCACCAACCCAAAAGAGCCCTATAATAGAATTTCATCCAAGTCAGTAAACTCATTCGCAAGGGTAGAACAAAAAGAAAAAAAAAAATCCAATTCTCATAGATTACTTCTGTAGGGAAACCCAATGCATACCCCACCCCCCAAAAAGGTAATTATCACGTATCTGGTTTCATTATTGCAAAAACATATGCTCACAGGTATACTGTCTTTCATTAGTGTTAGAAATTTGTTGGATCTCACATCTATATGCGTAGGTATGCCAATTACCCCTCATCCCAAATGCAGAACAAAAAGATCTCCAACATATTCAGTAAGGCATTCTTGTGTGATTGATTAACACTAACTGAGTGTTTGCTTTTCACAGGAATCAAAAAGCCTAAATAAACTATCATCCCTGGTGACAACAGTGTCTATCATGGTTGCATTTTAATTGTTTGATAGCTCAACAATGGACCTAATTAGCACAAATAATTCAAACTAAAGAGTAATTGGTAACACTCCAATTTCATTCAAGTCCAAATTCCATGCCTCAATTATATTTGTAGAAGAGAAAAAGTTGAGAACTATTACCCCACTGCCAATGTGTGCCACCCCATTCAGCCATCATAAGGCATAAAAGGCAAAACACTGTGAGTTCTCAGAGATATTATGGAATGATTAACCGACAAGAAGATATGACAAGTGATAACCACCTCATGTGCCCAAAATGATCCTTTTCCACCAAAACAAGTTGATGGTGAGCCACAACTTAGGGATGGCCAATACTTCTCTAGAGCATCATGCAACATTGAGATCTGCATGTTATTAAAGATTTGGCTGGGGTCATATGTGGAATTACCGCATAAACTAGAATTGATACATGGATGGGAACTACTTTTTAGCATGAAATATGTATAATAATGAATCTGCAAACATATTCCATGGGATGGTCAAATTCTACATAGGAAGAAATCCTAGAGAAAATTGAAACAGTAGAATGCAAAAACATTCAAGATCAATTTTTGAGAAAATCCCTTGTCAAAAGAAAAGGAAAACCTAATAGTTCAACTACATTGCATAGGTGCTGTCTGCACACACAGATATCAGATTACAATAATAGTGGGTAAATGTGAATTGAGGAACACAAAAAACAAACCTCTCTTTCATCAAATTCAGATCTACTACAACAGGCAGGCCAAGTTCCATCGTTATAATCAGGCCACAGGCCATCTGTGAAACATTATTGCAAAAACATCATCATATTTCTTTCAATGCTCCACATGCCTGGGAAAGAAGCAAAGGCACAGCTACAACCCACACCATCAAGACAAATAAAAGGAAGCCTTTGACATTTCCCTTGACAAATAGCTAGCTAGCAAATCAGAGCTAGCTACCCCTCCACTCTTCATAGTATAAAATCATGTAATCCAGTTTTGCAGCAAAGGAAAGATATGTATATAATTAAGACTTACGAATTGTGAATTCAGCTGGAGCATTGGAGCTGGACGTGGAAAAAATATGGGAAAAAAAAAAAAAAAACACAAGCAAAAACAGATATGTCAGTTGTTGCCAGCTTTGGCATGCTTAATTCCTACAATAAAAAGAAACACCAAGTCGACCATAAAGACACATGAAAACTATCAAATACACAATCTGCACCCCGTATGCAATGATAAATTGGCCAAGCAGGCGCAAAGAAAAATGTTGCCTTATTGAAAAGTAAGGCTCAAGAATTCTAATAACACATATGAGAAATATAATTTGTAAAAGCACCCTAAGAACTTATCCAACTCCCGAGTCCTAACCAGACAAATGGGCTTGCAGAGGCACCATAATAAAGGGTAGGAAGAAAACTTTTGAAGTCATTTAATCGGCAATCAAATCCCTAAATTGGTCGGATTTATTTTAGGACACAATCCAACACTCAAAAAAGTAAAATTTCTTTTCTTCTCCAAGAAAATATTTCTTGAAATTGAAATGCCTCAAAACACAACAATCAAACGAGATTTGAAGCAGATATTGAATGCTCCTCTTGCTATATGCAATTAGGCAAGCAAGCCGAACGTGCACTAATTAACATAACCAACTGGCAAAAAACAGAAAGAAAAAATAAGAAGAAGATGGGAGAGGTATTTGGGGGAGGTGGAAAAATACCCGAGGCAACAAGCATTTTTACGGCAGCAATGGTGGGTATGGCGGCAATAAGTGGCGGGCCATTGCAAGGCCAATTTGAAGTAATCGAACTCTCTCTGTCCTCGTATTGCATTAACCTCCTCGGCCAACGAAAACGACACCGTCGCGATGAAGAAGAAGATGAAGAGGAGGAGCAATTGCAGGTAAAGAAGCTTGCTTTTCTGGACAGAGAGAGGAGAAGGAGCCATTGCGGCTTTGTGAGGATTCTTGACAGCCCTTTGGGGGGCGGGCACCTTCCTGCTCCTGCTTATATATATATATATATGTAAAATAATAAGGGGAAATGGAAAGAGACTGTTGTGCGGGTGAGAAGGGTAAAAGGGTCATTGAGGTGGGTAGTTTCGTCACGTTTGGGACAGCTGTGTTTCCGTTTAGGAGCTTTTGACTTCGAATATGCTGCGTGCATCTGCGGGTTGCAATGATTATTGTTGGACGCGGTGGGCATTCGACACAGCCATGGGCATTTCCGTACTTTCTCCTTTCCTCTTTTTTTTTTTTTTTTTTGGGGCCTTAATCGTGGGTTTTTTTTTTTTATGCAGAGGATGTATTTTATCAAAGATAATTCTTTTGTTTTTTTTTTCTCTGCTTATTTTTAATAAAGGACTGTCACGATACTTAAAAACATTAATATTACACAGATACGAGTGTTTTAACGCAAATTAAACAAAAATTAATATAAAGTATCGCATAATCGTTTCACATTCCATTGATAAAAATAACCAAACAATTAACAATGTAAACAAAAACAGAGGAAAAAAAAAAGCAAAAACTTAAAAAAGCAGAGAAAATTCAAAATAGAGGGCCGCAGATGAGAGTCAAGACGAGAAGAGGACCCCAGCCAGCGCCCCCCCCCCATTATAAAAGGAGAGCGACGGCTAACCGGAGTCAGAGGGTTTATTTTGTTAAGAGGAGCTACCATAACATCGCGTGAACTCTTTTGGGGCTTTCCCGCAAACCCTAAAGCGCGTGGGCAAAAAGGAAAACCACCATTTTTCGCGGCTTATTGAAATTCTCTACCCCGTCCAAAAGACCTTCCTTGATCCGTCCGATTCACTTGGTTGCGCTCCTCGCCGTCTCCTGAATTCCGGCGGATTCGAGAGCCCCCCCTCCAATACTCTCCTCGGGGAATTTCTCCGGCGGATTCCCGTCTTTCTGGCTGCCGATGCTGTGGACGAGAAGTTTCGCTATTCGGAGCTTCGCATAGGGCTAAAGAAACGAAAGAGGCCGAGAGAGGGGGGAGAGTTGTGTTTGATTGGGAAATCGGCATCTCGGCGTGTGCGTTGAGCGTGCGGGAGGAGGACTGGTCGCGCGAGAAGAATACGGGCGCTGAATTTACCATTTTGTCCCGGTGACTTGGAAGGCCAGAGGAGTAGCGGAATCTTGGGATCCATGTCAGAGGTGTGTTTTTGGTTGACCTGACGTTGCTTCTTTATCGTTCTCGATACTCGTCGGCTTCTCTTTTTTCTTTTCTTTTTTTTTTTTTTTTTGGTTTTAGGAATGACATTTTGTTTGTGCTTATTTTTCCCCCCAATTTGTAAATTTTAAATGCCGTTTGGGCCACTAGATATCACTATCGACTCTTTTGATTATAGTACTTGTAAAGTAGAAGAAGAAAAAACCTAGAAAACTGAATTTAGACTGAGTTGTCTTGTTTTTGTCTCGAGATGTAGTCATTATGGGAGACGATTCAAATGGTTATATGCAGAAATCATAGAAATGGAAACAATTTGTTGCTCTGCTAGCAGATATGAAATAAACAAAGTTGCTTAGTTATATGTATTGTGCCACTCAGATGGCTCCCTTTTGTTTCTCTGATGGCCTTATTTAGAGTTTTTTTTTTTTTCTCCTTAAAAGCGCAATTGTGCATGGAAAATAGAATGAATCTGTGGTTTGGAAAATAGCCTTTTTTTTTCCTTTTTTTTTTGAAATAAAAAAAGGTAGTCTGTCTTTTTGCCTTAGCGATCACCAGCTATAATTGTTGACATTAGTAGTAAATTGTGCTAAGTAGGGACTTGGAAACCTGTGAAATTCTTACGTCCAGGAGAGCTTGGGGTTTTCAGTGAACTTGGATATGTCAATGTGGTTCCTTCTAATGCATTTTGGACGTGCTCTGTCTATCTATCTATCCATGTTGTCTTACAGTGTAGCGTGGTAGTGAGTTTCTTGATTATGTTTTTTGCTTATTTTTTGAGACATGTTCAGACAGTTGATGATTATGAAGTATGGTTTTGTGTTTTCTTCAAATTGCAGCTGATATACATCTTCTTATGAAACATTGAACCATGGATCCTGAAAGCAAGAAGTTTGGAACAGGTAAGGTTTGATGGTCGAGACATTTCTGTGGAATGTTTTTGTCTGAGTGCACATTTTCCCTCCTCCAAAACCATAATTAGCTTATACATTTTTTCTCAACATAACTATTTGTGAGACTTTCTTGTTCTGCTAAGTTTTGCTTGTTTACACTGATTATTGCTTTCTTCTCTGGACCTTCAGGACCGAGAGAGCTGACTGGTGCTGTTGATCTTATAAGTCACTTCAAATTGTTGCCCCACCATGAGTTTTTCTGCAAGCGGTCACTTCCATTATCAATTTCAGACACACACTATCTTCACAGAGTGGTGGGAGACACTGAAATCAGAAAAGGAGAAGGAATGCAATTGGATCAACTTATTCAGAATACCTCCTCTTCCATGGATAACAATGCACGCATACAGCAATTCGAACTAGATGTGCTCAGGGAGGCCTTCCAACTGAAGGAAACCACTCCCATAGATTTGCCTCCCGTAAGATGGCTGCTGTCATTAATTTTTCGGTTAATGATTTCTTTGACTCTGGTCTGTCACCCAGGTCCCAATTTAAAATGCGTATCATTATTTCCTAGACCTTTATATTCCGTGATGGTGCATCACCACTTTTATGTTAATGTATATTTGGCTTTTGTTTTTTTATTCTCTTTCTGTAGTCAGAGAAAGGGATGCCTACAATTGTAGGAAAATCAAAAAGTGAATCCAAAGACAAGGAGAGGAAGCATAAAAAGCACAAAGATAGAGACAAGGAGAAGGATAAAGAACATAAGAAGCACAAGCACCGTCATAAAGATAAGGATCGAAGTAAAGAAAAAGATAAGGAGAAGAAGAAGGATAAAAGTGGGCATCATGATTCTACTGCTGATCACTCAAAAAAGCACCATGAAAAGGTCAAAAATTGTCACTTTCTCTAGTGCTGCTGAATATGCTGTGAACTTTTTATTTGGTGGGAAATTTGTGAAAATTCTAACAGGGGCACCTCTCCATTTCATTTTTAACATTGCATGAACCTTTTGTCTGCTGATTAATTCTGCCTATGCCAGGAGTGAACTGGCATTTGTGATTTCAAAGTTAGAAGTGCTTATATCCTATGCCTTTTGTTTTATCTAAATGCAATCAAGTTTCCGATGCACTGCCAATTGGACTTGTATACTTTTGTTTTCAGAAAAGAAAGCATGAGGGAGACGAAGATCTAAATGATGTTCACAGGCACAAAAAAAGTAAGGTAATAAAGAAATCTCTTTAAAACAGATGGTTTCCCCGCATGCTCATTATCAGTTCTCCAAATCTGGTATATACCGTGGAGGGTAACTGTTACTACTTTCAGTTCATTACCTTTATTCTCTCTCTCTCTCTCTCTCTCTCTCTCTCTCTCAATTTTCTTGTGTGTATGCTTTTGCAGCATAAGAGCTCAAAAATTGATGAAATTGGTGCAATAAAGGTAGCAGGCTAGAGCGTTCAGTACACTGTGGTTCATTGTTTACTGAAATGGTTGGTGTTGAGAATCTGGAGGGAGGTTTTGCTTGAAGTTGTCAAGGCATTTTGAGGTGAATGCCTGTTTTATCTTGCCTTTGATTTACCCTGTATTCTATCAAAGTCCATTGTTATGGCAAGCTTGGATGATGAAATGATTATGTATGTGCAGTTCTGCACACCATGGCCTAACAAAATAGACAATTACTTGTCTAACAAGGCAACTTTAGTACTAGGCAGGTCTTGGGTTTCATCCGCACATGTTAACCCAAATTTTTCTTCAGTTCTTTGGCAGTTGTCATTGTTGTCTTAACATTTCAAACATTGTTAAGACTCTTAACATGGCGCGTCTCCTTTTTTATGCAGAGTAGGTTCTGAAACTGACTAAAATTGTGAAGGTGGTGAATTCACCTAACAGAGGACTTGAGGACGCAGGGTAAGGATTTTTAGCAGTGAACTTTGTATCATAACAGTGTTCTAATATAATTGTTGTTGATAGGCAAAACTTTTGATCTTTTCTTTTTTCCTTCAGTTTTTTGGCGCATTGGATATTTCGGCATGTACACATTATTGTAATTATTTGTCCGTTTTAGGCCCAAAGCTTAGTTCCATAGTCAGATTCAACCAGAAATTGCGGCTTTGAGTGGTAGGAATATCAGGTTTGAGAGAGGGGCTGTGTATATCAAGGTTTCTTTTCCACGTCACTTTGGCCGTTGGCAACGGCCAGGGTCATTTTAGTTTCTTAAAAAGATTGTAACGGCCAAAGGTTTGTTTCTCCATTTGAAATGCTCTGCTCTTATTGGAAGACAAGGCCTCATGTGAGAAGTAGACGGGGCAGCGATTTGGTAACTAGGCGCACCATTCGCCTCAATGGGACAGATAATCTGAAGTATGCTTATCTACGTCCGACGAAGGTGTTGTTAGGTGGCTGCGTTGAATCTTTTTATTATCCATAACAAAAGCTCTGCCCACAACCAAAGAAGTGCTTAAAATATCCCGGGACTCGCCTAAAACTCCAGCAAGCGTGATAGCCATCCGTATAAGAGTAACCAAAGCAAAATGGTGGGTGTCAAAAATCATCGAACTTGCTTGAATAAAGCAGCTCACTGAGCCAACTAAATTCTGTTTTCGTAGTTCGCTTCACTCAATCGCTGTTCCTCGTCGTGTTGGGCTCATCGGCCTTTCGAAGAATCCGCTCCTCTTCCAAATCTACCCCTAGCTCTGTAGCTCAGAAACTAGAAAGACAACTGGGCTCAACAGAATGACCTGGTGTCCAGTAATCTACGTTTACCTGCCCATCTTCCTGAACGGTCTTGTATTCAAATCATGGCCGGCGAGAACGTTATCAATCAAGCAGTCTGGAGGAATCCATTTTGAAATCACTGTGGCAACTATCTAACTTTTTCGATCCCTGAAAATTTACCATCACAGTCTAACATCCCGGAGAAACAGAAAGGTACTCCGAGGACGCCTGGTTCAATAATAGGGTCATGAATTCAATAAACGAAATCGATTCCGTTTTTAGGTCCTTCATCGATCAGACCAGTTTTTTGGTGGCCGGTGTTTTCCTGAAGACGATATTACTAGAAGCAAAGACGATGAGATGGGTCATCTGTGCCGTCTCTCCCCTTTCTCGGAAGCACATATTGTTAGGCTTATTTTAGGAGAGAGTTCCCGCTAATGCGACTTTTTGCTCTTCCAGACGTACCAAAAGAAAGGAGGACGGTGCGAGGACCAAACCAATAATAGATTCCCAGCGAAAACAGTTACCCTGAAGATATTAATTAGGAGGCATTTTCAATTTTTTGTTGATGGTAGGCGTGGCATGTTTTCTTGCGCCAAGCGATTAAGACTTCGTGAATTTATGATGCTTTTAGAACGATCTGACTCTCGTTTCAAAGTTTTCTCAAAAGAAAAACCCACGATCCAAAAAGTAAGGAGAGCCAATGCCAATGCCAACATAATATATATATATATATATATATATTATTGTAAAGTAATATTGCCCCTTATAAAAATAAATAAATAAAATTCAAAAGTGCCCCTTTAAGCAGCAGCGGCGTTCTCGAATATAGTTTTCTTTTTTTCTCTTTGGTGGAGCCTCACTTTTATTTCTTTACAAAAAGTAGTTTTTTTTTTTTTTTTTGGTGTGTGTGTGTGTGTGTGTCTTTTGGCGTTTTCTAATACGATTTTGAAGTCTTAAAGATTAGTCGAAAGCCATATAGATTTGAAAATTCCAAAAAGCCAATCCAAGAGGAAATAGGATTGTAGAAAGTTATGGTGCCAAGTAACGTAAAGAAAGGAACCCCAGTCCCGAGTGGATTTCTCCCGTCACGAGGGATGTCAAAGTTTCTTCGTGCACACCCCTTGGATTCTATTGATCTTTGCAGGTTTAGTCTAAAATTCCATCCATGGGCTTTGGCATCGAAAGCCAACTAAAGGTTATAATTGGAAGAAGAAAATCATCCTCAAAATGATGATGGCCTCGGTACGACCACAAATTTGACCTTTGATAGAAATATTTTATGTCTACTGCGTAATCCGTTGAGTTTTTATTATTATATCCACAATTTTTGATAGGCCGCTTTTATTGGCATCCAGTCTCTTCCGCAGTTTGCGGTAAACGAGCTGGATCCCATTTTCATGCAAAAAGTAAATAATTGAAATGAGGAGATTTTTTTTTTATTCTCTTTTTTGAAAAAATTACTCCTTTTCAAATATGGTCGGGAAAAGCGAGAGTGAATCTTTTGGTTAGGTCTATAGTTTCTGCAGCATATGACAAACCCTTTCTGTAGTATAAATAGCAAAATAATGATAATAATAATAAAAAAATAATAATAATGAAAGTCATCAGAATTCTAGCATTCAGATAAAAAATATTTGCTGTAATCTCCAACGCCTTTGCTGAACTTTTTGATCGTAGGTCAGAAGTTACAATTGCCCATCTCGTTAACCAACTTGCCGCTTGCAGCACTGGGCCGGTGACACTCAAAGCTGTTTGTTTGTTTTTTTTTATTATTATTATTATTATTATAGTTTTCTTAAAATTATTTTTATGAAATGACTCTCAACTTGTTAATAATAATCCTCATGCAATGTGGGTAACCCGCAACGCTGGTGGATCCACCTATGCATGTGTCCAAACCGCATTCCTTATGTCCACGTATCCTCTCGCAAACAAAAAAATGGACCCACCTGGTGGAAATTTTTCGGCTCGTTTAAACGTCCGGATGGAACCCCTCCAGTACGGTGCGAAGGGAAAGAACGAGGCCAATTACGGAATACTAACATTCAGGCCCCGGCGTATCAGACACACATCGACTCAGAGCAAAGCATTAGACAACTGGTGGCCTAGCAAGCAAACAGAGATCAACTTCACACTTCACGGGCAGGAAACTCTCTCTCTCTCTCTCTCTCTATCTGAAAAAACAAGAAAGGATTCCCTCTCTCTCTCTCTCATTCTTTCACACTCTCAAGTTGCACCCATATTCACACACACACACACACCCCTACACACACACACACACACACACACACACACACACAGATACACGCACCACCGCATGCTTCCGACTCTTTTGAATGAAAAGGGCTGAGAAGTAGCCACAATGCTCACCACCTCCCACACCCTCACCACCGCCGCCGCCGCCGCCGCTTTCTTGATCACATTCTTGATATTGTCCTGCGAACCCCACCACTTGTCCTGCACCCCCACCACCGGCCGTAGGATTCTTCACGAGCCATATTTCCCTCTGGACTCCTTGCCTCCCTCTCAGCATCCTGCTCCATCTCCGCCTTCTCCCTCCTCGTCGGCACCTCCCAAAATCCCATCTTCCACTTCTACCCCTAAGCAATCTCCCTTTTTCCCTTCCTACTCCAATCCCCCTCCCCCTCCATCCCCTGCCACATTTGCCTCTTTCCCTGCCAACATCTCCTCCCTCGTCCTGCCCGAGTCACCTAAGCCTAAACCCAGTTCCCAAAAACGCCTTGCCCTTGCCATCTCAGCTGTTGTCTCTGCCCTCATTGTCTTGGGCATTATCGTCTTTTACTACTCCTTCTGGAGACACAACCGCAAGTTCACCGACGACAAGACGTATGAATCAGACCACAGTGGCAGACTACACACGTTGAATGCCGATTCAAGAAACAAGCTTAGGGCCACCTGTTCAAGAAGCTCAGAGTTTCTGTATCTGGGCACTGTGATAGACTCACGGAGCATTGAAGAAAGCTCCAGCACACGCCGTGGCAATGCTAATATCGGGTCGGATCCCCGGAAGCTGGACTCCCCCGAGCTCCGCCCTCTGCCGCCGCTTAGCAGACAGGTTTCCAGCCAGAATTATGGGAATGGTGAAGTGGGGTCTACCGGGGATGACGAGGAAGAGGAGTTTTACTCGCCAAGAGAGTCCCTTGGAGGCAGAGAGAGCTCCAGCGGGACGGAATCCTTGTCTAGAAGAATGTTCGCGGCAGTGGGCGGCGGTGATTCCATCTCTTGTACATCTTCGACTTCGGATTCTCCTGCGCGCTCTCAGTCGGTAAGTATTTCCCCGCCAGTAAGTGTGAGTCCAAGGCCCGAAACGCCGGAATCCAGCATCGTTCAGAATCTTCAGGCGTCTCCTTCATTATCCTCCGCTTCGCCTTCAAAATTGAGTGATTTGGGTCGGAATGCCCTGTCTCCATCGCTGTCTTCTGCTTCTACATCAACGAGTAGAATTTCGGAGAAGAGCCAATCGCCCAGATTATCCATTGAATTGGATCGAAATGTGCGGTCTTTTTCATTGTTTTCGGCTTCAACGTCACCAGAAACCGGTTTGGAGAAGCACACGATCGTATCACCGAGGATATCAAATGTTTCGGATCGGAGTGGGAAGCCTCGTTCAGTGTCTTTGGCTTCTACATCTCCAGACAGAGGTTCTGGAAAAAGCCCCGAAGCATCCCCAACAGTATCGTCGAGAATGTCGAGCTTAAATGCCAAAATTAGCAGTGTTTTAGAGCAGCCTATTTCAGTTTCACCACCTCCGCCTCCTCCTCCTCCTTCTCCACCCCCGCCGCCGCCGCCACCGCCATCAATGCAAACATATCGGAACTCCTCAATTGAATCAACACCGAAAGACCAATCAATTTCAAAGCCACCAGCGCTTGTGCCCCCATCAAGGCCTTTTGTAATTCAAAGCACAACCAGGGTACCTCCTATTGAATTGCCGCACCGTTCCAAATCAATGGACAATGTTGAAGAGACCCCAAAACCAAAGTTAAAACCTTTGCACTGGGATAAAGTTAGAGCCAGCTCTGATCGCGAGATGGTGTGGGATCATCTGAGGTCAAGCTCCTTTAAGTGAGATTCTAACCCTCTGTGATTATCTATCTTGTGTTTGACATCTGTATTTTTTTTTTTTCTTGGGTATTTGTTCAAGTGGGTACGTAATTTCTAGTTTGCTCTCTTGATTGTCCCCGTTTTTTTTTCTTGGGTATTTGTTCAAGTGGGTACGTAATTTCTAGTTTGCTCTCTTGATTGTCCCCGTTTTTATGACTATTTTGCAGATTGAACGAGGAAATGATTGAAACACTGTTTGTTGTAAGTAACCCACAGCCGAAACCACGGCAAACAACTCCAAGGTTGGTTATTCCATCACCAAACCAAGAAAATAGGATACTTGATCCCAAGAAAGCTCAGAACATTGCAATCTTGCTCAGGGCACTCAACGTGACCATTGAGGAAGTTTGTGAAGCTCTGTTGGAAGGTAACTACCCATGTATGTTTTGGCAAAAATGGCCCAGGCGCATTCACATTCCCCTCCCACATGCTTGGTTCGTTTGATGTCTTGGCTTCTACCCTAAAGATTCATTTTCACCAATGTTGCATTAAGCATAGGAAGACTTGGTACCCAGCTCAGAGACTCCTGGCCATTCATTTTGACTGAATCCAACATAATTATCATTAAACTAAATCTGTTCTCCTTTGAAAAAAAAAAAAAAGGAAAAACAAAAAGGGATCACCAAATGCCATTGGAACTACTCTGATAAATGGTTGACTAAAAAGTTCTGCGCTCCAAGTGTGATTTTGAATTGTGGAGCATGGAAATAAAGTCCTACCTAATGCAGGCAATGTGGATATGCTTGGCACTGAACTTCTAGAAAGTCTAATGAAGATGGCTCCTACCAAGGAGGAAGAGCATAAATTGAAGGACTCCAAAGATGATTCGCCAACCAAGCTCGAGCATGCAGAGAAGTTCCTCAAGGCAGTGCTCGATGTACCTTTTGCTTTTAAACGAGTGGCTGCAATGCTGTACATAGCCAATTTTGAATCTGATGTTGACTACCTCAAAAGGTCTTTTGAAACTCTAGAGGTAAATGAAATCTTTCCTATCCTCTCCCCTTGATGCTCTTTTAACTGCTTTCCTTGGGCTGTTTCCGAAATTGTAGCTTCAAGCCAACAACTTTTTCCCAAAAACTTGAATATATGCACAAATTAGTCATTGGACTGGTAAACTTCTTGCCATTAGAACTGCATGAATTCATAAATTGGGTCTGAGTTCTTTGTCCAGATCCCAATAGCAGAGGTAAAAGGAAATTTCTTCCTGTTTTTTTTTTTATTTTTCACTTTAATTCGCTGGTTTCCTGGATTGACAGACAAAAAAGACCAAGTGAAAAAGCTGCTAGCACATGATTGTCAAATTTTACACTTGTGCTGTTTATATTTCAATCAGATTGCTATCTCATCACTGGTATCGCTCTATACATGAGCCAAGCCAATCGATGAGGATACTTTTCTCCTTTGCACATAATGTTTCATGTGGTTAACAACTGATCAATGCTTTGTTAAGCTGGTCTCTAGTTCTGTTATACCCAGTTTACTAATAAAATTCTAGCCCCACAAACCTTATTGGTTTTCCTTTTTTCCTTTCTACAGACTGCCTGTGAAGAATTGAGAAGCAGCCGGATGTTCCTAAAACTTCTTGAAGCTGTGCTCAAGACAGGGAACCGCATGAATGTTGGGACGAACCGTGGTGATGCTCATGCCTTCAAGCTCGATACACTCCTCAAGCTTGTTGATGTCAAGGGTGCAGATGGAAAGACCACACTCTTGCATTTTGTTGTACAGGAAATAATAAGAACTGAAGGTGCTCATATATCTGGTTTCAGCCAAACTCCAAACTCAGCTTCAAGTGATGATACCAAATGTAGAAAGCTTGGCCTCCAAGTTGTCTCTGGTCTCAGTTTGGAGCTCTCCAATGTGAAGAAAGCTGCTTCCATGGATTCTGATGTGCTTAGCACTGATGTCTCCAAGTTATCCAGAGGCATCGAGAAAATCAGTGAGGTTGTGGAATTAAATGAGACAATGGGATTGGATGAAAGCAGACAAAAATTTTCAGAATCAATGAACAGGTCAATGAAAATAGCTAAGGAGGAGATTATAAAGATTCAGGCCCAGGAGAGCCTCTCTTTGTCTCTTGTGAAGGAAATCACCGAGTACTTCCATGGTGACTCGGCAAAGGAAGAAGCTCACCCCTTCAGAATCTTCATGGTTGTCAGGGACTTTCTAGGTGTCCTCGACAGAGTCTGCAAAGATGTTGGTATTATAAATGAGCGAACAATAGTTAGTTCTGCTTATAAATTTCCAGTTCCCGTAAATCCAACAATGCCAGCTCCAGTGAATCCAACACTGCCACAGGCATTTTCTGTGCTCAATCCTGGAGGTGAGCACGGTTCCTCTGATGATGAGAGTGCACCGGCGTAGCTTTTATCAGGGTGAATGCTTTTATCATGCTGGCTGTTAAATGTCTGTAATTCATTTTCATTATTTTGTATTAATTGTTGGAATAGATTTCAGAATTGCTTTTCTCCTATAGATAGTATACAGAGAGTGGTTTTTTCTACGAAGAGAGGTAGTCTGCTGAACTAGCAGTGACGTGATGTAACCTGTCAGTGTCTTTGATCATAGGAACGCTGTTCAATTATAACTTACGTAAAGTAATGGTAGCGAGTACGTGGCTTAGCTGTTATATAGAAATGGAAAGTCTGCATGATATACGTAATTGGCTCCTATAGTTGCTATTTATTTTATAGTGCAATTGAACACCATTTTCCAATTCCAGCGAAACATAAACAAGCATGATGGGCTACCGGGGAAAAGTGACAGGCAATATAATACACCATTTGGTTGATTATGATTTGCCTGACCGTAGGGTCTCTGCGTCCATGCGCTCTAGAATGCGACGTGCTTCTTCTTCCGTTGCTGGAACCACCCTGCGGATCCTACACCCATTATTTGTAGCCTTGGCCTCTGGCCGTAGAGTAAAGGTGAAGTAAAATGTGTTCGACACCTGTTTCAAATGAAAAAAATCGAAAACAGAGATACAATCTTATGGAGATAATTTGTGAGGGAAAATATGTAACTAAAGGTGTAAAGAACCAAACATGGGACGAAATCTTTCTTCGGCAAGTAGCAGATTCTATTACCAGAAGTTCTAACAGAGATAATAATGAAGGGAAATTTAAAGGAACAAGTGCAAGTCCTACCTCACTAGATCTCAGCTCAGGCCTGGTGACGTGTGCAACAACTTCGACATTGATCAGTGGCTGCTCTGAGTGTTCATATTCTGTATATAGAATGCATGATTTGAAACGCAGGAAGTCTCCCACATCCACCTGTTCAAAGGAGATTTAATGCACAAACTAGGGTGAAAATTTTTTTGCAGGCCCCTCTTTATAGATGTTCAGCTTCCAGAGTTATATTCTGTACTTTCTAAACTCTCTCTTCTAACCCCCCCTCTACTCTCTCTCAAATACTGCAGAGCACAGCCGTATGTGATAAATTCCTAGGGGACAAAGCTAGCAATTGGCAAAGAAAATGGATTTTAGTACTCACAGGTCTTAAGAAGTCAACGTGATCAACTTCTAGAAAGTAGGGGACCATTCCAGCAAAGGCATAAGCAGTTGAGAAGGCCAGTTCAAATGCCCGATGCATCAAAAACCCTCCAAATATTCGACCATGGATGTTCCTTTGCTGTGGCTGGCATATCAGCGAATTCTCAAGCCCGGTGTCCCTTAGAAGAATGCTGTGTCTGTCTGCTAAGGCAGGCATGTCACAGAAAATTCGCCCCTCAGCCAAGAGTGCTTCAAGTCTACTGATCCCCCCATTTTCAATTTCCTTTCTCTCTTCAGCCTTCTTCCCCTTCCTCAATTTGCTCCGTGCTTCAGCTTCTTCAAAAAATAACCTTTCACGTTCAGTTTCTGGTGACAGCCTGTTCACTGGAGCTGCTTTCCCTGTCTTGGAGTCACGGGCCACAAATATGAAGTTTGCTGTCAAAGCTATTGAGTCTGAACCATCCGAGCCCTCTAGAAAACAATTTGCTCATAATTTAGTCCTCAGGGGAGAACGTTCCAATAGTAGTGAACAAAAAAATAAAAGCAATGTTGACAATGCATTGAGAGGCTTCCACTAGTGTGGGAGCCTTCCCCAACCCCCCAAATGTGCAAGCCTTGTGCATTGAGACGCTTGATGTTGACAATGCAACAGTTAAACAAGCAGTCTTTCAAATCAAAAACTTCACATACTTTGAAGTGACGTAAACAATAATTGAATTAACCCACTTGCCCTCTTGTTCTCCACTTCTGCAAAGGATTTGTTATTGCAGAATATAAAGAATGTAAAAAAATGTGATGGAATATAGTTCTTTAAGTTTCTTTCAAGAAAATTCAACTTATTGTATTCCTTTCCACCTTATTCATTCTGCCAAACGATTACCATGTACTTGCAGTGTCATTTCTCCAAAGTTGTACGTAATTTATGAGTAAATACCTTTTGGGTACTGAATGACATCCAATTGAATGTCAATGGATGACCGCCCAACCCATACAGCAGAACCAACAATTTTAAGATCAATGTCAACACTAATTGGCTTCTTCAGGACGATCTTATCAACAGAAGCAGTGACTAGCAGGAGCGGCCTCGTTGTGCTGTCATCATCAGAACAATGCTAATACAAAAACAGAAAATTCAACTATTAAAAGAAAAGGCAGGTGCAGGGGCTATGTTCACTTCAGAGAAAATCCTTCCAAATTACATTGCTAACATATAATTTCAAATCCTCATGTTCCTTCAGGACACCCATTTCCTTTTTCTTCTTTCTTTGTTCCTCCTTTGAGGCCAGCTAGCCTAAAAACAATTTTCTTGATGTCACTGAAATAATGAGATTTCTTATTCTTACTCAATTTATCGTAGGCAATCATAAAAAATTCAGAAGCTTGCATCTAGGGAATGCATCTGTCCCATGATAACAAAGATATTCTAAAAAAGATAAAATAAAATAAGGAAATTTGAACAAGAAGTAGCCAGTATTTCAAAAAAAAAAAAAAAAAGCAAAACCCTTCACGGATCAAGGCCCAGCCAAGGATGGGGGATTAAACAAAAAAGGGACAAAGGAATTGAAATGTACCATGCGGACAAAAGTATTGAACATGGGTACCTTGACCGAGATCGTGCCAGCTAAAGCATCAAGATCTTCAAGCAGCTTCCCAATTCTGACCTCATTCCAAGGATCCCTATACTGCTCTCTGAGTATATAATCGGTAGAGAAATTGTACAAAATGCTAGTGCGACTCTGCTTGGGAGCCTTGGTGAGCAATTCACCCTGTGGGGGTGCGTCTTTAGGCGGGTCAAGGATGTTCTCAAAAATCTTGGACCTTGCTTCCCACAAAGCATTGGTCACCGGTGAGTGATACATTCCAGGCCATAAAGCTATGGGCTTTAGGGTCTGAGAATTCTGGGGGCCGTTGACTGGAGAAGAATTGTTGTCAAAGGGAGTGGCGAATGTAGAAACTACAGGGATGGTTATGGGAGGGGAGGGATCGAAGTCCATGGCAAGCTTTGGACTTTATGTGTGCAGTTGCTCCCAGGAGTTACAGAATAAGAAAAGAGACAGCATGCGATTTGCGTTTCTGAAAAACAAAAGATGTGTACTTCTATAAGACCAAAAAAATGGGGGCTCCCGCAATGGCGGAGAAGAAAAAGTGACCAGCTTGAGATATTATAATATCCTTTTAAGACATATAGAATAATCCGTTGTAGTCTAGTTGGTGAGGATACTCGGCTCTCACCCGAGAGACCCGGGTTCGAATCCCGGCAACGGAAATTTTATTTGTGGCTCCGAATTTTTGAGGAAATAGCAACCGAATCACGCAAATGGAACCCGCGAAAATGAGGAGTTGAAGAGTGTGAAGTGAGAATTCAGGAGACATTTCCAAATTGCACTGTTTCCACATTTGAAGTGAGACTCTAGGGATATCGTTCAAGTCGATTGCTACTCCACCGTAGCGCCAATTATATAGCTTTGAGAATGTCGACGCGTGTCTTTCCCAATAAGTGGCACGCCCCCTTGTAGGGGAGAAACTCACAATTACGCATCAAACCCAAGAACCCCAGAACTCACACGGAGGGACAGAAGGGTCAGAATATGGAGGAGGAGCCATTTGGGACCGATAAAGTTCACGCTTTTAGTGGTTCCCTATCCAGCTCAGGGGCACATAAAATGCCATGCTAGAATTAAAAGACCTGCAACGGGTTTGAGCCAAAAGATTAAAAGACGATTGAAGATTATGGGATCAATGTGTTCGAGCCAACAAGTTTCCACCCGCATGAATTGGCTGGCAGGTAACCCCACTGATTCATTTGTGTGCGTGTCATTTGGGATCATGGCTGAGCTTGGAGCAGGTCAAACAAAGGAGATAGCTTTGGGACGGGAGGGAAGTGACTATTTACTTATTATGGTTTGTCAGGGAAAACAGGGCAGGTCAAGCTGCCCAATAACTTTATAGAGGAGACCTCGGAGAGCCCACAATTGGAGGTGCTTACCCGTGAATCGATTGGGTGTTTTGTTACACATCATGGGCTCAATTCTGTTGTTGAAAGCTTGTGCTTGGGGGTTCCAATGGCGGCCATACCACAATGGACCGACCAACCCCACCAATGCCCAGTGTGTGGAGGATGTTTGGAAAGTGGGAACCAGAGCTCCGCCAAAAGTATTGTGAGAAGAAAAATGGCGGAATTATGCTCGAGGGAAGTGACGGAGGGAGAGAAAGGAAAAGAGAGATTAAGGAGAGCTCAAGCAAATGGAAGAATTTAGCCGGAAAGGCCATTGATGAAGGTGGAACTTCTGATAAAACCATCAACGAAATTGTGGCCAAATTAATTTCTTTTGGTTCATCTTCCATTATTAAACTTGGTGGAGGTAGCTAGGTGTTCTTAGTCTTTCAATCTCATTTTATGAAATATGAAATTGAATACTTTTGCGGGTAAAACAATAGATTTGCCATTATGATAATGGCCATCTGCGTTTTATATATTGTAACCTATATTAATAGAGGTTATTTGGGATGTTTAACAAAATTCCTTTTGCTTTCACAATTGAATTTTCCTGTCCACTTTACAGTAAATTTATGACATTAAAAAAAAAAAAATATATATATATATATATATATATAAAAGAAAAATCGTAAGATGAGTGCTTTCTCTAGTCAGTCGGCTTTGGGTCTCGTCATATCTGTTATGTTTAGGCATCTTTTGCTTTATACAAATTCATTTTATTATTTTTTATTTTAAATAAATTTTAATTATTAAAAAAACATGAGATTATAAGTAAATTACATTAAAAAAAATAAAAACAAAAAATTAAAATAGAAACCTCCTTGATTTGAATAACGAAAAGGGAGTCGGGGGCATGAACGAAGCAACGTATTATCGAGAAAAAAAGAAAATTACCCAACAACACCACACGAGAATCCTCTTAGTTATGCAAAAAGGAGTATCGTAAATCTCTTTTTTATTTGTAGCAAGCAGCCTGCAGGATATGAAATGCTGCCTCTTCACTGTAAAGACAAATACGGATAACCAACACACACTCGACCCCAAACATATTGGAAAACGACAATATACATTCAACATCGTACCAGCGACTAAAGGCTTGTAAACCCCTCCTCAATATCGTACCGGCGACGGTATATCACCACGATTTCATATGAAATGCTCTTCAACGCAATGGTAAGGGCAGCATACTTGGGCTTGACTGTTTCCTACATTAAGTTTCAATTGCCAACTCGTCAACAAAGATGAGTTTCATAATGTTCCACGAAGAAAATATTATGCTGCAGCAGTGACAGATTTCGGGTACATGGCGGGGCAAGAAGGTCTCTCCGAGTAGAGCAGTTGCACTGCTTCCACGGTGGCCATCCATGGCAGTGATTTCTAACAGATTCCCCCTTCAATTATTTATCTTAAAGAGACGTCTCTTTATCATCTAAACTGGCACGTAGCAGAATGCTCATGAATCCATCAAAACTTGGTTACTAGAGTTATGTATGCTTTCGATTGATATTATCACCCTCCAGATAGTTGTGTACATGCAGATGTGTAAATTTTGACCGAGGACTCTTGTCACAGATATCAGTGACAAAGGACAATTAGAAAGTCAATACATCTCTCCAATTAATTTTAAGAATAAAGTTTTTTAGTAGTAGACTGCTATTAGTAGTTTCTGTTGTCAATGCATCTCCCCAAGACCTATGTGGAGGGAGGAAAAAACAAAGGGCAACCAGTCCCCGAAATTAAAGATTTACTGAAGTGAAAGAAAGCTGTCGTTTCGGATGTAATGAAAACTAGTGTTACAAGGCATAGAAACAGCTAGATATGGACACTTGAAGATTATAAAATTGATGCCATCAAAGAGACTACCATGTACCGAGCGCCTTAAGTGAAATGTAATAACTAGATATAATATTGACATTTATTGACTCAACACACAACAAGGTGATAATTACATAGATATATGGCAAGAGACTTTACCTACGTAATAGCTTTTCAATTGTTCCACTTCACTTCTTCTTGAGCAACAATAAGTTCCTCTAAACAATTGTCATCACCAGTGTCTGAAGGCATCAAAATCTCATCCTCCATAGTAAAATGGTATTGCTCCCCAATTGCTCTCAAAAGCTGGTATACTTCATACATGGTAGGCCTCTCCTTGGGAGTTGGCAACACACAACTGCATGCAACTTTGAGGAACTGAAAAGTTTCATTGTGAACACCTTTCCCAACCACTGATTTGTCTATGGCATCTTGAAGCTGATTTTTGCTTGATAGTTCAGTAATCCATTCGACCAAATTCCCCTTGAAGCTTTCAGGAGCTCTGGACACTCGAGTAGGCTTCTCACCAGTCACCAACTCAAGGAGCAATGTTCCAAAGCTGTATACATCCCCCTTTGGTGTAGCCGTTAGAGTTCTTGTGTACTCTGGAGCAACATAACCCAAATCCCCAAATTCTCCATTCACAAAAGTACTCAAATGGGTATCAATGGGATTCATTAATCTGGCAAGGCCAAAATCAGATATCTTGGGCTCAAAATCTGCATCCAACAAAATGCATTTAGAACTTATATTTCGGTGGATGATTCGGGGGTTAGAGTTATGATGCAGCCATGCAAATCCTCTTGCCGCCCTTATCCCAATTTTCAGCCTCAGAGGCCACTCCATTGGTTTCCTGCCTTCATCCACGCTATGCAGTTGATCATAGAGGGTACCATTAGCCATGTACTGGTAAACCAAAAGTCTCTCCTTACTAGCCATGCAGAATCCTAAAAGGGGAACCAAGTTGGGATGTCTCACACTCCCCAAAGTAGCCATCTCTGAGCTAAATTCCTTTTCAGAATGCTTAGAATCCTGCAACCTCTTAACCATAAGTAGAGTTCCATCCTCAAGAACTGCTTTGTACATAGTTCCAGTTCTTCCTGACCCAATGATTTTGTCTTTATTAAAGTCATCAGTAGCCCTCATGAGATCACTCAATCTCATTTTAGAAATTGATTTCCCAAACATTGAAACCTGGAAATACAAATTCTAATGATCACTATGCAGCTTATAAAAATACAAGGTAGAGAAGAATAATTTGAATTTAATTGCATAACAGAATAGGAAAACAGGAATATTTATGGGATCCAAAAGGGGTGTTAGTTTAACTTGCCTTAGTGCCTTTTAATCCCTTTAAACTCTTTGCCCATTTGTTTCCTTCAGGATCATCATCCTTCTTCTTCTTCCTCACCACTGACAACTTACGGTAATAAAAGGCCACGCCAATACCAGTACCTATTGCTGCAACTGTCACCCCAGCTATGGCAGCCCCAATAATAGTTCCCATGGGAGTGCCCTGCGAAGTGCTTCGGCAAGGCTCCAAAGGCTTCCCACAGAGTCCTTGATTATTTGCATAATCGGCTGCAGTAGTGGAAGAAGCATTGGGGAGAATTGGTACCGGCCCAGTCAGAAGATTATTAGCCACGCTAAATGTTTTGAGCCGATGAAGCAAGCCAAGCTCAGCAGGAATCGAACCTGTAAACCGGTTGTCATCAAGTCTAAGGACATTTAGATAGCTACAGTTTGCAAGGCCTACTGGAATTTCCCCTGACAATTTGTTGGATGAGAGATCAAGAGTCGTCACAAACCCAATCATCTGAGAAATATTACTGGGAAGAGATCCATTCAGTTCATTGTTTGAGAGATCTATCCCCGTAATGCTTGTGCAATTCTGGAGACTATGTGGGAACCCCCCCTTAAGCCCCATATCAGAAAGCCGGATATTCAATACCTTGTTCTCATCGGGGTGCCAACATTCCACCCCAATAAACTGACAAATAGATCCTTCAGTTTTGTTATCCAAATTCCACGCAGTCAAATAACCATGAGGATCTTGAAGTGAAGTTTTTATGCCCCTCAGGCAAGCAAGATCAGTCTCGGTACCTAAGCACAAACTACAGCTAAGCAGCAACCCAGCATAATAACAAAAGAAAACCTTACGAAATCGGCCAATCGACATCCAGTTCATGAAAGATTCCATTGAATTCTGCTAAAAGAGACCCCTCAAAATCGCTTTTCCTCTTCCAAATTATAGCTGAAAAGGAACTGTAGCTTCTCAGGCGTAGCTTCCATAATACCAAAACCTGAATAAAATTTGAAAAATAACACAAAGAATAAAAATTAAAAAAAAAAAGGAAATTCGGCATCCCACATAAAATATTTCAAATACTCACATGTCTGTCCGTACATAGCAACACGCAAAAAGTTATCAAATTGCCAAAAAAGAGTAAACAAATTCGGTGACAAAAAAATTAAGTTTGAGCTCAACAGAGACCGCAACAAAGCAAATAACAACACAAAACCTGGTCAAACGAACGGTTAAAAACCTATCGGAAAACCCCAAAATAAAATAAAAAAGAAACAGAAGAAGAAGAAAAGGAAGACCCACCTGAGGCTAGAAGAACCCAGACCGAAGACGATGCAAGACTCCTTCTACTGGGACGTTGAAGCCAAAATATATATATATATATATATATATATCTAAACAAAAGTATGGGGGCCAAAGGACAGCAGAGGTGAAGGGGCCTGCAACATGGTCTGAATATTCAAAGCCACAACTGAACCACAAGCCAATCAAATGAAAGGCGGAAAAAATTAAGAAAATAAAATTAAAAAAAGCACTTGCAAAAAGATAAGTGTGAAAAGGAGATTGAATTGGATACTGAAATTGAATGATTCATACGTTTGTGGAATAAAATGGAACAGTGGACTGCAGGTGGTTGATCGGGTCAAACAAGAAAAGAAGAAAATGGCTGGCCATTCTTTTCTCAGAAGCACCGCAGCGACGACCAAGACTGCGAAAAAAGAAAGCAAGAAAATGCCACCCCAACGGCTCTGCTGACTGCTTGACTTGCTTATTCGCCGCTTATTTAAAAATTACATCTAAAACTGTTTTTTTTTTTTTTTCTCTCTCTCTTTTCTTTAAGTTTTAAATGTATATATAAAAAATGTCAGTCTCTCTTTTCAAATGAATATTTGAAACATAAAAAAAGAAAAATGCTGTTCGAAAAAAGAAAAATAAAAAGAAAAAATAAGTTCATCTTATAGTTTCACAGTGCCCGTCCCAGCCGGCCGTCCTCTTTTTTTTTTATTATTTTTTATTATTTATTTTTTTATTTTTCTTAATTGTTGGGCTCCAACCTCTTTATTAGGTTTTGATTGGATATTAGTTCAACTAGTTGGTGAGATCATTAGTTCAACTATAATAGCTCTACGTCACATCAATATTAATTCTATGTCGATAATTCTCTCTCTCTCTCTCTCTCTCTCTCTCTCTATATATATATATATATTTTATTTATTTATTTATTTTTATTTGTAAAATTTATATATTAATATCCAATATTATAATATGAATCCTATTAACCTCTTCTTTTGCTATTTGTAATTTAAACTGAATAATTAATTATGATATTATTCACTATTTGATCGATCAATCAACTAATATTAATTTTTATTTTGTATTTTCTTACAATTAAACATACGTTATCGCTAAAATTAATGCGTGACATCTTCTTTTATATCTATCAATTAGCCATATTGACTTTTGTAATTACGACCAATGAGTTCGTCTCATTATTCTCTAAAGAAATTGTTTAAAATGAAGAGAGAAAAGAAGAAAAAAAAAAAAACAAAAACGAAACAAAACAGAAAACAAGAGATTTGACTCATTCATCGCTCGTCCAATTATCTAAAGAACCATAAATATTTTCGCGCAAAGAAATAGACCCCAGTTGTTAAGTTCACTCTTCAAGACTGTGGGCTTCCACGGCCCCAGTTGTTACGTGATAAAAAAAGGTGCTCTAGTCACGGTCTTAATAAATGACCAAAACGCCAATTTCTTTATTTTTTCCAGGACAGCTTCCCCCTTACTGTTAATTTGAATCATTATATTATAATACGAAAAATCAAAAAATATTAACCACAACGTGATATTGATGAAACATTAAACGAATAACTTTCTCTCTTCTTCTTCTCTCTCTCTCTCTCTTTTTAATCTTTTCTCTTGACAGAGCTCCGATCGCCCTAAAGTTACACGCTTCTTGGTCGCCACTCTTTCAATTAATTAATTTATAGATAAACAAGTATTTCGTTTCATTTTTTTATTTAATTAATGTTACTTTAAATTCAAATTCTGAAATCCTGTTAGGTCAATTGGTTTTATTTTATGATGATAAGTATTGGACCGTGGCTGGGCTCAATAAATAACCATGTATTGGGCCTAGGCGCCGGCGGGCCCGGATTAAATCTCTCTGTGTTTGGGGCCGATGAGGCCCAAAATATAAACAGTAATTGAATCAGGTGGTCCTTTGGGTCTTGGGTCCCAGTAAAGAGAGGAACACTGAGTTGTTGGGCTAGTCAGATCCAATTGTCGTGTACATATAGCCCAGCCCACATTGAGCGTTCCTTCGGGGCACGCGTCCGTTCCAAGAATCGACACGTAGTGAAACGAGAACGGCCGATTACGAGAATTTGTGATTGGCAAGTAGCCAAAAAGGGAGTGCCCGAGAAAAAGCAAAAGGAAAAAGAAAGAAAGAGGCCACTTTCCCGTATTATGACTTTCCTCTCTCTAGCTCACTCTCTTTCTTTCTCTGGCTAGGGATTGCAGGGTAGCAGCCGCACTGATGCACGCGCACGGACCCAATCCATATCAATCCGCGATGGATTGATGCGTTTTCTCCTAAATTTTAATTTTGCAGGCTTTATTCATCTGTTTCCAGTCAGGTACGTTCCTCTCTCGCTCTCTCTCTCTCTCTCTTCTTTTGCGAGTTCGTTTCTCTCATTTCTTTAGGCTGTATAATGTTATTTTAATATGGGCTCGGTTTGTTTTCTTCAAAATTAGCTCCATTGCACCAGTGGCTTTCCAATTTTTGTAATCCGAGCTTAGATTTACTTACCGGCCGCTCATTTTCCCGAAATGTTTTATGGAAAAGCAAGGGTTGGTTGTTAGGGTTTCTGTTGGTGTAGAATATCCCGTTTGGAACGGGGCTGTTTTCTCTTGTGTGCGCGTCCCTTATTTGGGTTTTATCATGATACGATTTTGTTTCTGCAGGGTTTCTGGTCACCTTGTTAGTCTAGTTTGTGCGAACTTTAAGTCGAGGATCGGGTTTGATTGGTACTTGTAAAGTCCGCGGTAAGCTATGGATGATTGGTGCTTATCTTTTTCTTTGTCTTCTCTTGCACCTTTGGTCGCTTTTTCTTCTCCCTATACTGCGATGTTTTGTAAATGACGGAAAATTCCACCTGTTTACTCTGTCACGTTTGATGGCTATATGTATACATGCATAAGAAATTTAACCCAAATATCTTCTATTTTCCCCTTCAATTTCATTTATCTTTTTTCGTCCCAGCTTGTCTGCTATGGAAGATACTGGATCAGTTGCAACCCTAATAGACTCTACAACTTCAAAGATACAACAACTTCAGAAAGCATTTGCTGAGCTGGAAAGTCACCGGGCTGTAACACTTAACTTGAAATGGAAAGAACTCGAAGCACACTTTCACGGGCTTGAGAGGTCCTTGAAGAGGCGCTTTCATGAATTGGAAGACCAAGAAAAGGAGTATGAAAGCAAAACAAGGAAAGCTCTGGAAATTATGGGGAAGCGGGAAGCTGCTATCGTGGCCAAAGAACAAGCTTCATTGGAGAGACTACAGGAGAAGAGAGATGTTGCCATGTCGGCCATTGCTAGTGCTAGAGAAAAGCAGAGGAAGGTATCATCTGTCGAACCTGTTGCAGGGAAAATTGACGACCTGGGGGAGTCCTCAACTGTCGAGGACCAACCTCCTGATGCCGTGGCTGCTGAAAGTAACTTGGAGGAAACCGTAGATTCTTCTGACAATGGAAACTTAGAGGTGATGTCTTATCCCCAGTTGGGCAAACTATGTGAAGAGATGGACTCAGAAGGGCTGCACAAATTTATATCAGACAATCGCAAGAACCTTGCCGTCCTAAGGGAGGAGATTCCACTAGCTTTAAAGGCTGCAGCTAACCCTGCTCAGTTGGTATTGAACTCTTTGGAGCATTTCTATCCCATGGAAGTGCCAAATGTTGATGGGAAGAAAGATTCCAACCTTCTGGGTCTCCGTCGAACCTGTATCATGTTGATGGAGTGCCTTAACATTTTGTTACCTCATTCAGATCTTGTATCTGTATCTGATGTGATCTCAGAGGATGCTAAGGAGTGTGCAAAGGCTATTGCTGAAGAATGGAAACCAAAATTGGATGTTCTAGATGTGGATGATAGCAGTGGAAACTCCTTGGAGGCACATGCGTTTTTGCAACTTCTGGCCACGTTTGGCATTGCTTCTGACTTTGATGAGGAAGAACTATCCAGGCTAATTCCAATGGTTTCTCGTCGTCGCCAAGCAGCTGAGCTTTGCCGTTTCCTCAGACTGTCAGAGAAAATGCCAGGTTTGTCTTCTTTCATTGGCAAGGCTTTAACACCTAGGCTCAGTGGATTTTTTTTCTGAAGTTGATAGATCCTTCAAAAGCTAATCAAATTTCGAGAGCGGTTGTCATTCAAATCCCATTTTTGTTCTCTTCTTTTATTGAAGAAGTAACCAATGCACTTTGTATAATAAATGGATTGTAGTAAATGGACAATTCATTTTCATCTCTTGTGATCTTCAAACTAATCATGTTCCTATATTCTTGGATTTTTATTGGATCTTGCATCAGGTAACATTGAGAAAACCTACTTTACTTCCTGATGTTAGCCTCATATACAAAGATGGATGGATTCAGTGGAGCACACATGAAACTTATCTGTTTGCTCGCAAGTTGTCAGTTCTACTTCTTTTTATTTAATTGATGATTAACTCTTTCATTTTCCTTGGATTCTTCAGGTGTGATTGAAATATTGATCAACAGTGGAAGGCATATTGATGCGGTTAACTTGGCTTTTGCTTTTGAGTTGACTGAGCAGTTCTTGCCGGTGCCTTTGTTGAAATCGTACTTAAAGGATGCAAGAAAGGTTCCTACTCCTGTCAAGCCTGGAAACGCTTCTCCAACAACTGTGCAGGTGGGCATTCTCCTTCATGTACAATGAAAAGATTGTCCCATTATTGTTCAGTTTTTTGATGGCTTGCTACTTTGCATGTCTACTTGGGCTCTTGCTTCTATGAATAGGTTGCTACAACCATATTGTTTGTCTTTTGATATTTGAAATAGCAAATAACTATCAGAGTGCAGTTACTTATTAAAGTTTTAGCTGGATCCAAGATCCGTAAATCATGGAGCTTAACTGATAAGTTGCCATGGAAGCACATCTCATGCTTCTTAATTCCATCTTCTTCTAGGAGGATCACACATTTGCTTCAGATTGTTGAGGGTATTAGTTTGGGATCTATTAGAATAGGTGTTGGCTAATCCTCTAGGGTGTTGAATGTGTGTATGTATGCAATATTCAGTGAACATATTTGCATATCTTTAATAGACTCTTTTTTTTTTATATATCCCAAGACTGATGTCAATGAGCGAGAGCTGACAGCCCTGAAGGCTGTGATCAAGTGTATTGAAGAGCATAAGCTTGAGAAGCAGTACGCTGTAGAGCCACTTCAGAAACGCCTTCTTCAGCTAGAAAAGGAAAAGGCAGACAGGAAACAGGCAACAGAAGCTGCCAAGCCTCACTCTAAGAGACCACGTGCTGGTGTGGGATGTGCACCTCGGGTCATTAATAACACTGCTGACAAGACATTCTATCCTAGAGTTGCCGATAGGTACTCACAGTACGTGTACGACAGACAATATGTTTACCCTGCACCCACTGACAATCATGTTCCCCAACTGATTGGCTCTGCTGGTTACAACTTCTCTCATGGTCATGGCAACTACTTTGGAAATGGCTACCAGTACCAGACTCCGTATCTTCATTAGTTCATTAAGATGGTGATAAGGTGACTATGATCCTCATTTTAACTGTTAGCCTTAACCCTGCAGTTCATTGATGTTGTATTAATGAATTTAGCATCCAAAAAGAAAAAAAAAAAAAAAAAAACCAGAAAACCCCCCCCCCAAAAGAAGAAAAACTGTCCTTTTAATGTTTAATCTACTGTACAAGAGATAATTTGATCCTCTAATGTATGCATTCTGTTTCTTTTGCATATGCTTTTAAGTTTTTTGATTCATTTTCTTGTTAAATTGTTCATGTTTAGGGCTTTGTTTCTGTCTTATACTTCTTGAAAGAACTTACATTTTAACTAGGTAGATTCTACAGAGAATGAAATATTTGAATGAATCCAAGGAGTTTGGTGAGACACAAACGGGATCCTTTCTCTCTCTACTACTGTGCCATTAGCTGATTACGTGGATATGTGAGAATAAATGGTCTGTATTCATCTTCGAGTTGCTGTGATGATTTTTACTGACTTAGCTCTGAAAAAAGCCACAGTGGAGAGAGACAGCATGTGCTGTTGAGCTTGTTTTTGTTTGAATCTGAGAGCTCTTCACCACGGCGTCCTCGTGTAAGCCAGAGAATCTGAGAGGTTTGATCCTTTATTTCTATCGTTAACGATAATGAATTAGGAAGATTGCCTAGGTTGATATGTACGGACTGCTGGGGTATTTCGCCTTTGTTGGAATTGTCGCAATTAATTGAAAGACAAGTCATTGTCTGGGCAAAATAAAAATGCTCGAGCAGCTTGATCCAATCTTCCACAACATATGACTTCAATTAAAGTCAGAAACATAGGTGATTATGTACCCCTATGGTTTTCATGGCAGAAACGGGGAGGCATAGAATAGACCAGCAAGGGATTCAACGACGCTGATGCAGGCCGCAGGCGGACTCTCTCCTGAAAGCTCGAGCTAACCCCGTAAGGTGCAAGTGGGCACGGCTGGGAAAACATGATGATTGATTTTTTATATTTAATTAATGGATTAATCGATAATTAACTAGTAATTTACTGATGAGATTAGTTTCGGGCTATGGCTGGATCTGGCTATGGGCTGGGCCAATGAGCTGCCAGGCCAATTGTTGGAGTTGGGCCTTATGACACTCTTTTCATTGTCTTTCGGTAAAATGTGACCTGTCCCCGAAACCCTCCATCCAAGTCCAAAATCCATTGCATTCCTTTTTCGCTCTCTCTGGTTCAAGATTTTCAAATCTCCCTCCCTCCCGCCCGCCACCCCCTCTCTGTCTCCATCGTCACTCACAGATAGCGGTGAAAAATGAGAATCGCCGAGATATCGTCGGCAGATGTCCGGCAACTTAAGCAAGAAATCAAATGCCACCACTACGACGACCTCCACCAACAGCTGCTCTCTCGAGTCGAGTCTTTGATAAAACAAACTGAAAGCACCACTTCTGACCTCTCCTTACCAGATACCATCTCGTCCGATCTCCGTCAAACCTTAACTCAGCTGAGTCAATTCGCTCCTTTCCCTAACTCGGTCAACCTTCAAATCTGGAAGCTGAGCTACCGCCTTTGGAATGCCTGCGTCGACATCTGCAATGCCACCGCCATACGGCCCTCCTCCTCCTCCGCGTCCGTCACAGAATACCACGCCAAGCTTCGGCAAGTCGCCGCCGATATGCTCTCCCTTGCTAGCGACGTCGCCGGTGTTCCTTCTCCGGCCATCAAGTCCGCCTCCTTCTATCACAAGACTGGACTTGTCTGGCACGACCTACGAGACTTCGATCAAGCATCTACCTGCTACGAGAGAGCCACCAACATCGTCTCAAAGATCGATGTTGCCAAAGTCTCGGACGCGGGAGAGAGGAAACTGCTGTTAGACCTAAATCTGGCGAGATCTCGGACTGCATGGGAAGTATCGGACAGAAATCTCGCCGTGACGCTGCTAAATCGAGCGAAATCTCTGCTTTTCGGGTCACCAGATCACTACAAATTGTTGGCAAATCAATACTTAGCATTCGGCAAAATCGTACTGTCGAGAAATGAGACTAACACTTTAAACGAAGCGTTGAAGCTGATGAACGAAGCTTTGGAAATATGCGAGAAAGGATGCAGTGCGGCGAGAACACCAGAACAGACGGTGGAGCTGAAGGAACTGAGGTCAAAAGCTCTCAGGTTCATCTCGGCCGTACATTTACAAAAGGGAGAATACGAGAACGTGATCAAATGTGTGAGGGTTTTAAGAGAGGGGAGCGGTGGGGACCACCACGCTAGCCTCCCTGTTTTGGCGATGAAGGCTTGGTTGGGATTAGGAAGGTTTGGAGAAGCAGAGAAGGAGCTGAGAAGTATGGTCACAAATAAGGGGATTCCTGAAGGAGTGTGGGTGTCGGCGGTTGAGGCCTACTTTGAGTCGGCGGATACAGCTGGGGCGGAGACTGCCAAGGGCGTGTTTCTGGGACTTTTGGGAAGGTGCCATGTAAGCGCCAGCGCTGCAGTCAGGGTTGCTCACAGAGGAGTTGGTGATGGTGTTGGTTATGGGGAAGGGTCCAAGGTGGTGGCGGAGCTTGTGTCTGACGACAGAGTGCTCGCGCTCTTTGCAGGTGAGGAGGTGGCTAAAGAGAGGATGGCAATGCACGCCATTCTTTGGAACTGGTATGAATCACAAACAGACTATTTGTGAAAACGTGTTGTTTGATTTGTATTTGACCATTCTTTATTTGTTTCTACAGTGCTTCAGGTCTTTTTAGGTCAAAAGACTATGAAACTTGTGCAGAGATGTTTGAGAAATCTTTGCTTTATGTTCCATGTAACATAGATAACAAAATTCTCCGTGCCAAGGGCTTTAGAGTTTTGTGCCTCTGCTATCTTGGCCTCTCTCAGCTTGATCGGGCTCAAGAATACATCAATGAGGCTGAAAAGGTATCCTAAACAACCACGTAACAGAGCTTTAGTCCCTGAATTACTTATTTCTCAGTTACCTTTTAAACATGCAAAGGCGAGTAAGAATCAGACTTACTAATGCCTTTCCACTTCTTGCAGCTGGAACCTAACATAGCCTCCGCTTTTCTGAAGGTTCTCTCTCTCTCTCTCTCTCTCTCTCTCTCTGTTCCAGAGATGCACATGGGTTCTACACTAACATACTGATCCTGGGAACGTTTCTATTGATGAAGTACCCCTAATTTGGGGGGCATTGTATAATTTTTCCCGTTCTAATTGATGTTTATGAGAGAATTGACATTTCTTCTTGATTGTTTAGTTCAAGATCCATCTGCAGAAGAACGACCATGATGGTGCTATCAATCAGATACACGCAATGAAAACTTGTCTTGATTTCTCTCCAGACTTCCTCTCCCTCGCAGCACATGAAGCTATTGCTTGCCATGCCCTTCCTGTTGCCATTGCCTCTTTATCAAATCTACTAAAATTCTACACTCCAGGAAAGCCCATGCCAACAAATGAAGTTGTAGTTTTGCGCACTTTAATCACTATCCTCACTCAAAAACCTGGCGATGAGCCAGAAGTCCTCAAATTCATGAAATGGGCACATGCACGAGCATCTGAACTTGGGATTGAGTGCTTTTACGGAAAAGGGGAGGTTGGAAGACGGGAGCAAAATTGGTTTGCAGTAACTTCATGGAATCTGGGGACTAAATATGGGAAGGAAAAGAACTATGATATGTGTGCTGAATTTTTGAGATTGGTACCAGAATTTTATGGCGGCCTGTTTGATGGGCAAGTAGGAGAAATCAGCATTATGGTTTGCAAATCGTTCATTTTGACTGTATCTGCTATGATAGCTTCAGAAAATCAAAGGAAGGCCGCATTAATAGACAGTGAGGTGAAACAAGCTGTTGAATTGCTAGAGAAAGCGGGAAAGGTACGTCATTTTTGTTTTTAAGTTTATCAATCATATTTTATGTGTGGTCTCCAAAAAAGTGAAGATAATCCCGCCTGCTTGATCCAGATGATAAATTGAATATTTGTCCACAATGTCCTTTTATTTGCTATTTCTGGGTATCCCATTTGAAAGTTTGATGCATCAATGCAGATACTAACATTAATCTCAACGGGTACTCAACTTGACGATGACAAAATGATCTCAATTGAACCGGAGCTCTTCTTCTTGTACACCTTCAATGCCTATGAGATACATGGGAGACACGATAATTTAGGGTCCCAACAACAGCTCCTCCTTGTAAAGAGTTTTGCCAGTTCAAAGGCTTGCAATCCCAAATACCTTCTTCAAATTGGCCTTGGTGCCTCACAGGGTCCACGGGCTAACCCTGAGGTGGCAACCTTTGCACTAAATGAGTGCCTCTCGGCCCTCCTTTCTTCTCCCTCGCCAGACTACCGAGATGTTGCCCTTATAGTGCGAAGACTGATTGCAGTATCAAGCATTCACAGGGGAGATTCAGATGATGATGCTGTGCACAACATGTACAGGCAGGCGTATCGGATAATGGTTGGATTAAAGGAAGGGGAGTATCCTACTGAAGAAGGGAAATGGCTTGCAACGTCTGCGTGGAATAGAGCAGCGCTGCCACTGAGGTTGGGGCGAGTTGATGTGGCAAAGAAGTGGATGAATGTTGGATTAGAGCTTGCTGGGAAGGTTACAGGGATGGAGACGTACAGAGCATGCATGGAAGATTTTGTTGCTGCTTGCGACCAGAAATTTCACTTGCAGAGCAATAATTGAACCAATCTTCAGCTGCCAATTTGAATTAACGTTGTGCATAATGTGCATATTTTGTACAAATAATATAGTGATTCACAGCATTGCATGCTTAGCGGGAAATTGATAATCGATGCTGCTTTCTCTCTACCGCCTGATGACAAATTACAGAAAATTAACGTTGATGACGTCATTCATGACTCGAACGGCACCTATGCATCTTCTCAATTAATAAAAGGAAGAAAAAAATATATATCTTTGCCATCTTTAGCACCGGAATCCGACATGTCGTCGTCTATATCTTTTAAACGACCTGTCTGCTAACAGCGCAAAACTCATTAAATGACTTCCTTTCCAACCCCCCTCCCCTGCGGTCAGTCCTCATGGGGTCTCTTTCCATGGTCCTGGCCTCTGCTCCACCGCCCCTAAACTATCCCAAAGCCCTCAAGTTCAAAGCATCTCAAACGTGTTCTCATCAAAGCCGTTTTCTCTGTATTACAAAGTCCTCTCTTCAAAGGCATCTCTCTTTCTTCGAGCAATCTTTTAGGACTAAAACCTCCCTAACTTTCACTGCAATTCAGCTCTTCGCTTCTCTTCCCTGCCTAGCTTCTGAAATTCTCATATCCTCAACCGAGCAAGGCTCGGACAGAATAAACTTGGAATCAATCTTGGTCTCAATTGATGAATTCTTTAACAGAAACCCATTTTTTGTTGCTGGGTGCACGTTCATTTGGCTGGTTGTTATACCTCTAACCGAGGAGTACTTAAGCAAATACAAGTTCCTCTCTGCCATTGATGCATTTCGAAAGCTCCGGGACAACCCAGATGCTCAGCTTTTGGATATTAGGGTCAAGAAGAGCTTGACGGCTCTCGGGTCTCCTAATTTGAAGATTTTGAATAAGATTGTAGCTCAGGTTGAGTTCTCTGAGACAGACGAAGATGGGTTTGTGAAGACGGTGTTGGAGAAGTTCCAAGACCCAGCAAATACCATCCTGTGTATTCTGGACAAGTGAGTGCCATAGTTTTGATTGCTTTAATGCCAATTTTCTGCTTTGTGCTTTGCCTGCGATTGAAAGAAATTCGAATTGGCTGCCAACTAATTGCTGTTTGATGAATTGGTAGAAACCAATATTGAGATCAGGGTTTAGGTGCTCGAGTCGATGCATTTGGGTTTAGCATGAGCAGGTCCATCTTCGGTAGATAACTCAACTTTGAAAATCGGGCATATGATATATATCTTAGAGCCGACAACTTAAACTTCTAGCTAAAGAGGGAAAAATGAAATAAAGAGTTAAAGACAACGACAAGATAATGGATTTGACTAAAGATTGATTGGCAATTCAAATGGAAGTACTGCCTTCTACCAAGGTTTTAGACTTTGTTCAACAGCAATTATGACGAAGAATTAGCCAGATTTGAAGTTCCTATCCCCCCTCTCCTTTTTTTGGGGTTTTTATTAGCACAGCACTACCGGCCACCTTTGCGTTATGCCTATAAAGCTAGCAGCAGCGGTCACATTTTAAAATACAATCTCTTTTCTTGCTTTAAATGCTGCTTACTTTGACCTTTTGATCTTTTGATCTTCTCTAATGTCTTTTGAGTTGCAGATGTGAGATTTGCAGTTTCTAATATGTAATAACTTGTTTTTGCATAAATTATTTGTTCTTAATTTTTTATTTCTCCTCATTTTTGCCTGTAAGGTAGTTTTGATGGTAATTCAATGAAAGTGGCTGAGTTGTTGGTAAAAAAGGGATTCAAAGAGGCTTATGCAATAAAGGGTGGGGTCAGAGGCAAAAAAGGGTGGCTGGTATGTTTCTATTTCTCTATTTTCTGATGCATGATTCACCTTCATTAGAAATCAGTGCTAAGACCTTGGCTTCTGCTCAGAGAGCTTCCTGATAGTCCTGCATTTGTTGTTTTTAGATGTGTTATTTCAGGCCTAATCAAATGTCTTCACCTAATTGCAATAAGAGCCATTTTCTCTTCCTTTTATTATTTGTGTTGCACATTCAGAGTGGCCATTTTACCACTCGACTTCATTTAGCGTATCCAGTTCACTCTTGTTTTTGTCCCATTACCTACTCATTTTGAAAAATAGAAGCAAGAAAAGTTCACGTGCCACTGGCTATTGGGTCTGCATCCATGTCATTGTGGGGAGCCTCTGGCTACATGTATATAGGCACACCCTTCAGCAACTTTCTTACTTGTTTCTTGGATTCTGTGTTTGCTCTATTGCAGGATATACAGGAAACCCTTTTACCCCCTTCTACTCATATCTACCCCAGGAAGCAAAAGACTAAAATTTCACAGGTTGGATTAAATGGAGGAGTTGCTCAGCAAAATGAAGATAAAAATGAGACTTCTTCTGTGAGCCTCCCCATAGGAGAAAGCCAAACAGTGGATAATGGATATGTAAACACCCCCGTGAAATCCACTCCTCACGTGAAAATTGATTCCAGATCACCGTACCCTAATGTGCGATCATTTTTCTCTCTATTTCTTATACGAACTACTTTTGTGTTGCGCAATAAGCATAATGAATCATGTTTGGAATTGAAAAGTAGCATCACTTGGAGTCATGGTTTTTGGGAGGCTTTGGATTTTACTTTCACAAAAATGATAATCTTTAGCTGTCTTAGCGACTTCATTCATTGCTTTGTTATCTGAGAAAGTTTATTCAAACAAGCGTCGTGTGAAGCAATAAGTGAAGTCTTAAAACTTTTAAAAATTTTGGATTATCAAGGTAGTTTATTTCTACATGCTATTCAGACTCTGAACCTGCTAAAATTGCAAAAGATTGTTTTTAGGGACTATATTGACTATGATTTAGAAACTTATCTATTAATGATACTGTGTTTGCATGGAATATGAGCTAATAACATTAATCTTGCTTTAAATTTTGTGGATGCAGTACCCAGATTTGAAGCCCCCATCTTCTCCTACTCCATCACAGCCGCGAAAATGATGCTGCCATTCTGTTGCTTTCAATTAGCCTTTCCTTGCGGCTTGAAGCTTACCCTGAAAGCATGGGCAATTTTTGTTTGTGCTTACTGCGATGAATGTATTGTTTGATTTCTCCATTTTGACAAGGGCTGATTCTGTAATGATTTTAATAATTTATGAGCTGTTCTCACCAACAAATTTTAGCTAACTAATTGCATAAATATAACGTCTAGTTGATCAGATCATGGAAAAGGAAAGAGGAAGCTTCCTTAATTGAGCCGTTATGTCCAGAAAGAGGAAAAGAAAAAAGAAAACGAAAACCCGAGCGGTTTGGAGTGCAGACGGTTGGAGAGACTACACGGATCAAAAAGTAAACCCTAATTTCACTCATCAGAGAATAGTCATGTTCGCCCAAAGGTTAACAATCCGTGCGGTGGATCTTGCTTTGGAAGAAAAAGGGCAGAGGGTTAATTCCGCTTCCCCTCTCCTCGTGGGTTATGGGTTCCTTCCCCAAAAAGATCCCTCCTTTGCCAGGCAAAAGGTGTTTGTCTCTGGACAGCATCTGCCTTCTTGGGTCAACTGAGGTTTGGTGCGATCAAAAGCTTGAGAATCTTTTTTTTTTTGTTTTTTCTGTAATTCTTCCAACACCGCCCCACCAATTGTTCTTCAAATAATTGTGGGCTAACGTTTTGATCCCTTCTGCACACGATGGTGTTATCGATGCAAGTCCTCTCTGAGGGAGAAGAACAGGAAGAGACACTAGTTGATCATGATAATGCAATCCGGGTAATTTCCCGCCTTTTTCTCCCTTTCTCGATATCTTTTTCCTTCTCCAGGTCTCTTTGAATGAACCCTTTTGCTTGCTAACATCATTGCGAGCGGGGGAGAATAAAAGGCGAGAGAAAACGACATGCCGTTTTCATTTTCCCAACATTTTTTTGTCTTCTTTTTTCTCTCTTTCTGTTTTTATTTTTTTATTATCATTAATTTTTTTAAGGACACGCCTTTTCTTTTTCTCTTCTCTCTCTTTTTTTTTGGGTGCTCGTTGCACCATCTCAGCAAAAGTTTGCAGTAGCAGATAAGCCATGGATAAGGTTACTAGCCAATGAGGATTGGACAAGTTTGACACCTCATCAGTGACAGCCACGAGTTTGTGGACAATAGATACTTGTAGCTTAGTCAGAGAATCTAAACTGACTAGCATCTCTTCCTTTTGCTTACACATTTGTACACTTCAATTCCACTATCAAGGTTCTTTTAACAAAAGCGATCAAATGGCAACTGCTGCTTCTCCAATGGCCAGTCAGCTCAAGGGCAGCTTTGTCTCATCCATGACGAGGGGGCTGGTAATTCCTTCGGGCATAGCTGGAGCTACATTTAGAGTCTCACCCACCAAGAGATCTTCTTGCTTCACTGTCAAAGCCATTCAGTCGGAGAAGGTGAGACAGATTCCGTTCCTCTGCTGCCCTTTAATCTAAAGATAGTTGAGTTTGGAATGGGTGCAAGGCCAGTAATTATCCAGCACAAAAATTCTCTGCATGCTTGAAGCTTTTAGGCAATTGCATCTCATTTTCAAGTCCATTCTAATTAAGTAGTGCAGGCTAAAAGGGGTGTCTATTTGTTCAAAATCATCGTGGAACTTAGATGCTATGCCCCAGTAAGCATAAATGATTAACTAGATGGGCCAATTGATTGGACAAGTATGATTGCATCACAGAAAATTGGATACTGGATCTGTTCCGATTCCTTAGGCTGCTCTCCGGGCTTTCATTCTCTTGGATCCACTTTTACAGATGGTGTAGAATGATCTTGCAATGATGAATTCCTTCATACTTTGGCCAAAATAATTAAAAGACCAGTTTCTCACAACACCATTGCATTACAGATTAATGCATCAGATATCTGGTTATTTCTCTGATTCTAATTGCTAATCACTATGCCTAGTGTGGCAACTTACGAGAATGAATGCTGTAAGATCATATATAGCTTGCATTTGTGAATTTGAACATTGTCAAATGACAATATCTCAGCGCTGATTAATATGTTCCATGCTTTGGTGCGCAGCCAACCTACCAAGTGATTCAACCAATCAATGGTGATCCTTTCATCGGAAGCCTTGAAACTCCAATAACATCGAGCCCACTGATTGCTTGGTACCTCTCCAACCTACCCGCCTACCGGACAGCAGTCAGCCCACTTCTCCGAGGAATTGAGGTCGGGTTGGCACATGGCTTCCTCCTTGTAGGCCCATTTGTCAAGACAGGTCCACTGAGGAACACGGAATATGCAGGTGCAGCAGGGTCACTGGCGGCAGGTGGTCTTGTAGTGATATTGAGTATCTGCTTGACCATGTATGGAATTGCACAATTCAAAGAAGGAGACCCATCTATTGCCCCAAGTCTAACCTTGACTGGAAGGAAGAAGGAGCCTGACCAGCTGCAAACTGCAGATGGATGGGCTAAGTTCAGCGGAGGGTTCTTCTTTGGTGGAATTTCTGGTGTCATCTGGGCATACTTCCTTCTCTATGTCCTTAACCTTCCTTACTTCGTTAAGTAGAGGGCCATCACAATTTTCCATGTTTATCTGTTACTCCACCCGTCGCTGTATATTTGTCAATTTGGGATAGTGGTTTGTGTATGACAACCGCAAATTTATCGTTTCTAAATTTCTATGGACGTGCTTAAAGAACCTGAAACAATGGTCTTCTTGGAAATTTATTTTTTCTTTCTATTCACCGATCAAACTAATGCCTGGCCGTCCAGAAGCAAAAGTTTTGATGAGGGCTCGCACATTCATCAAAAGCAAACGAAGCAAGGTTGCTGAATAATTGTGATCGCAAATTTGCCTCCTCTCCGAACTGCCGGGGTAACGTTTTCGCATTCTACTCTAGCATCTCTACAATAGTTTCCAGTTCTTTTGAAGCCTCCGGCTAACTTCAGTTCGTAAAGTCGGACGCTAAATTACTGGAACGATTTGCCCACCGAGACATCTTAGTTTGAAGTCTTGATTTTGATCAAATTCCTGCACATCTTTTTCCTTTAATTTAACCTCGCCAAACGCCAAGCCAAGCCATCAAACATTTCGGGGGGTTGAAATGGAGCAATCTGATCATTTTGCGGGTCAAGGTCCTTCGTCAAGTCTGAATCTGCTTCTCCCACAAGACGCAGATCCTTTGCCAACAAACCCCAAGCTACCTTTTTGTGTGCTTTCCAGCCACTTTCCTCGCCACCCATTCTCTTACATCCTTTCTGTACTACAAGGCACTAAAAACAATCTAAGAAACCAACACATAACAACAACAAAAAAGAAAGTATGATCTTCTAAAACGAACTCAAGCTGTTCGATAAAAGACCCCGCAAGCAAAGCAATGCCCAACAAAGAAACAAAAAAGGAAAGGCTCATCCTTTAAACGGTTCAAAAACTCCTCCAGTGATGATATAGCCCCTCTCTCGCGAACCCGTTGCAGATAACATAAACCCTGCAAATTACATCAAAGAATTTCAAAAGATTAAGCAATGGACGAGTATTTAATTGCTTTTTCCCGCCATTTTCACATAAAGATTCTGACTTTCTTTCTTTCTTGAAAATCGTCTCACTTTTTGTTTGGTTTTGTTTTTGTTTTTTTGTTTTTTTGTTTTTTTTAATTCAGATCTCCGAAAGATTCATATTACGATCAAGGCGCCACCAGAAGAGTATCATCCGGCTGCGTCTCCTCCACAACGACCGTGCACGTGACTGCCCTGGACGGCCTCGCGAACGTGAACTCCCTTTTTACAATCGCCGTCTTCGTCGGCCTCTCTCTGGCCGCCCCGAACCAGCACAGCCTCGAGAACCGCTCCGCCTGCGACGCCGGCATCGACGTGGCCAAGAAGCTGCTCGTCTTCGAGGTGGTTTCGTTCAGCTTCTTCCTCTTCTCTTCTCTGATCGCGCAAGGCCTCAAGCTGGCCATTAACTTGTTGAACAGCAAAGACGTGGACGAGGCGTTCAGGGCCCACATTAATATGAAGGTCTTGAGGCTGGGGATGATGGGGTCCGCGGTCGGGTCGGTGATGGGCTGCATCTTCTTGATGCTGTCGATGATCAATGTGATCGAGATTCGGTTGGGTCTTTTGTCCTGCGGAAGCAAGAGTGCGGTTCATTCGGTTTCGGCCTTAGTCCTCCTGGTTTCTTCTGCTCTCTTGGTTTATATTTCTACTGCTGTTTATGCGTTCTTGCACTGAAATTCACTTGCTTTCGTTCATTCAACTGAGTGGGGTTGCACTGCACATCAACGCTGCGGACCCTAAAAAGATCTGTATGCAGCTTGAGAATGTTCAATTGGTGCGACTTGGTACGTTTGGCCGCTCGATCTGTTCTGGGCTTTTGGGTGTGATCTAAATTCTTGGTCATTTCTCTTGTGGTTTAGATTGCTTAATTTTTGAATTAATTCAAAATACGCTAGAAGAAGATTGAAGGCAACTTTGCCTCGTGCTCGTGACAAGATTAAGCGGCTGTAAGCCCACAAAGTAATGTGTTGACTTCTGATCACTAGTCAGTTGCATTAATATTCTCCTGTCTGATATGCTAATTAAAAACGAGATTAAGATATATTTGACTGGGAGAAGAAGATAGAAATGAGGAAGCCACACTTACACAAGTACTATTTGAAAACCAACAAATTCTCAGTATTTTTATATGCAAAGCACGAAGAGACTTGGCAAGTTCATTATACATCTAGAAAGCAAGCAAAATAATATAAAAGAGATTGTGCGAAGACAAGCTACTTGGAAATGTAAGGAATCTAACAGCTAAATGAAGCTACCTTCTGGATTCAATTTCCTTCACACTTTGAACTATGTCCTCTATGTTTCTCGATAAGTTATTGGAATGCTGTTCCATATCTCTCAAAATCATATCAAGTTGTTCCTGGAGAACTGCAGATCGCTTGCGCTCTCGCTGTAGCTCAGCGGTCAATTCTCGAATCTTTAAATCTTTTTCATCCTGCACAATGTACAAGCAAGAAATATGTGTTAACGTTAGTTCACAAAATACCAAAAGATTTTATCTCCACCTGTTAAGAATACCGGAAAAATATGCTAGATCAGCTGGAAGAAGCACAGCAACAACAATAACAAAATGCCTATTGAAGGAGGCATTTAATGCACATAGTATCTTGCTAATTGGTTAGGTGTCTTGTGGCAGGGGCCATGCATGCCGGCTTGCTTCTTTCACTATAAATTCTCCTACCGCTATCAGCACAGGCATACAGCTGACAAAACCTCATCTGGTGTCAATCACCAGCAATCCTGACTAATTCCCTTCTAAGACCTGTCAAATAGAATCCCCTGACCTGGATTATAATGTTCTAGTGATGTACAGCTAAGAAAACTTTCTTAACGCATTCCCTAATTAATATTGTAATAGCGCAGAAGCACAATTAAAAGCAAATATTCCACAAGTAGTCACATAGGAAATCTAGGAATCTTTCTTAACAAGTGTTGACCAGTTGCCTTTTACGACTTGATGTTAATTACCTATAATATCAACCGTAAAGATTGTTCACTTGTCAGATAGGCATTCATGGTAGCATCTATGCTGTCCTTGTTTCTTCATTTCACCAGAATATTTTCTGAACTTGAGGAAGCTGGCTTACTTTTGCCGAGAACCAAAAGTGCCGTTCCTAATTGATAACCATTTTAACCATGCTCTGTCTCTATCAAAGACTGACACCACCCCAACACCAGTCACCACTTAATAATCGTCATATGCATGAAAACCTTTTGCCCTGTGAGAAGACCCGTGTGAAAATTGCAATACATGATTCTAACTTCAATAAATAAATTGACTACCTAAAGCTTCACGATGAACTGGTGTACTATTGCAGAAGAGAAAATAAAAAAAGATATCCAATGAACTAGGAAACAATAATGCCTACTTCAAAAACAACCATGTAAGCAGGAATCCAGTGTTGCAAAAGCTTTTTCCCCTTTCAGCAAAAGTACTCACTGGTGTCTGAGATAAAATCACAGTCCGACGACCACTGCCAGGCACAGCGACCAGAGGATGATTATGGTCCTTCACAAATCTTGTCACAACCCATTTACCTGTTTTCTCTTTCTTCACCACAATGGCTGCCTTACAACCCTCTCGCGTGATTGCTCGAGGCTTGCGATTCTCACTTCTTCTAGGCCTTAATTTACGAAATCCTTCTTTATTACATACAAGCCGACGCCAAACAACCTTCCCATCCCGCATTGAACGTCGAAATGCATCGACACGCATGATGAATCCCAAACGCGTGGCATATGCATCATAGAAAACCTTGGCAGCTTCTTCTGACTCAAACTCCATACCTACATATGGTTCCACATCTGAAATCCCCTCACTGATAACTAGCTCTTTCCCCTCAGAACTCTCCATAATGTGATTCATGTCCCCGTTCTCGCTCATAGATGGCTGCTCATCCACTGCCAGACAAAAATACAATGCACAATTAATTAGTTCAATCTCAGCTGCCCTCCGTTAAACCGTATCTCCCTCACAAAACTAATGCAAAAGGCACATCTATTTACACTGATCCTATTTCTCCACTTCAATTCCCCACACAAAGAAACAATAAAGAAAAAAAGAAAAAAAAAGCTTCCGTGTCTATCCCAGAGATTAAGTTGGCTAACGAATCAAATCAATCTGGAAGATCAAAGGGAATCCAGAAAACATAGATACATATCTTCTTGGAGTGTTGAACAATAAATCAAAAACACAATCAACGAGAATTATAGACGAACATAAAAACCGAACCAAAACAAAAAAGAAAAAGAAAGAAGAAAGAAGAAGAGAGAGTAAGAGCTGCTAAAAAGATACCCACTTGAGAAAGACGCAGGTCAAAGGTTCCGTTGGTACTTGGGCAGTTGGAAGTTGAAACTTTGGATTCAAAGCGTTGAAGGTGTTCTCGGGAGGAAACTCGGAAGATTGAAGAAGAGCACTAGCCCCAGAGACCAGAGACCGCAGGGATCGGCGAGGTAAAGATCGAGCGCGGCAGCGAACAGTCTGTCTATTGTTTCGACGCCAGTAAGATCGTGCCACCCCACACCCCGCATCTTTGGAGCCGGGCCCCACTTCATCCATCCCGCCCGGCCCGATGGGTTTATCCTTCTTTTTTTTACACCCATCGAGGCCCAGGTCTGCCGAGTGAAATCGAGTCGCCCCACAGGCCAGGCCCGACCTTAAATAAGGCCCAAAATGGGCCCGATTAGCTAATGTCTCAAGACCCAGAACATTTTGGATTCCTTTTTTTTTTTTTTTTTTAGTCTTTGCGTTTTGTCGAAGGATGGGCAAAAACTCAGAATACACAAATCCTTTGGGAAATCAGAGAACGACATTACTCTTTATTTTTTATGAAATGGAGAACTAAATTGTATTACTGTTTAACTTGGGATTGATTTCTAATTTTCTCAGTTTGTTTTTATACTCTGTATTTTTATTTATTTATTTTTTAAATTTCTGAAACTTTCTACCCCGGACTTATCATTAAAATGTGTTACAATTATAAGAACTTCTAAAAGGAAAATAATAATAATAATAATAATAATAATAATAAATAAATAAATTATGTAAAGAAAAAGAACAACAGGTATAATGGATTAAGATTTCAAGCATTTTTGGTCCCACGGTATGAGCCTTGGCAATTGGTTTAAGACTCGTACAGGCAGATCAACCGCCTTGCTTCACAGGTTACATCCAAGCGGCTCAAAAAGAGTGACGAGAATTGCCATGTCTGTCCAGTATTTTTCCCAGCTTCACACATGCATATGCATGAGAGGGCTTACTGGGAATTGCCTATCTCTTTGTTTTCTTTACGAGTGAAGCAGCGCGGAGAAACATGCGATCAACCTCATCAAACGTAGGGGAATTAAAATCTTTCTCTATTGATTTTGCCTCTCTTGATTTTAGAGATATTTGGCGCAGATGCTCCTCAAAATCTTCAGGTTCTCCGTTGTCATGAACTGGGAATTTTTCGAACTCGTCCAAATAAAGACGAGGTTTTGCCATCTCCTTATTTTCTGTATCGGAGTCAGTCTCGAACATATCTGACAGGTCTTCCGAATCCGATGTTAATCCTATGTCTGAAGCAGATTCTTCCTCGGAGGATTCCTGTTTTTGATCTATAATTTCCTTCAGTTTTACTGAATTCTTTAACGGCAAGCTTGAAATGATGCCAGACTGTGTGCTATCAGTACATGTCTTTGGGGCTTCTTCAACTTTGTCGGTTGTATCTTCTTCAACTTCATCAGCTGTCTTTTCAGCTTTGCATTTAGCTTGTGCTTGCAGCAACCCCAAATCCTGCTCAAGTCTCGGAATATATCTCCTAACAGCCCTGAGTCCGTCTCTATATTTTGACTTATCCAAGGCCTGCACAAGAAGGATCAACCAAAAACAATAGGTTTCTAGAATGGGCATTGAAAATACAAGGATGTTTTGCCATCTACTTTATACTCATAAGATAAAGATAATCATCTCAAAAGGAAAAGGAGCTGTGTGCATGTGCAGCGCATTTTTGCAATGTTCTCTCTGCTGGAGGTGTTTTCAGTACGACGCTCTACTTAATTATTACATATTTCACAAAAAAACACCAACAAAAGTTATTCACGTCCTGTAAGTAAGCAGAATGATTAATCATCACCCTCTCAACAATTTCTCAGGACCATAAGGAGAAACATGTTAAAACACTTCTAAGTTTCTAGGGAGAGAGGAAAAATTGTTTCAGGTGCATGCAATGTTCATTTACCAAAACAAGCATGGCTAGATGTCCAGCCACAAGACATTGATTTTTCAAGATTGCTAATGAAGGCCGTTAAAAGAAAGCAATAAGAAGGGAAAAAATTTGGCTTCTGTGAATGGAAGCAAGAAGAAGTGAAGAAACCTTCTTTCTGGACAAAGTGACCCTGGGTGACATTATCTCTGTCGGTGGCTGGTAATAGTTCTTTCCACGGTACATGATGATTGTGTTCTCTTCATGAATGTCTAGCACGATCCCTCCACTCAATCGTGCCAACTCAGAAGCAATCTCCTTGACCTCTTCTGGCGTAAAAGTCTTTACCACCACCTTCAGAGTCTGATGTTTCTTCCAGTGCAAGTGCATATTAAGAATCACACCCTGGTATATTCCCCGTCTTCCAACAGGCACATAATTCTTGCACTTCAGGCCCATCTTTAAAAAGTAGAAATGCTCTTCTGGAGTCAAGACTTCAGGATCGTGAGCTGCTCCCGATGATTCTGCAGGTTCAATCTTCTCCAAAGCTTGAATGAGCCTTTCCTCCTTCTTTTGAGCCTAGACGAAGAACTGGCCATGTTATCAACATTTTGAAGGCAGATCCAAAATAACATGGACTTTCCTTTACAAAGAGACGGAAAAGTAAATGAATAAGTAGTTCGATGTGGACTATTCTAAAGATCCCCAAGCAATTATAGGCTCTGTTAATGGAACTCAAATTAGCAAGGCACAATCTATTGAGTTAGAGCATCCAAAGAAGCAAATCCCAATTACAGTACACAAAAAGCAATGATGAAGCTTACCCTTCTCAACTTGTATAATAATTTTTCTTCCACCGTCATTCTTTCAAACTCTTTCTTCTTCTTCCATCTAAAGAACTTCAGCCACCGCACAACTGCTCGTTTGCCTTTAAGCTTTTTCCTCTTCACTTTAGCACCACTAGCACTCTTTGGCGCCTGGTTTGCTGGTTCCACAACTTGGCTAACATCAGTTGGAGTTGAGTTCGAGTGAATCCGCCGATATCCCTCAAAAGGAAGCCCTCTAATGACATGGATTGCGCCAAAAGCAGGTCGCCGAGCAACAGCATTGCGTACAACACCCACCAGGCTACTAAAGCGTGAGTTAATCCAGAATCTTGAATTTACCATAACAATTACAGATATTTTCTATCAACTCTCCAGTCTCGAGTATTATATAACAAGAAAATGATCCTTAAACCACTAACAAAGAAGATCATCAAGGATACAAAAGGTTGAGTCAGAATTTTACATTGGAGAGAACAGAAATTTGAAAAATATCGCTCTGCTAAAAACCAATTCCAACCAAAGGAAGGTCAAACTTTATTGAACCAGAAATCAGAATCGAAAAACAAAGACAAACCCAGCCACTTTTTCAATCCAAGCATCCCCAGAACAAAATTACCAAAAAATAAATAAATAAATAAATAAAATTGAGCATGATATAGATCAATAAGAGAAAGAGAGAGATACCAGGCGGTGGCTCCATAGGGAATCGATGTGGTTATAAAGGGGTTTAAGAGAAGATTGCTAGGCTGGTGACATTTGAAGAGAAGAAGCGCTGCCGATTGTAAGACCCTCTTTTTCACTACCATTTTCTGCTAAATGGTGATTCTTTAGAACTATTTTCCGTCTGCGTCGCCAGCTAACAGAAGAAGAAGAGGAAGAACGCGACGGTGTCGTTTGTTGGCAAGCGGGCCCGGAAGCGACGTGAAATTAATAAGTGAAAAGTAATGCGGTGAAAAGATAAAATAAGTGGATGTTCGTGTCACGTTGACATCGCGCAGCCGATCGAATTGCAAATTGTGCTCAGACTTTTTTCACATTATTTCGGCCCGCGGCAGGGGTTTCCAAAAAAAATAATAATAATAATAATAATAATAATAAATAAATAAATAAAAACAAGAAAACAAGTTGTATATTATTCAATCTTTTTATTAAATTTGTATTTTTTTATATAATTTATAGGGATTAAGATTTAATTTTGAAATTAAAATTGAAAATTTAAGTAATTCTATCACTAAATATTAAAATTTCATTTTAAAACTATATATTAAACTAAACAATTTGTCATTTTTATAGGTTTTCTGTCTAGGTGTTATCACTTTTTTTTTTTTTTTGGGTGTTTCAATTCATCGGGGTCTTGGAGGCATTGCAGTGTTTCGTTTCCTTAATTCCGTAACAACCAGAGATCCACTAAATTATAAAATATAATAAAGCTCAAAGAGAATCGCCTGTGTGACATTTCCACAATTATGGCTCATGCCACTGCCAAAAAAAAAAAACTGCGATCAATATCTATTAAGGAACTAAATATATAATCTCCTTTTTCAGAATCATATAGGCTGCTGGAGGGATCAACAAAATTGCAACAACACATCATCGACGCCCTCAATATATTGGATAATATTTCTATGAAAAACGAGGGAAATTAAGAGAAAAAAAAAAGATTCCATGACCCGTTACTGTTATTATGTTCTGGAAGAATTACCTCAACTTCCAGAAACGAGCAGGCTCGAAAAACCAAAATCACGAAAGCACAACGTTCAGAAAAAGCATATAAATCAATGGAAATGACACGATACAAATTGGGGTCTCCTGCAAAGACCTCCTTGACTTGGTATTATTACCCAAAATAAGCAAAAATTTGAGTTCGCGTTCTGTGATCTACTGACAATTAACCTTAACCTAGAGCGGCAATCCACCACCTTTCATCATCTGCTTGAACTCCTTGAAATTGATCGTGCCATCTCCATCCACGTCCACCTTACTTATCATTCTCTTGCAACCCTCTAGGGTTCTTCCTTGCTTGAGCCCTAAGGAAGACAAAACCGACCTCAATTCTTCAGCCGCAATAAACCCATCTCTATTTTGATCAAACACGTTGAACGCTTCCCTCATGTCCTCCTCCTCGTCCCTCTCGTCCATTATCGTTTGATACAATGCTCCGAATTCGTCAATATCCACGAACCCGTCTCCGTTCACGTCTATCTTCTCGATCATCTGGATCAAATCTTCGTCCGACATTAAGAAACCCAAATTTTGTAGTGAGTCGCTTAGCTCTTTCCGCGTGATCTTCCCGTCTCCATTCCTATCAAACATTTGGAAAACCCGGCGTTGCTCCGCTGGATCCATGCACACGAAATTAGAAGAGGAGAAACAAAAACACACTATATATATATATATATATATGGCAAAACTTGTAATTATAATTTCCGGCTGGCAGTTGCTTTTTCAATGCCAAGGGGAAAAGGATAGGGGGAGGAAAAATCTTGATAAGGGTATGCAAATAAAAAACTTCTATGGCGGAGTTGAAAGAAAGAGATGCATGCAACAAGAAGTTTGCTAATAATAAGGAAAGGACCTTCGACAGAAAACGGGCTTTGAGACAGGCGGTTAGCGACTGACTTAAATAGGGGTTTGGTACGCAGCTTAAATTGGTCGTGTAGGACTTGAGTAGTCTAAAAATGGATCTATATGCTTGAACCAGTCCAACTAACTGTGCCCGCCGGCACTACTTATATTTGGTAATTGCGTGTAGAGTCATTATTTACAAGATAAAGAACGGTTATTTTATCAATCTTGTAGTTCAAACTCAAAAAATTTCAGTCCGAACATCGCTAAAGTCGAACGCAAAGAGTAAGGGAACAAAGAACAGATTCTTAGTTGTGTTAATTCCAGGTAGTTAATTGTTATATCATTATTGTTCTTCTTAGAGGGAATTGTTCTTTGACGATTTCAGAGAGGCAGCAAAGACAAGATCTCCGAGGTGATAGGTCCAAGTACCGACGAATAGCAACATTGGGCCATTGTAAAGAAAAATACAAACGCAACCGAGCATAGACTACTATGAGCCAAATAAACTATGAATCTTTCAACGCTATGAACTAACGAGCTATCTTGTGGTAGCCCGACCAACGGTGCACGGAATCAATTTCAGAAGCGTTGTTTGGTTCTGGTCAAGCTTATGCTCGAGTTGTTTTTCCGCTTAACAGGTCAATTGGTCCGCACTTCGATCTCTACTTGTTCAATTCACCGGACTTACAAATTCAGAAGACCTTCTCAAGAGGTCAAGAAGACGGGCACTTCTTCTTGGACCCCGTTCTCGCATTGGCATTCTCTTTCACTCTGAAAGTTGTACAGGCGAAACAGCAACTACGATCTAAGTCAAGAAGATATAATAACTCAAGAGGTCATGCCGATCAGCTTTAGACAATAAGTACACTATTACCATCAGTTTCTCAGGCTCTATTTCCTTCACATTTTTCTTCAAAAAAAGAAAATTGTATCCCCGAAAAGAGGGCATTCTAAGTTAACTGATTCAAGCTCAGTGCTCTGGGTTGAAAAACAAATCACCATCTCCTGTTGACGTCTAATTACAAGAGTTCCAAAGTCCAAACCCCTTCGGTTACCAAGTAGCATCTGTTGGAATGGCATGTTCATATTACGGTTCCCGTTATTGGGAAGAAAATTACTCTGAATAGACAGAACTAGATCAAAATACATCATAAAATTTCCATTGAATCGTATCGAGTAAAATAATTTCATATCCCGCACACCAGTTTTGGTTTAGAGCCGAAATGCTAATGCCTATAGCAGTAAAACATAACCATTAGTAAGATAACTTCGTCATCCAGAGAATCTCCCAAACAAGGGGCCGAAAAAAGAAAACAAAAAAGGGCGTGACCGAAGAAAAAGAGATTGTTTCTTGATGTAATCCAACCATGTGCCCAGAAAGATCACAAGGGGCCAAAGCCGAAAGATCACACGGGCGAGTTGGCTAGATACAAAGCATGAGCTTCCATATGGCAAACGAAGAAATTGCCTCAGAACATAGAAAACTGTTCCGGGACAGAGTGCGTTTGCTGCTCATTCTTAGCTTTACATGACCCGTTCAAAAATAGAAATTAGAAAGAACCAAAAATAAAAAAGAAACGAAAGAAACTAAAGCCATAAACTGGAGATGAAGAAAAGGAATATGCCAGCAGTAAAAGGGCCCGAAAAATCAAGAAAGGAGAGATCGGATTCAGGCGAGTGATGCCGGCTGTGTTCTTCAATATCGCAAGTTTGTGATGTTTAATTAACTGGGTCGTACTCAATTTCTCACGATCCCAGTCAAGAAGCTGACTTGCTTTCCAAAATCGAATCCAGATGTATGGTAATAAAATGAAACATAGAAAAAAACAAAAACATAAATGAATGAAAAAGAGAAAACCGAGAGTTGAGCAAAACGGATACGAAAGAGGAGAGGATTGTCGGGCAGAGCGCAGCAGTCTTGCAAAGAACGAGAGGCAGAATAGGAACAGTATACTACGATATACTGATATATATCGTGGAAAGCAGCAGCAAAGATTCGGATTTTAGGTTTTTGCTTTGTGACATCATCGGATATGCGGTGGTGGTCTACTTACCTATGCAATTTGATTGGGCTTTCCACATGACCTGTTTTTCCTTACAGCCCAAATCTTAGGAACAAGAAAGAAGAATCATACAGACCCATCATGGGCCTCTAATGGGTGACAGAGGCTTAATGTAGGCCCACCATGGCCAATCGGGCTAGTAAGATCCGGCCCACACAAGGGGAAGTAACGCCCTTTCTCCTTTTTATTTATGGTTTTGCTTTTCAAATTTAATTTTCTAATAAAGAAGGTTGCATGGGACTATGGCATGCAGTCCAACAATTGGAAAGTATTGATCAGCATTGGGTAATCATTGCAGATTCCGTATCTTCCAAAACACAAAATCCAATTCTAGTAGCGCCGGAAGGGAGCCAAGATCTACCCGCAGAAGGAATGCGTTGCGGCCAATTCAAAAGGATAATCAAATTGGAACAAACGAGAAGAGGAAAGCGTGGGAGAGTTCTGTAAACTTGCCCCTAGAAACGTGGAGTAGACTAAACTCTAGTTTTCAAGGAGCAGAGCGTGAATTGGCCTGTGAGACTCCGTTAACCACCAATGTAGTATACCAGTGTGTACTGCGGGTGCGTACACCTTCTTGGTAATGGTAACTTGAGAATATGGTCTCAATTGATGCGCTTGAGCTTTCTTCAACAGTTTCTTTTAGAATCGAAGACACGCTCAGCTATTCTGTTCCTCGTAACCTTGCTATCAATACCAAATACCATCCGAACTTGTTTTGTGCTTGCCCTGAGTTTATCTTTTGGAGCTTAGAAGGCAATATTATGAATATGAAGTTATGCACCCAACCTTTTGGAATCTATACACGAGAAAGTTGTCCTCTCTGGGACACATTCACGACTTAACAGCTGTATTGAAGATCACGCAGACATACTTGATGTTAACGAGTATGGCGTTTGCCTAACATAGTTGCCTTGATTTTGATGCAAGGAAGAATCTGTTGGTAATCATCTCACGCAGTGGTTTATCGCGAGTACGAGCTCCTAGCCAACTCGGAAAAGTGGAATATGACTGACTGGGAATGTATACGCGAGGGAGGGAAGGAATTGATAGTTGATACTAGATAGCATGGCATGAAATGCTGACTGATAATCAAAATGGCGCAAATCCAGAATTTCCTATGCTAGTGGGACAACAATTCCCACAACATTGTCTGATTCTTTAACTTCTTTAGGCTACAGAATATCCCAACTCTGCATCCCAAGCAATTTCACAGATTCTGAAAAGGACTAAGTAAATCAAAATCATCCGCACGGTTGCTCACCGAGCAGGGACTCCAGAGAGTAATAGTGATGACAGCTTTACTGCCAACCATAGAGCCCTACAGGTGTTAAGCTTCATTATTAGCAATTTTCCTAGGGCCAACATTGACAAATCCATACAATTAAACCTGAGGCCAAGGTTAACATCTACATTAATGATCTCAAGCTTAGTTGCTTCATGAATTCGACCTTCTAATAGCATGCTAAATCGAGGAATCATTGTTGACCCCAATAAAGACAAAAGGATCTGACAAGTGATAACTCTTCAATGAACAGTTATCTTCCCCAACTGCAAGTTACAGGATGGATCATACGCACTTAAAACCACAAGAACATCTGAACCACACGAAGACGGTTTGAATTAGCAGCAGAGGAACATCAGAGAGCGCGATGTGATGATAACCACACATTGAATTCGCCCCAATCTCAAATTGCGAGAGCTTGACGGTCATAAAAAGGTAAATAAGCAATAGAGTCCCAGAACACCCAAATCAAGGGCAATTCTGGCACATATCCCACAATAGACAAAAATCATAATTATCCTTTTAACCGGGTGTGTTCACATTATTCAATCTTGGATGATCCCAGACAAGACACCATGATCAAACCAAAAACCCTAATTTCATTTCGGCAATTTTAGGGGATATCCCACGGCTTGGGCTCCGGGATGGCGACGACCATACCTTGAAGGGAAGGCTTGAGCACGACCTGGCAGCCCAATCTGGAGTGTTTGTTCAAAACCCTAGCTCTGGAACTCCTCTTCAGGATGTACTCCTCGTCGTAAGATCTCGGCGGGAGCCTCTCGAGCCACTCCTCGGCGATGTTGACCTCGCACTCGGCGGAGCAGGCGTCGATCTCCTCCAGGCGGTGGGATGCCGGGTCGATCAGGTGGTGGTTGGCTAGAGCTTTGAGAAGAGTCTGACCGGAGAGGCCGACGACCTCCCGCTTCTTGCCGTCGAGGTCGATCGCGAAGAGCTTCACGATCTTGTCGGCGACTTTTGCGGAAGAGGCGGAGGAGGTGGGGGCACTGGTGGCGGAGGAGCGGATGAGGAGGGATTGCGTGAGAGGAGAAAGATAAGGGAGGCGGTGGATCTGGGAGGAGAATTTGTGCAGAGTCGCCATCGCCATTTTTCTTAATCCCGGAGCGTGGTGGCTCGGTGGTGACGCCTTTGTGATTGTGGAAGTAGAGTTTCCCCACGTTTAGTTTTTTTTTTTTGTTAGTTTGGGCAATTCAGCGTTTCTTGCAGTTTTCAATGCTTCTCATCTTTTGTTTTTCCCCTTTTCAATAAGGATTTGTAGTTTTTCTTTTACTCGACAAAAAGAGCTTCGCAAATGTCTCGGTCGGGGTTAACGGTTGATGTTATTATTTAATTTTTATAAAAATAATTTATTATTTAAGTATTATTAATTTTAAATAAATTTTCTTAATATTTAAATTTTAAAATAATAAACTCATAATTTAATGATGATAATAAAAAATTTAAATTTAAATTAATAAATGACTAATATATATATATATATAATTATTAAATTATTACTTTAAAGTAATAAGCATTTATATTTATCTTCTTTAATTAAAAATTATATATATATTTTTTTTTACTTGAACCTTAATTAATTTTTCGTTATAATTATAGTATAGCTATAATGTTTGAATAGGGCTTCAACGGGGTCAAAAACAGAAATAAATTGTTTACACCATACCTATGTGCTTGCTCTTCCGTACGGTAAATTATAACACGAATTAAAAACACTGAACCAGTAGTAATTAAAAAAAAGAAAATTGTGAAATATCCATAATGTGGCTACAGGCACGAAGTATTACTCAAATCAGACCATAGAAAGTTGGGAACTACCGCAACTCAAACTCCAAGAATTTATCTCTCTGTGAACAGATACTATATGTACCAAGAAAGGATGAGTCTTGTGGACTAGAAGAAAAAGAAGAAACTTCAAATGCAGGCAATGGATCTGATGCTTAGCTAATAGGCAAAGCGAGGAACATATGCATGGCCAGAAGGAAGGAACCTAATTTTTTCCTATGACCCCAAACTTCCCAGGCTCCGGACATTGAGGAAACAAGGTAAACCAACAAAGAAAAACATGGAACCTGGCAGACCATCTCCTTGCCTGCCAGACTGCATGAGAGCAGCACAAGTGAAAATTAAAAATCACCAATTTCTGCATGCTGAGCATTCCAAGCCACATATCATCGAGGGAATTATTGTTGTTGCTCATAGTGACGACCAATCAGGTCCTGGAAAATCAGCATTTGTGCAGATTTATAGTGCCACCGAGATAGACCCAAGTAAGTTCATTTTATGTGATCTCCCTCAAATCACTACCTTTTGTTTTTTCTGAAAAATAATGATGAACGTAATTCGCTTTTATTGGAACACAAGAAGTGCCTTCTCCTCTTCTTTGACTTCATATTTGCATCTAGCAGACACCAGAAAAGGGAAGCTGAGCAAAAAGGCCCGCCTCAGGCGGGGAAAGAGCATGAAACATGATGGGGGAAAGACAACGACATACCGTATAAAGCTACAAGTCGAGCCAAACTTTGGTATTCCAGGAGCATTTCTGATAACAAACGGACATAAGCATGAATTCTTCCTTGAATCCGCAACTCTCGAAGTTACTAGGAGTCAGATCGTCCACTTTGATTGCAGGTCTTGGGTGCACCCACTCAAAACAACAAAAGCTGCTCGGCTTTTCTTCTCAAATTCAGTAAGTAACAAAGCAACAGTACTCTACATTTGCATTTATTAACACAGCCATGCAAGAAAACACAATGCTTTGATATTGCTTTCCCAGAGTTATCTCCCAAATGAAACACCAATTGCTTTAGTGGAGTTGAGAAATTCAGAACTTAGGAACTTGAGAGGAGATAAGACTGGGGAGTGGAAGGAATGGGACCGAATTTATGACTATGATCTTTACAATGATCTTGGTCGAGCAAGACCAGTCCTGGGAGGTTCTCATCTACATCCATATCCCCGTAGGGGAAAAACAGGTCAACCTCCTACCGAAACAGGTATCTGAATATTTTCATTCTGCATAATGAAATCTATATGATAGCCCTTTCTTTTGCTCTACTGTCCCATCCCGGATTTCAAAAGAGGCAAAATTCAGTTTTTGTTGTTTGTTCACTGCTTGATTGATTGAATGCAGACCCCTCAGCTGAAAGCCATCCGAAAACTTTTAACTTGGACGTACATGTTCCTCCAGATGAGCGATTTAGCCGTAAGAAGCTATCAGAGTTCACATCAAATTCAATCCAGGCATCTGTGCATTTTCTTCTTATCCCTGAGGTCATATCCATAATCAAGCAAGATTCCAGAAGCTTCGAGTCATTTGATGAGATACATGATCTGTACTCTCGCAACAGAAGTCAAGCGGTAGAGCAAAAGGTTACACAGAAACTAAAGAAAATACTGCCAGATAGCCTTTTCAAGGAAATTATGCACGCAGTTGAAAAAAAAACCCCCAAATTTCCATTGCCACAAATCCTAGCAGGTGATGCAGCTTTCAATATGAGCTCACGAGCTAATTTTATTTCTTTGTTTAAGCATTTTCTATATTCATTTGTGGCACATCATTCTTCAGACAACGAATTGGCCTGGAGGAATGACGAGGAGTTTGGACGCCAGATGCTTGCTGGCACTAATCCAACAAGAATAAAATGTTTGCAGGTTTTTATAACCTAACCTTGATGGAGACCATTGGAATTGTCATTAGCTGAAGCCATGATTAGCTTTATCTGATTAATCAAAGCTGAGTTGTGGTTTAACTGTTCTTACATGACAGCTATATGTAACAAAGAGCATGTTCACCACAGATGCTTGCCATTCTCAACACTTCCGTGGAATTTTTCTGTTAATGAATAATGAATCTGTAATGTACATGCCACATGTTCTAATCAGACTACTTTTCACAGAGATTCCCACCAGAAGGGAAAAATGGAGCGAGCACAATAAGGGCATCACATATTGAGTGCGCACTTGATGGGTTGACTCTTGCCCAGGTACCGCAACAACTTAACCATCTTCTTTTCTCTCCGAGAGTTCCAGCACTTACAATATCAACACTGGCTCGGTAGTGAACAGCCTATTGTAGGCTAGCTCAGTGTTCAGCTAGAATCATAAACGAACTGTTACATTCCTCTTCTGGTGTAGCGTGCAGCTGCAAATTTCTGAAATAACAACATTCTTTTCTCCGGTTGCTTTTATTTTTTTCTTGCTTGATGTAAATAACAGGCAATGAATGATTGGAGGATACTTATCTTAGATCACCATGAATACCTCATGCCATTTTTAAGCAGAATTAACAAGGGCGGTGTCTCTGCTTATGCATCGCGAACAATTCTGTTTTCAAGAAGTGATGCAACGCTAAAACCCTTGGTTATAGAGCTGAGTTTGCCTGGCCCCTCTAAGGACAAAGAGATCAGCAGCATATTCCTTCCAGCAAGCGAAGGCACCGAAGCAGCATTATGGCAGCTTGCTAAAGCTCATGTTGCAGCCAATGACTCTGCTTATCATCATTTAGTCAGCCATTGGTGAGTTAAAATCACTCGCACATATTCCTGCCCTCAATTTTCCCACAAGATTTGCAAAGTTAAAGCCCTGTTTCTTATATGCTTATGCACAAAGCTTTGGTCTGACAGTCGGGTTTGTCTAGGTTGCACACACATGCTGTCATCGAGCCCTTCATTATTGCAACAAGGAGGCAGTTGAGTGTAATGCACCCAGTCCATCGGCTGCTGGATCCTCATTTCAAAGACACCATGCACATAAACGCACTGGCTCGGCGTACTCTCATAAATTCCGGAGGAATACTTGAGAAGACGCTGTTTACAGGAGAAATATCCATGGAGTTGTCATCTGAACTCTATAAAGAGTGGAGATTTGACGAGCAAGCCTTTCCTGTAGATCTTCTCAAAAGGTTATGCATTCTATATAGAAAAGCTATGTTATACACAAAGAATATTAGGTTCAACCTGGTTATCTGTGTGTGAAATTTCCTCATGGCAGATGTTTTTCTACTTTTCAGAGGAATGGCATCAGAAGATCCAGATCCAGACAACCTTGCTGGCGTTCAACTAGGCTTCCAGGATTATCCCTATGGTGCAGATGGGCTTGAAATATGGGTAGCCATCAAGAAATGGGTCAGGGATTATTGCTCCATTTTCTATGAACAAGACGATTCTGTCAGGAATGATGCAGAAATCCAGGCGTGGTGGACAGAAATCCGAAATGTCGGCCATGGTGACAAGCGCAATGAGACGTGGTGGTATAAGATGACAACCCTGGCCGAACTCGTAGAGGCTCTAACGACTCTCATATGGATTGCATCGGCCCTCCATGCTTCGGTGAACTTTGGTCAATACGCATATGCCGGGTACCCTCCAAACCGTCCAACAAGATGCAGAAGTTTCATTCCAAAGGAAGGAACGCAGGAATTTGCCGAGTTCCTTAGAGACCCTGATAAGTACTACCTCAACATGTTGCCTGACAGATTTGAGACGACCCTGGGAATAGCACTGGTTGAGGTCCTGTCCCGGCACACATCTGATGAACAGCACTTGGGACAGAGGTCATCCGAGTGGATTGACAACACGAAAGTTCAACAGTTAATCAACAAGTTCAACGAAGAACTTCGAGAAATAGAGATTAGAATCTTTCAAAGGAATAGGAATCCTACTTTAAAGAACAGACAGGGCCCTGCCCGGATCAAATACAACCTTCTTCGCCCAGATAATTATAACGTTGGATCGGAAGCAGGCATCACGGGCATAGGGATCCCAAACAGCATCTCAATTTAGCACATTCTTACTGCACAGCAGATTGTATCTGTACGTACAACGGCATTTACACCATCTCTACACGATTGAATAAAAAATTTCCAGTTGCATCCTAAGCTTAGGCTGTTTCGTTGCTTTACCTTTAACTCTAACCATTATTATATCCTGAATAATACAATTTCTTTCTTTCTTTCCCATGGTTATTAGGGAAAAGGAAAGAGAAGGAAAAATCAGTTTTCCATACAAGATGGCGCATCACCCATCACTCGCTTGTCCTAATCCTAACCAGATATCTCAAATTTGCCATTAAGGAAATGGAAAAAGGTACCTTAAAATTCATCTATTAAATTTTATATGATAAATGGGTCGGGTCATTTTGGAGACTAAAGTTGCTAAACCCTAATCCCAAAATTTCGGGTTAGGGGCAACCCATGGGTCTGCACATTGATTCCCCGATAACATCACCCCTGTAGAACTCTGTCCCCTTAGACATCCCAGGAACAAAACTGTCCCCCACCTCCAAAAAACATTGATCATCAACCCGTTAAGTATCAGTCCACAAATCAAGATGAATCTTCCTTGTTTCCACTGACTGGGCTGCACTCTATTAACAACAACGACTCTGAACGGCAAATGCTGCATCATCAACAGTCCTAGGATTGCCTAACACCATATCAGCAATCATCTCAGCAGTACCCATAGCCTGGAAATTGAATTTGAGGAAAAAAAATAACAAATAAGATTGTATCACATGGCAGAGACTACATAATTACCAATTCTCATGGAATTTTCTAAATATTGATAAGTGATAACATAAAATTGGTTTACTTCAAAATCAGAAAAATAAGGCTATATGGCAACTTATACACGTAAAGTGGTGAAATATGATTCTTGGATGAAACTAACTATTCTTCAGTAGATAGGGTAGAGAAAAGTATTACCAAAGAAAGCCCACTGCCTTCATGGCCTGTTGCGAAGAACACATTGGGTAAACACGGCACAGGTCCAATCACTGGCCTCCCATCAGGCACTGGAATGATTAAAAGGTCGTTGCATAACTTAAAAGAGGTCGCCAGAGGTGTCTTTTGCAAATTTCAAAATCCCCTAGTGTTTTGAAACATTTTCCCTATTTCAGAAGTTTTAGAGTACATGGACTTACTGTAAGGGCGTAATCCTATTCTCACTTTTCTGCCTTTTGTGATATCACTGAGTGACAGTTCTTTTAATTTGGGAAAGAATTCTCCATTACGTTTCAATATACAACTGATGACAGAATCATCCACTTCGGTGTTGAACCCACTAAACTCACGGCTGCTCCCTAAAAAGACAGAAAATAGATAATGGTCAGTACAAGAATTCACAGATACTAGCAAGGAAGTTCACATTGCAAAGCAAAGTAGTTATGCAATCAACATCATTATTCTCAGTAAAGTTTACCAAGAACAAGGCCTCCGCTTGTGTCCATAGTGGCTGCCATGGAAACAGATAGGTTTTTTGCTTGATCAGCTGGTCCTGAAGCTGAGGTTTCAGAATCTTTTCCATTTAAGTGATCAACATAACCCATTTCCATCAATCCGTGATTCAGTTTAAGAAAACTAAAGTTCTCAAGTACAAGCAAGTGACCCTGTCAGGAAAATAAGGAGCTAAAGAGCTCATTTGTAGCCTTACATCCATAAATAAACAAAGGGAAAGATAGAAATGCTGCGAGGATCAAATTTCCAACCCCCATGCTTAAGATCCAATATAACACCACATGAAAACAGCATTATGCATCACATCTCACAAGAAAACAACACAGATTATCTTCAAATCAAAATCACAAATATATATTCGATTATATTATTTGCAAATTTACTAGTGGCCCTAGGAACACAATTGCATGCTTTATTTTCTTTTCCATTCACAATTTCTCCAGTGTCAATGTAAAGTGCATTTAAATGTTGACAGAGTACCCTAGTTCTAACCTTTCGAGGCTTAACAGGCACCTCCAATACAACATCTAATTCTCGGAATAGATCAGGTACCAAGGAACCACTCCAACAACCAGCTGCAACTACGATGGCCTTCTCACTGTACAATACATTCTTGGACGTCTGAACGCCTTGAACCTCCCCACTGCCACTAGATCTGACAATACATGAGAGTCATATTCGTTAAACTCAGAAATATGTCACTTTGATCGAGTATGCAAAATTCCCTACACTGGCCATTGGTTTCAACATCATTCTCAAGATTCAAGGTACTGAAAAAGGGACGAAAGCAAACCTTAATAATCGTGTCACTGGATCATGATAGAACTCAGCATATCTTCCTTTTGATGCATATTGTCTGTTAGCCTACAAATCAACCCCATAAACATGCAGATGAAAGACAAATAAACAGGTATGTCAAGATAAACAAGGCAAAGACCACAAAGTATGGAAGACCAAAGAAAATCTACTGACCTTTTCAATGATAGCAACAGAACGCATAGCATCCAATTGGCAATCATCTGGCACAAAGGCTGCACCACCTTCTTCTCCAACCCACAGCTCCGGTTCCTCTAAGCGGAGATCATGACTAGATAAGTACTCTGCTCTCAACCCAGCTTCACATAGCCGCTTCACCCTCCTTTTCAACATCTCTGACTCCTCACGGGTTTGACCTACAAGTAAACTTCCTTGCAAATTGTAACACCAAATGCCATACCGTTAGTTCCAAAACTTTATAACATCAACCACTGTATCCCTTTGTTCTATTCCCCATAAAATGTGTATATTTGACTATTAAGTTTAGAAAAAAGAAAAGAATGTAGTAATTCAACTATGGTAAATTTATTCGCATTGAAATAACACCAATTCAAAACGACAGAGAAGAAGAGCAATCAAAAGTACCATTCTTTTTCCAGCCCAATGCTTGAAATGGATCGAGACCTTGATCCCGAACGGTTTCGGCAAACATCTTCCAAAGTCTGTGGCTTCTCATTGCAAGGTCCCATGTATCGCTCTCCGGCGACTTATACACCATCCATAGGTATCCCTGCCCTGGGGAGCCCCTCGATTGCCAAACACACATAAAAGGATTTCGAGAATCAGACATTAACTAAAACTTGAAAACTAATTATTAATAGTCATAAAGTTCAATAAATGGGCTACCTGCACCGGTGGCGCCGGAGCAAGGGACGGCCTTATCAACCACCGCGACAGATAGGTCCGACCCAGTGAGGAACTGCCGGGCAACAGTCAACCCGATGATTCCTGCGCCAATGACGACGACATCGAAGGTATGAGTAGAAGCGGAAATAACGGGTTTGGGTCGGAGCCTGGGTGTGTTACGGGCTGCCACTGAAAGCGGCGGCTTAACAGGCAATCTGCAGCCAAAGAAGTTTGTTGCTTTGAAGGTGCCGAAAGAAGAGCATGGCACGACGTCGTATTTACGCAGACTACAGCTTGTAGAATGTATTGAAACGGAGGCCATGTTCGAATGGGATCTAATTTAATTAGCGATCGCTAGAGCAGTGCATACCGGTGTAGCAGAGAAGAGTGGAGACGAGAGCCCTGAGAACAGAGCATCGAAGAGAAATGCGATACGAATACGATGTCTGTGAAGATTAATTGTCACAGACGGTCTCCAACCGCTGATCTAGACTTAGGAACAGGTGGAGAAATCAAATGTCTGATGGCTTAAAGCAGTTGCTTTAGACGGCCGTTGTCTGCTAAGTACCGCTGTAGCTATTGAAACCCTGCCTGCCGAACTCTTGATTACCAACGGTCTCGTTTTTTTGGGCTTCATGGCGCGATATCGAGGCCCACCATAAGACTTGTGGTTTTACAAGGTGTCCCAGCCTGTTGAACCATAGGCCTAGAGTTGATATTCAAAGAAAGCCCAAGTCAAATAGCTCATGGCTCAAATTGCAGGACTGGTTTTTTTCCTTTTTTTTTTTTTTTTCCTGCGTGAAAATTTGTAGGAACCGGTTACATTAGAACAAATAAAAGAAAAGACCCAAATTTATAACCAAAAAAAAAAAAAAAAAACGAGAGGATTGAAGTGAAATTATGTAAAATAATAGGGGTCCTAAATTGAAACCGAACGTTACACGGCAAAGGGGTAGATGGCTTGCCGGTAATCTCGTATAGACAATGGCTGTCAGACATCCGATACAACATGGTTCTTTTTTTAACCTTTGGAAGATAAAAAATTACACGTTAGCTTCATCAACAAGGTAAAAAGAATAGCATTAAGACTGAAGGCCATACAGGGTGACTCGAACAATCCTTTTTGGCGTTCCACAAACATCAAACTTTCAAAGAACAACTAGTTCTACGTACCCGCCACAAAAATGCGTAATCCCTCTGCGCATCAAATGCACGGACAAAGTAAAAACTAGCCGAAGCAGCTACATGCTATATAAAACGTATCATGCTGTAGCCGCCACCATCCGTCTGTCGTTGCTTCGATACAATTTTAACTTTTGAGGTGGCCCGTAACTTGAAGCCTAAAAATGCAGACACTTGTTTCTAGGTCGGGACCACCTGATTGGCTCTCCATCAGGTTGCTGTCAAGTTAACTTGGAGGTCAACATAGAAAAACAATATGTTTTCACTGGTTTGGCAACTGATGCAGGACATCAGGTATCGCGCCGAAAGCAGTAGAACACCAAAACCTTAGAGCTCATCTAAGTCAATCATCAATTCATTATGGCTTTGTGATGGCTCACTTTTGGAATCAGATTCCGAAGGGCAGCCAGGGTCCGCCAAAGATTTGTCTAGGGCATTAGCCAAACTCAGCTCCCACAAACCCAACTTACAAGCTCTACTATAAATGTCATAGCCCCCTGCTTTTAGACCTTCTGCAACCACCTCCCTTAGAGGTCCACAGATACCTGAGCTGTTGTTCATGACATCCAGGAATCTTTTAGATGAACCAGATTGCCAGAAAACCACAATGGCACAGCTCCTCTCCACTAATCTTACATCAAAGTCTTCGGACTTTACTTTGTGAGACTCCTGGAGCAAGCTCTTCAGCCTACCAGCAGTCATGCTACCCCTAAATCCCCACAAGAAAACCACATCTGCACAGCTGACTTTTCTTCCACTGTTAGTCCAAATTCTAATTTCTTCATCACTTGCTTCTTGAGGACCAGTGGAGAATGGTTTGAAAATGTTAGCATAAGCTTCAAGAGCTGAAGCCAGATTTCTGCCATGAGAATGTTGTACACCTGGGGCAATTTTCAGCACATAGCACAGCTTTGCAAACAATTGACAAATTCTCACAACATTATGCCCGTGAATATTGCTTTCATGTTCCATAGCTGGAAAAATAGAAAAACACAATCAGGACCACAGTAAACCAAAACACCATGTGCTGAGCTCAGCCACCTCATGTACACAACACAAGAAAAAGATCGAGTGGTTAACAGAAAAATTGCCAATACAATACTTGCTTTGCTTGCATTACATTATTATGGAACAAAGCAACCAAGTACCACTACCAGCAAATGTTATGCTAACCATGAGGGGGAGATAGAGAGAAAAAGGAAAATTTTGTGGTACACAAGTCTTCAAGAGGGGACCTATAATATGAGAATGCATCTATGAGTAATTGAGTCTCACATTTCCATCACAAACTAGTAAGAATAACTCACCTTGGCATGGCATTTCCAATTCGATAGGTGCAAAGAACCGACTCTTCAGGTAAGACATAGCAAGAGGTATATTGGTCACTTTTCTTTGAGGACTAATTTCCTTCATCAAGTGGTTGACATCGATTACCTTGGGGAAATCTACGTGCAAGGATTGCATGAACTCACCCATGCTAGGTGGCAGGGGATTTAAAAATTTTGAGCAAATAAATGTGAAATCTGCATGCAGAAATAACATCATATGAGCAACCATTAAATAGAAGCCAGAAAGAAATGTATTTGATCTTAGAATGACCACTTCTACAATACAGAGGTACACCATTAAGAGAATTGTGGGAGACAACAGGCTTCTGTGAAGCAGAAATCAAATCGATCACCTCTCGAAAGCCACGAATTTTCCTATTCTGCTCCTCTTCCAGGCTTTCAAGCTCTCTCTGCCAATCAAAACCACTTCTGTATCATTTATCTGAATCATTTGAATTTAACCATGGGTTGTAACTCCTAATGATCAGAATTTGCATGGTACCTGAAGAAGATTTTTTTCCTCTTTTGAACTGGTTAAAACAACACGAACTGCCTGAGTTCCTCCACTCTTGGATGGAATTATTAAAGGAAATACGTCATCAGCAAATCCTTGCAACATCTGTAGTCAGCAAACCATATCAATAATAAGGTTGAGAACCCTGAAGCATCATTACCAAATAAAGGGGCAAAACCTTAGTGCATCAGTGTACCTCCAGTGTAAGTTCCACTTGGCGTTCACTGCAAACTTCAATAGTCATGCTTGGCCTTGCTCTAAACTCTTCGCTTGCTAACACAATTTTCCTTAGGCACTTGACCAGGGGCTCTGAAAATGGCAACCCAAGACATTAGGAAGTGAAAATAAGGAACAAACCTGAACTAAAATAATAACTTCTTACCTTCTGTCCCTGCACTTGAGTCTGTACATGCATTTTTCCAAACCTTAACACGAGATTTAATCCGTTCAACAAAGACTTTATCAGCAACAGAAGGGACCAAAGTGGATTTTATCACATCATGAGCAGGCACAGGATTTTCCATCCGAACCTTCACAGCAGATTCTTGTACTCTGGATAAGTATGAAATGCCTAAAACAGATAACAACAGAAACCCTTTTATTTGACTGGAAAATGAATATAAGAAAGAATCGAGTAAGAATTTTTTTTTAAAAGAAAAAAAAAAAAGACCAGAATGGCTACTTGAAACATTTCTATCTTCACTCGTATCTTCCTTTCAATTAAGCTTCCTCAATGAGGAAAGTTTCATAAAGTTGCATACCACATTCTCTAATACCTAGTTTAAAACCCAGAACTAAGTTTTCAAAAATAACCTAATTATTTTATACAATTTCAGAAAATTAATTTCTTGCTGTCCATTTTATGACATTCTAGGAGAAACAATCTCAGGCCACATGTTTCAACAAATTGGAAAGAAATCCAAAATCACACGAACAAATTCAGGCACCAGGGCTTCAGTCAGCAGGGCACCCCCAATTCAAGATTAGGACTTACCATCATATATGCAAGCATTAAAATCAAATCCTTCTCGAGCCATGGATGTCAAACACAAGGTTTGACAAGAAAAACTGTAAGATGGCATCCCCATATTCAATTCATCCCTAGGGAACAGATGAAAGTTATATCTGCACCCAAAAACAAAGGAAAATAATAAAAAAAAAGGGTTCTACTCAATCAGTTGAGCAAAATATAAATACCCTCATCAACTAAGAGAACCGGTTTAACAAACTTGAAATTCCTACAAATCGCAGAATAAGACATTTCTTTTCAAAAAAGTTTTTAGCGACCAAAGAGAGAGAGCAAAAAATGAATGACAGTGGTTAGGAGCACTAACGGGTGGGCAGTGACTTTGGAGGCCCTGAGAGTGAAGGGGCAAACAGCGAATTGAAGGATCTGGAAACGCTCGGCTGCGTACTTGGACTTGAAGTAAGCGGTCTCAGGCGTGTCGAAAGGGGACACACGGTGCCAAGGGGAGGAAAAAGAGCCTGTCTTTTGCAAGGACACGGCCACGAAATCACATTCGGAGATGTGGGATTTGAATTCGTCGAGGGAGTCCGAGAAGTTAGAATTTTTCACTTGTTTTATGCTCCATTGCAGGCGATTTTGTGCTGTTTTTGACGCTTGGGTGCACAATAGCCGCCTTCGCCCTCGCAGCAGCAGCCGAGCGCAGGCCGCCATTTTTTTCCGCCCCTTTTCCTCTACGTCGCCGGAGCCGGTAGCAACATGAAACTTTGGGCGGCCCATGGTCCTAATATAAACAAAACTTGGATGGGCCGTGTACGACTCATGGGCCTCAGGTGTAATATGAGCCCAAATAGGCCTTCGAATAATATCTGGTGAATGGTAATGGTGTTAAACCTTGCCGGTTTAGGTAGATTTACGCTTTACGGATTTGGGCCCGTTACCCTTTAGCCTGTGTAATGTAAATCTTGGCTACCCATGGGCCTAATGTCTATAAAACTAGACTGGGCCAACTCGGTTATTTGGGCCGTTTTTATTTCGGCCATTAAAAAGCTGGAAATATCAAAACAATTACTCCTGTTTTGTTGGTTTTCTTTTTTGTTGTTGTTTTTTTTTTTTTTTTTAATTTTTTCCCATTCTTGGGTTATAATCTAGGGCTGTTCTTCATCTGCTTGCTACGATGTGGACGTCAGTCTCGACCATCCCTTTTCTTGCAAGGGAAGGGGTGACGTGCAGTTGTTTCGTTTACTTGTGAGAATGATTGTTTCTTGATAAAGACTGTCGCCAACTTGACTTGTACAGACATTGAAATGCTTCTCCGTAGAAATGCCAAATCCACAAAATATGGGTCGTGCAAATTTACGAGACCCACTACACCATATAAAGAATTCAGCGATAATCGAAACCGAGTGGTTTGGATATTAATTTATTAACGCCAGTGTTCTTTTAGAACGTCTTAGTAATTGAGTATTTAGATATACGAATGTTTTCTTTTGCCTTTGTCAAGAAATAAAGGTTTCCTTGACTAATTCAATTCCTTTTCGTGAATACAATCAGAATCAGAGGAAAAGACAATCAGACATGACTGACTGGTTGTTCCTCCTGCTATCGGGGATATAGCTCTTTTATATTGGATCTCCTTGAAGAAACCGCATGTAGAAATCCAACGCCTCTTTTGGTTTGTACTCTGGAACAGTATGTCCAGCCCCCTGCATCCAATGTCGAGCAAGGCAGTAAATAACAATGACTGCCATGAAATTGCGTTGTTGCACCTAATCACCAACATATTTGCAACCAACCGGGAGACCCAGTCTCTTGCCTACCTTTATGGTTAAGAAGGTGAGGTTGTTCTCGTATCCTTGTGTATACCTGAAACCAATAGTGCACGTGAGTATCTTACATGTAAAAGAGAACAATCCATGAAGACCCTTGTAGTTTTTAAGATCAGTGCGAAAGGCAGGAGGAAAAGAAAAGGAAGAAAAGTTTGAATTTCGTCCACACAAAACTGCTTTTGATGTGTAGCGAACGAGGAATCCCTTTGTTGACTCGTATGCTGACTCAAAAATGGTTACAGAAGTACCCGGCAACTTGTCCACTGGAAGTCCATGGCCTCCATTCATCCAGTATTTTGTATCCCATTGATCTCGTCCACGCTTCACTCCCAGTGAATGGAACACACATGTCATGATCCCCACTACAAGAACAAAAGATATATTGATATGCAATAATTCTAGGAAAAAATAAATGAAAGTTATAAAAGAAAAGCCCAAGTGATACATATGAAATAAATTAGTGAGCAGGAACGCTGATATGTCAAACAGACCAAGTGCCGGGCAAGAAAACAGATCAATATGACCAGACATGACAAATGTAACTTTAAGGAGGCAGAGGTTGTAGGTTACCAGCTTAATGTGTCAATGCAATCCCAGTTACCAACTACTCAGTCTTTTCACTTATTTGATAACATTACAACCTAACTACTACTCTAGGTACTCACAAAGTCCAAGAGTGCCCCAAATTACTGGCACCCAGTACTAGCAGGAATTGATTCCCAAAAATTCAAGTCTGTCCCTTGCAAAGCCAATCCACTAGAGTTGACCACCGAGCTCTTTCTCAAAAGGAATGGTTTAGATCTGCCAATAGTTTGCCCCCGGCACGAGCCATTATACGATTCTATTACACGGTCTCCTCCTCAATAATTTTTCGTTTGTCTTGTTAGCTGTTTGGTTATCAGTGGCAATAGATAGAGAATGAACCACTAGGTTGCAATAAAAGAAGTCAACTTAAGGACATAAACCTGAATATGAGTGCTCGATATCCCTTCATGGTGAGATTCCTGTGGTATTGGATCATGCTTCCACAATCATGCCGAAACTCAATTCGATCCGTGCATAACTCCCAATGACCGGCTACAGTCTCCTATTTTGTCACAAAATTCAGAAAGCAGGTGCTACTAACACACCAAGCCACCATTGGAATCAAGAATGCTTACATTTTCAGCGTGAATCGCTGTCCTAACTGCTGCATTGTTCAGCCATGAGGTAGCAACTTCATCATCCTGTAGAGTGGAAAGTCTGAAAATAAGCTCAAAAAGCCTGAACCAAAGGCAGGCAAAGGCAAACAAGAGAAGAAAATGCTCTGACATCACTAACAAGAACCATTAAGGAAATACGATGTAGCATACAAAAATACACTCTCCATCTAGCACGTGAATTTTCTATTGAAAATGCAAGGTACTTATTTATAACATAAATCCAGAGGCACCACATCCTAAAGTGTTCCAAAACAAAGAGTTGTTGAAAAGAGTTTATCATTTACCACTGATTGAAGCCCATAAAAATGTATGAGAAACTTATATATGATAGATAAACATCCTTGCCATTGATGGTCAGCAAAAGAGAAATAAACATCCACTTCCATAACAGAAATATATAAAGATTTCAGAAACAAAACAAACCAACACAATCAACAAGAGGGGTTTACAAAAACAAGTAACCAGCTATGGTAAAATTGTTATAATTTAATTGACTCACAGTGCATGGAACACCCTCACTATTGAGGAGCTGTGGCCAAGTTGGAACAATTCCTTCTCTCACTGGAGCCCTTAGAGGCCAAGCACGGCCAAACATCCTCTTCCTCACTGGAAGAGGCCTATCAGTTTCAGCTAATTGCTGAAAACTGGATGGTAACCTGATTTTAGCATCTGAGATGTGTCTTGTCTCTGCATCATAATAACACGGCTCCAGAATGTCGTAGATGTTTAAACCATTAACATCCTGAGATCAATCAAAATTTTTGGCTACATGACAAGGCAGATTATGAAGATCACCCAAGATTCTCATTGGAAAATTGATAAAGCTGTTACATTACCTCATCAACTTTTGCAAGCTTGCTGCTACAAGTTTCACTCTGTGGATTGTAGAAATTTCCATTGCATGCACTGTTTACCTCCTGCAGTGTGCAATATAAATTATGGAAAATTATATTCTGTTAATTTGACTCAATAAGAAGTGCAAAATTCTAATCATTTTCCATGTAATACCACGAACAAAAAAAAAAAATACATAGCCTAGGACTTAGAAAACATGCAACTGCTTGATGATGCTACCACAAACAAGCAAAATTTTGCCAGAAAGTTGAATAGTAGGCAGAAGAAACTGTTGCCAAAAATGCGTTATATCAGAATGGTCAACTCAACTGACCTTGTATAAGTCATCTGAGATCAGGCCCATCCCATGTGCAAATGGAACAAGAGCATTGCCATCAAACTCCTCATCTGTGACTCCATTTCCTACCATGTATCCCTATACAAAATGAATTGCAGTTGCGGCCATGAAATTTCCCCTTTCTTAGCTCTCATTTTCAATGGGATGAACATAAGCAATTTTATTAACCACACATGGTTCAAGCAGCCCCAGAAGGGCTTTAGGGCTTTTTAGAAACAGACCTTAAAATTGAGAACAGGCTTTGCTCCGGCATCAATTCCTGTAAAAGGAACAAACTGATTCTTTAAACTTTATATTGGATCACAACAAATGCAGCTGAGAAATAACTAGAAGTACCTTTCACTACTTCATAAGCAAGAGTTGGCACATACACTCCGGCATATGACTCTCCAGAAATGAAGAATGTGTTGGAGAGGAACTCAGGGTATAGCTCAAACCACTGGTTGCACGACAGTAGATTGCCAATACTTTAGGTAAAGCTTGGAAATTATGGAAAAAGTTGTAAATATACTTAAATTAACCCTTGTTGCCCATCATACCTTAAGGAGAAATACATGTGAATCAGAGGCTGTATTTAAATCACCGGTTCTATAATCAGTTTCATTATTGGAATAAGAAAGCCCAACACCAGCAGGAGAATCCAAATATATCGTGTTGGAAACCTAAAATGCATAAAAAATAAAAAACAATACAATGTAACCAAATACATACGTTACAATTGCATAAACTGATGGCATCCAAGTGCCAAGATAAGGAAAAATGAGCACTGTTCAATACAAAGTGCGGTCAACCTTGGACCAGCTATATTGATTGAGATGCAGTTTGGGCATATCACCCCGCTGCTCTGCTGCTTCAAAATTGAAAGGGCCTGCAATGGAGTCCACGGAAATTAGGCAAAACAAAATTACCAGACAAAAATGACCTAACCTACCCCCAGCAGTCCCACAAGCAGCAGGCAGAATCATTTTGAAGGACTATAATTCAATGCAACAGTTAATGAGAAAAGGTAATCAAGATTGTGTCGTAATCGATTAGTCCACAGCTTTTAACAGTCTCTGAAAATAGCCCAAGTACATTAAAAGGAAAAACAGAAAACAGAAAAGAATCATAGTGAAATTGGTACCATGCTCGTAAATGAATCCGTCGAAGCTAGAGCATCCAGGTCCACCATTGAGCCAAAGGACCACCGGATCCTTCGATGGGTTTCCTTGTGATTCGACAAAATAATAAAACAGTCTCTTCCCATGGCTTTCATCAACAGTCACGTATCTTACATAATAATAATAATAATAATAATCCCACAAAAACATCAGCTTCCATCAAAACAATTTTTCAGCTCTAAAACTATAATTCCCGATTTCCCAGAACTCGGAAGACAAAGAAAGGAAACAGCTTGAAAGTTCCTTTAACATGGTACCCAATAACAGACAAGCAGGTGTCAAGAAAAATAAAAAAGCATACCCAGCATAGTGTTTGGAAGATAGAGTGCCAGAGAAGCCAGGAATCTGAGTGACAAGAGCACTTTCAGGAGCCGAGTGAGCCAATAGTGAGAAGCTTAACAACAGGCAACCTATGCTATAGAAGCTGGGAGTGGTCTTTGCCATGGCTACTTCTACCCAACCAAAAACACAAAAAGAATCAGACAGTCTTGCCACGAGACTCAATTGGGTCTCGCTTGAATGGTATTTATACTGAAGGTGTGTGCAAAATATGGAGATTCTATTCGCTTACAAGCCAAGAAAAAACGATAGAATAGAGAGTGTGTGCGTACTCTGCCCTGAAATTCCTCAATGGGAAACGTGTAGTTCTTGGAAGATACTAGGATATGGAGTTTTATTGTGGACCAGGATATTCAGTTTGCTGCACCTCGACTTTGCTTAAATAAGTGGTGATGATGATGATCTGATGTTCGGTACGGATCAGAGTCGGGCAGAAAAGGGAGAGATTGTGGAATGTATGTTTCGCGTTTCGCAAGTTCAGGTAGCTATGAAATTTCTAGTGGTTTGGCCGGTCAGAATGGCACCGGGTGGGTTGGTCCTACGCCAATCGGTTTCCTCGTTGATGGATTCCCAAGTAACCGGACCACTTTTCCCTTTTTGCCGTTTTGCCCCCGCCCTCTTGTGTTGTATTTTTGTCTCTCTCTCTCTCTCTCTCTTTTTTCTTTTTTTTTTTTTTCTGTTATTTGGAAAATATCAAGAGGGAGGCGGCCACTCAACTGCATATGCTCGAAGTAGATATCCAAAATCCCTTGAGAATTGGTCTTGCCGACCACCGAGAAACGTTGGGTCTCAAATGATTCGCGGAGGAAGGCGGAAAAAGGTAAAGTGGGCTTTCCGGATTTCCCAAGCTTTCCATTTCCGCTTTCAAAACTGTGAGCTTCGTTGGAAATCCACGTCGAAATATGCGGAAGAAATGAAAATGCAAGCATGATTTTATAAGTTGAGCAATGCACTCCTGTCTTGTTCTTCTATCTTTATCTTTAAAACTCTTTGTGCATCTCCAAGTTTTGGTGTTGTTGGGGGGGGGCGTGTTTTGATACTTTCGCGGCCCGTGGTGGAGGTAGAATTACAAAAGAATGGGACAACGAGCACACGGAACGTGTGAGCATGCGATTGGGAGAGGCTTCTCATTGGCATTTCATTTCTCGAATCTTAAACGAGGAAGAGGAGAATGTGCTTCTTGCTGCAACAATACGGCGGAGAACGCAGACAGTCGCTCGCCGTTCACTCTTTGATTTGGCACGGCGGTGAATTAGATTGCATTGGAAGAGAGTCGCGTGGGAGTACCGGAGGACGGCGCAAAAGGCCGAGTTTGGCAGATTGGAGGGGGGTTTCCCGCAAGCGTCACTCCGAATGGACTCGGGCCCATTTCTTTTCGGTAAATGTCTAGTGGATTGGAGCCAGTCACTAAGCAACTAGCCGAGGCCCGAGGGGTGTGTGTGGGTGCGTCCTAGAAGTTGAAAAAATGAAGGGAACGCGGAAAAGATCGTCAGAAAATTAACGGTGGGCTGTATTGAAGGTTTCGAGTTCCAGCGGTCGGAGTCCATTAACCCCCCCTCTCCCAAAAAAAACACAATTAATAAATTTCCCTTAAAGAGTTTCCTTCTCAACTTTCGAGCCCATTAAACATATTTTGGGCTTCAATCCATTCCTAGCCCATGGCGGATTCAAGTCAGTGCGGTCAAATAAATAAGCCAGGCTGCTGCTTAAGAAAGTATAGAATGATCCACAGAACAGCACATAAAGCCCAAAATGGAATACACATAGACCCACACTTTTTTTGGCCAAGTTAATCATACAAGTGACACAGTCTCCCCCCCTTCTCTCTCTCTCTCTCTCTCACTCTCTCTCTCTCTCTCTCTCTCTCTCTCTCTCTCACACACACACACACACAGAACAATTATCCCATAGATGCTCCTAATTAATTACCATGACAAGTAATACTGCTATAATATTCATATTCACTGTCTTCGGTAGAAGGAGCCCACAAGCTATATTGTTAACTTGTAAGGATGTTAATGATGTCCCTTAAGAAAGAGATGTTTCCTGAAGCAAAAATGATAGTATTGTCGAACCATTCACAAAAATACCACCATTATTCTCTCTCTCTCTCTCTCTCTGTTTTTTTTTTTTTTTGGTATGAAAATACTTCATGGAGACGTGGTTAAGCCTCGTCTAATAAGTGAAAATACCAACTGAAATTATTGTCTCTCTGTTTTTTTTTTTAAATGTGAAGACAAAATCATAATCATGGTCACGCCCAAACATCACCCTCCATTCGAGTGCCCCCCACCCTCCCCATGTCTCCCATTGATGACTTGTTTAATCGATGCCGTCATTTTTACTTGGGTTTTGATTAAGCAAAAGTCACATTCAACAAATAAATACGTAAATTAAAAGAAAGTTGCAATTGTAATGATCTCTGGGGTTGGATCCAAACGCGAGGGGCAGGACACACTTTTTTTTTTTCTTCTTCTTCTTTTTTCATTCTTAGAAATTAAATATCGAATTTTAAAGTAAAAATTAAAAATTCAAGTAACGTTACTGTTAGATCTCGTGGGACAAGACACGAGATGTTTCACAGTTTTCTACCTTTTTATTTATTTATTTATATAAATAATTGCTTTCTCCGAGTTGTTACCAAAGCGGCAGGCACCTTTTTTGCTGGTCGTTGTAGCTCGCGCCTTCCTCATTTATGCAAGTACTCGGTGCGTCACTCCTCGTCACGCTCCTCACATGCGCGTAATCTCTACCGTAGCCTGGACCCACGTGTCAAAGACCAAGATGGTTTTCGGTGCTCCTCGCCCAAAATTACAAAAATCGCCCGCTGATTAAAACTTTACATGGCGATGCAGCATCGAATGCAGACAAGAAAGGGACCCCACAAGCTGGCACAATCTGTCCCCTTCTTGTTTCTCTAGCAGCAGCTCACCTCTTCTCCGTTCTTTATCTGCCATTAGCTGTCTCTTAAACCCTAGACCGAATCTCACTCCAGTGTGAATAATCATCACAATTCTTGAAGCTTTAGTTAAAATTCATCTTCTAACGCACACACAATATCAAGAAAGAAGAAAAAAAAAAAAAAAGACCAAAGAGAAGAAAGCATGCTTCCTGTAAATGCAACACCTCTGTTTTTGCTTGTTCTCTGTCTCGCGATCTCAATGGCAGGCGATGTTCATTCAAAGCAGCAAGATTCTCATTCAATCTACGAGGTGTTGAAGGACCACGGGCTGCCCATGGGCCTGCTGCCCAAGGGCGTGAAGGAGTTCACCGTCGGCGAGGGCGGCCAGTTCGAGGTCCACCTGGATCAGGCCTGCAACGCCAAGTTCGAGAGCGAATTGCACTACGACAGGAACGTCTCCGGGACGCTCAGCTACGGACAGATCGGGGAGTTGTCCGGGATTTCGGCGCAAGAGCTGTTCCTCTGGTTCAGGGTAAAGGGGATTCGGGTGGATATACCCACCTCGGGGCTTATATATTTCGATGTCGGCGTTGCTCGCAAGCAGTTTTCGCTCTCGTTGTTCGAAACGCCGAGGGAATGCACCACTGTTCGCGATGGGATGACAGAGGAGATCGATTCTGGAAGACTTATAGCTCAGGCCGTCTCCAAGGTTTGATCTTCGTTTCTTTCGTTTATATATTTGATCGCTTCTTTCAATTTCTTTTTTCTTTTCTATTTTTTTTATCATTTTGTTATTGTGTGTGAGCTAAGCTTTGTTTAGTTGAATGAATAACTTGGGCCGTCAACGGTTAGAAAAGTTTTCAGATTCCCTGTGTTTCCCTCAGCGATCTCTAATCAGAAGACTTGAGCATTCTGCTTAGTTTTATTTTATGGTCAGGAAATGCAACTACACCTGAAATTGAGTGTTTGCTTAACGAGAATAAGAAACTCTACGATGGCCGATGCCGTTAAATTATGTGCGTTTGTTTGATGGTGTAATTTGCCGCTTTCTATGCAGAGTCAATCCGCCGAGTTGAGATATCAGCTTGATCAAGAAAATTTTGGGAGAAATGTCTTGTGAAGAGTGCAAGAGATAGCTATTTCAGATGTCCATAGTCCAATCAGTGCCTCCAGTTCTGCGTTACCCCTTGTAAATTTTTCCCGGGAGCTTTCATTTGCAGGTTGAATGCTTCCATCCAGTGTGTGCGCTTTGCGTTGTTCTTCCCATACGGTAAATGGTAAAGAGTATGCAAGTTAGGTGAGCCAGTCAGAGCCGGGGTGCCTTGTGGATGCAGTTGAGAGGGAATTCTAGCAAAGGCAGTGATATGAATGATAGTTGGTTGAAATGTCCACGGAAAACAATGCAAGACACGAGCATTCATTTGAGGTGATTTCTGGTCATAAATACGAGAAAAGTTCTGTTCATTTGCTGTATTACAGTTATCGAATATGGTTGCCATGTTGAGTCGCTTTTTTGTAGAATAAGTTGATTTATGAGGCATGCATACATTCGATGTATAAAATTTCAAGACTAAAGGCTTTGCTGCTGTAAGGTTTCCTTCTAAAGCTGTGAAAATACCCCCAACTTCTTCTTCCTCCTCCTCCTCCCCACCCAAAAAAATAGCCCTCACCGTCACACACACACACACGCTATTGTTATTTTTATTACATTTATTTTTTAGAAATTTCTATGTTCCTGGGTTAATACCATACGTAGACCTGCAATTATAACGAAGAAAATGCTAGAGAATCCATCATCTAAGTGACATCATCCTCTTAAAGGGTCTTCGTATGTGCAGTTTGGTCAAGCGTAAAACTCTGTAAATTGTGCTAGGACTGTCAGAAAACCAAGCAGAGGTTTTGATAAGTGATGCCGTGAGAATATTTTTCTGCAACGAGATCTTTCTGCAACGAGATCTTGCCAACTTGTTTCCCGAGGGTTTTTTTTTTGAGGGGGGGGGTTTATGGGGACGTGTTGTGTGACTAGGCAAGCTGGTAGAGATTTGTTTGGATGTTGATATTGATGTGCAACTTTTGCACCGTGTTATGTGGTTTGGCAGGGTGGTTGAAATGAACTTGAAGGTTGGTATTCTGGTGTGACTCTCGCTCTTACTCATCGTTATGTTTCCTTTCATTCTTTTCCTGATTTCTCTTTCCATATGATGGCATGCCTGACAACTGACATGACTATCAACTTCAGCCCTGTTTTAGATCTGTAGCATTTGCCATTCTTTCATTTCAGACAGGTAGCATAAATTAATGGCGGGGTAATTTGAGTGGGACCGAAATTTTGGTTGACGGAGATTGTTGTACGAGAAGATGAACTTGATTAGAGACTATAATATCAGGAATATCAATTTAATGGTTTATCAGGATATTTTTTGGGATTGTGTATTTTAACAGTTTTAGGAGAAGAGGTGCCGTGGAACTCCTCGCTTCTCAGCTTTAATTACCCACCCAATGGCCACCATTTTAAGATAACATAGTGCTCGCTTGGAGACTGTTGTCGGCGCGTGCCCGTAACGGGCTCAAAAAATCTTCCCCCCCCCCAAATGAGGATGGAGGGATTTAAAGAAAATGGATGACAATGGCTTAATATGTAGCCCACGGAATATTAAGGCAGCAGAGAAATGTTGTGCCAAGGAATTATTGACTGCTTCATGATTACACTTCTGTTACATCGAGAAGAGAATCTCAAACAATGGAAAGTGGACACCTGGTTGCAACCACCACTAGAGGGTTCACGCCTGACAAAATTGACAAGCCTGAGCTGCTCCCTTGCTTGGCTACTAATTATTTATTAGGTATGGTTTTGAACGACACCGATTGCCGATTGGTTTTCCCTGTTTGATGCCAGAAGTTGCTGGGATGAAAGGGTTAGACATAGAAGGGCACATGCTTCCTTTACCCTTACCCTTGAACATCCCACTTGTAGCAGTAGTCAGAATTTTGTTCTTCATTGGCATTGCATGCCACACACAGGTCTTCTTTTTTCTCTTTTGGTATTTTTGTGTCGTAGACACCCTTTTATTTCCTAAAATGCGAGTAACGTGTCGGCTATACGAGCCGCAAATTTGTAATGACCCACCCTCGGGGATGCCGATTAAGGCAATTGCTATACATCACACACGTGCGGCAGTTGGCAAAGCAATAATTGTCCAATCTTCCGCCTGTTATATGAAGGGCACCCAGGATGTAACAGTAAATGTTATTTCCTTATGATTTGAAGGTTACATAAAGTCTCCCCACGGTGCCAGTAGAAACTGGATCGATGGTGAAATAGTAGAAGCTGGCTCGATATAGCGAACGATTGCCTGTCTACATTTCCGAGCAAATGCCATCCGCCACCGCGAAAATGTGTAACGCACATGTATGTTCCGATTATCGTGTGAGGAGAAACTTCAAGATTCGCCATTCCGTGCTTCAACCGTCTATTAAAAAGACGTGACTGGGTAAATAAATTAAAGAAGAATGGAGGAGAAGTGGACTGAGTGATAAATTTCTGATGCCAGTCTAAGCCTACATTTCCTTATAATAATAATAATAATAATAATAATAATACTACTAAATAAATAAAAGCATTTTCGCCGTCAATTTTTCTCAAGCTACGGCGATTTTTTTACCGTCAATGCTTCCAGATCGTGATATTAGTTAATAATGACAGCCTATATTGCCTCTTTGTTAGGAATAGAACCAAAGAAGAGACCTGCAAATAGGTCACGGAGTTTTGTAGAAAGCTGGCATACCAATTCACATTTAACTTTCTATCCGTGGTTGTAGATTCGATACCACTTATTGAATTCTCAATGAAAATCAAAGTCGATCTCAGAAAATGACGTGACGAGCGTCGGGAGTGGTTTTTGCAACATCAAATTACGGTATTTAAAAAAAAAAAAAAAGCGTACCAACTACTGTAATAATCGATAGTTTAGCTTTTAACATATTTTATGTACAGTAATCGAATGTACGTACATTGAACAGATTGCGTCCGTTTCCAATTTGTAACGGATTTCTTTGTATCACCGTCCTGTTTAACCAACAACGTTCAAATCTGTACCAAAAGTGTTTGCCGGCATACCCTTTTTTTTTTTTGTTTGTAAATTCAACAGAGTACTTGAATTGATATTGGGTCGACGGTAATGCGTTCAAATTCGATCACATTGATAATGGATATGAATTGAAATACGGAAATCAAAATCATTGTCTTTTTATCAGTTTTATTTGTTACGACAGAAAATACTTTTTCCAATTAAACAAACTCCTTCTTAGTAGAGCATGGCCTCAGTGTCAAAATGCGCGTAAGAGAATTTCAAGTGTGAAGATGAATCTCGCCTACATCTCGTGTGTGTGTTTTCATTTCAAGAGCAGAGACAGGTCGAATTCATTTTCAAAATGGGGTCTAATACCAAGACTTAAAAAGCAAATTTACAATAAGTACAATGGCAATTATTAGTCATACAAAGAGAGATTAGAAATATGCACCTCAATAATTATAATTATATTTATATTTATGTGAGCTTACCTTTGCAGGAAAATTGACACTTGTCTAACATTTTTCTTTTTCTTTTTTTTTTTCGAAATTAAATTTAGGAGATAATGGAATGCGAAATAAACAATTGATGAACCTCGTGTTCAGATGACCACCTAGCATTTATCGTGCTCGTGCAATCATGCCTAGACAGAGGCGTGGCCAACCCGAGTCCCTTATATTGATTGGTCAGTGTGAAGGATCTCATCCATCTAATGATTCTTGACTCCATTAATTGCAATTGGAACAGTAACTGGCATGCAAGATTTTAGTAGTATCACAACAGAAAAGATATTTGATATAATCCTTTCAGATTATTCCACGATGTTTTGAAATTATTATTTTTTGACCAAAAGAAAAATTCCGCAAGAGCCCACGGCATGCAATGACACCTAGTACCGTTGGAGAATTTATCTTATTTTCAAGTGGGTGCCCTGCCATTGGCTAGGTTTACGATAGTATGGTGTAAAAAAAAAAATTAAAAGAAAGGCCGCTTCCTTTTGTTGATGAGACAACCATACGACGTCTTAGCTTTTGTTAAACTTTTCTACGTCTTATTTGACTCGATTTCTCCATTGTAAATTTAATCTAATTTGATTGTTCTGTTTAACGACTCAGTTACAGAAAGTAAAAGGAAACTCAACTTTAAATAGGCAGAAAGTGAAGGTTGGTGTCATGGGATCAAGGATCTGGACGAAGATGAGCAACGTGTGCGCTCAAAAATCAGAGTTCTCCATCGAAGCAATATCCTGACCGTCCAATTCCCCGATTCCAGCCTGTTGCTAAAACACCTGAAAATCCCCCTCACCCATTAATAATCGATTTTTGTAGTCATAACCAATCGCTGCAGTCCCCTGATCTTCAACACCTCTGTTTCCCTCCACCCCTTTTTTGTCCGCCGGAATCCACCTCTGTCCGGCGGCTCCTCCCACTTAACCACCAGAGGAAAACCACAACCGCCAAATATCACCACCTCCATATCCTTTTCGCGTACAAATTCTTTTATTCTTTTATGTGTTTTTGTCGAGGAGAGAAAGCTAAATGGCATCAATTCTCGCAGTCCCTGCCACAACCGCCATTATCGCTGCACCAAGGCTCTGGGTCTCTACTAAAACACCTGCGGCCCATGTTTCTTTACCCTCTTCATTAGCTTGCTCTTCGGTTACCATGCGCAGAGATGGCTGGAAGAACGGAGCTTTGTCAACATTTGCGTGCTCCGCTTCCCAGTTTATTGGGCGGGTCGGGTTGCAGAGAAGAGAAGGCAACGCTTCTATATTGTATTTCGGGTTCAAGCCGAATGCCGCAGAGGCGGTTAAGAGCGATTCTTCTCAGGCCCTCTCTGCCATGCTGCCCTTTGTCGTTGCTGCCACCGCTGTTGCTGCTCTTGCCCAGCCCGCCACTTTTACTTGGTCAGTTTCGTCTGCTATGGAAAATCTAATGGTGATGATTGGATTTCGTTCTACTTGTTGTTCAATACTTCAACTGGGTTCAGTGGGAGTAGAATTCAATCAGTGGCACTTAATGTGGACAAACGCAACAAAGTTATTAATTTTGGTCTTTAAACCATTACAATTGTGTTTATAATGATGCTTGACTAATGCTTCCTTTTCAGTTGAAGACGATTTTTTATTTAGTAGCTAATGTGCTAGTAATTTTTCTGCTGGTTTCAAAATTTGGATTCAAATGGAAAACAACTGCGTAAAATAATTATTGGATTTTAGGATGCTCGTACCTGTTTGATAAAAGGCTCAAAAGATAGTCTTGAATATATATTAGTTTGTTTATGCAGTTTATAGTATGATTTATCTTTAAACGTTCGCTATTGCAGAATACAACTTGTATCCTTTTATTTTGAAGTGACAGAGTATATTTCTTTTGAAGTAACGGGGCATATTGAAGATAACGAGAAAATATATTCATTTCATAATTCGTGCAGGGTATCTAAGGAACTCTATGCCCCAGCTCTCGGTGGGATCATGTTGTCAATTGGAATTAGACTCTCAGTCAATGATTTTGCTCTTGCATTCAAAAGGTGATATGCTTTGGCACAATTGAAAGTGCTGATATTCTACTCAATTTTTAATAATCTTGAATGTGCTGCCAAGTTCCTTTCTTTCTCTATTTGTTGCAGACCTTTACCACTGTCTGTTGGGTTTGTCGCGCAGTATGTTCTCAAACCAGCCCTTGGGATCTTAATTGCGAAGGCATTTGGGGTGTCTCGGATGTTCTATGCAGGTTTTGTCCTCACGTCTTGCGTTGCAGGTGCTCAGCTGTCCAGCTATGCCAGTTTCTTGAGCAAAGGGGATGTGGCATTGAGCATTCTTCTTACAAGCTGTACCACCATTGCATCAGTGCTTGTCACACCTGTTTTAACTGGCCTTCTTATTGGCTCTGTTGTTCCAGTTGATGCATTTGCCATGTCCAAGTCAATATTACAGGTAAATAGAGCACTTTTTAAGGTGATAAATGCACCAGTTGGATTCCCTGTTTTTGTTTTCTTGCTTAGACTCAATATAATATTCTCTTCTGGGGGTTCCTTTTGATAGGTTGTTCTTGTTCCAGTCACTCTTGGCCTTGTTCTCAATACTTATGCAAAGCCAGTGGTAAATTTTCTTCAGCCTGTGATGCCATTTGTTGCCATGATTTGTACTTCAATGTGTATTGGCAGCCCCCTAGCAATGAACCAGAGTCAGATATTGTCGACAGAGGGTCTTAGATTGGTTCTTCCAGTGTTGACATTTCATGCAGCAGCTTTCACACTGGGATACTGGGTGTCCCAGATTCCATGGCTGAGGTAAGGCCATATTTGCATGTCATGTCATACAGTCTGCCTTTTCATGGATGAGTTAACTACATAGAATTGATAAATTCAAGCCCCTCTTTTGGTTGCCCTGTTTATATTGAACTATGCCCCTTATATTCATCAAGCAATAGTTCTTTGGATTCACGTTAACTGAGTATGCGGACCATTTTTCTCTATCTCACTTGCTCCATGGGTATTAGGCTTTGCTATCTAATGGCGAACTCTCTCAACTGTTTTCATTGTGGGCTTTATTAATTGTCAGCCTCTAGGTATTCTTGTATCCCCACAACAGTCCTGGCTGATTGGCTTAAACAAGATTACAGTAATCAGCATATAATTGGCTTGCTTAGATGTTATAAATTAATTGCCAAATTGCTTTGTTTCCTCTATGCGTTTCTCAAATTTGGGAGGCATTAAATTCTAAAAGCTGTGTAATTTGGGGGCTTGGCAGTTAGCATGGCATACACAAGTGTTATGGTTGTTTCTTTCAGTTTCTACTGCTAACCATCAGTTGCTCTTTCTCCTGAAGCTGCTCCCCACTGGTTGTTACTAAATGCCTTGACTATATCTCATCTTCCACTTGTGATTTATGAGAAGAAGCTTCTTACGCTGGGTGCATTATATTGCCTTAGTCAGATGGGACTCTTAGAAATCAATCTATGTTAGCAATTTAATATTGAGGCCGGAGGTCCTTGATAACATCTGTTGATTTTCCGATTATTTTACTCAGCCTTAGATTTTGTTGCATAAACAAGTTGTTCTCTCCAAATTTTATGAAATGAAATATTCTGATAATCCCTGCAGGCAAGAGGAAGAAGTTAGCAGGACGATCTCGTTATGCACAGGAATGCAAAGCTCCACTCTGGCAGGGCTTCTTGCTACGCAGTTCCTTGGGAGTAGTCAGGCTGTTCCACCAGCGTGCTCAGTAGTCGCCATGGCAATCATGGGTCTCTGTCTTGCGTCTTTCTGGGGCAATGGCTACCGGATAAGGGACATGCCGTGTCATCTCTTCCCACAATATGATTCTAGCGTGAATGCTTGGCATAACAACTGAGATGATCGTGGGGGCCAGGATCCAGCTAATTTTAGGACATACAACAGATGGTAGCAACAATTTGGGTGCCAAAAAAAAACAAAAAAAAAGAGAGAAATTCAAAAAAGCATCAACTTAGACCCAGCAGTAATGGTTCAATAGAAAGGAGGAACCAAGGCTGCGTGCCTGGTGTTGTATAGCTAAAAGAGCAGTTTTCGGCAGCTTCACCTTGTTAAATTACCTACTGTATGTATCGAGCTAGACGAATTACGAAATTTTAGTTGAAAATTTAAAATGCCTGCTCTTGTGTAGCTGTTGAGCGTTAGGCCACGATTTCCCTTATTTGAAGACGGAGAATGGTCCGCGACGTTGGAGCCTAAACGAATGAAATGCGAGAGTGTGTGAACCCACGTAAAAGAACCGTTCCCTTTCCCGTGCGATGTATAGAATGTCGATATGAATATCGGCGTCATAAAAAAAAAAAAAAAAAGAGAGAGAGAAAGAAATGAATGCTTAGACGTGGCAAGAACTGGAGGAAGGACTACAAAGATGTGAAGAACGGATGAAAGCAGAGAAGAGCGGCGACATCAAAGGGGGGACCACCCCGGGCCCATAGAGAAATTGGAGGATGCAAGAGCACGACGATTGACCAGTCTTCCAGCGCACGCACGCGTGTCAAGCATTTGAAGACGGGGGAAAATAGGGGTGCAGGACGCTTGGGTCTTCTTTCCTAATTGAAGCGCAATTATGGGCTACGAATACGGAGAGTGGCTTCGTTTCATGTACTTTGAAAACATCCCCAGGCCTCTATTTCCTTTTCCGAATCACCGTAAATCTAATCCTGCGCACTAGCATTGAGCAAGTCAAATACCACTCCCACGCCGTGAACCAAGATCAAAGATTCGCGCGATCTCCAACCCACCCGAGCCGGTGCCTGGTGCGTGACGAGTTTCTGAAGTGCAAAACCAAAAATGCGAATTGCGCCCTAGGCCGTTTTAAAATCCCCGAGAAAGCGAGGGGCCGGAGAGCGCCGGTTGCGCGCGCATGTAGATCAGCCAGACGCCAACCGTCACGCTTTGGAGTTTCGGTTAGTATACCCTGCAGCGACGCAGACTCCCGTGCATTTTTAAGGCTCTGTGAATATTACAAAATTAATTTCAATTTACTGTCCGCATTTCTTGTTCCTGTTTCTTATTTGCCTCCTTGATTAGAGAAGGTAATTTTTGGATTAGGAACGATCTTTTTGGTCTTTTCCAGCCGAGTACACGTTACATTGCTCTATCGTCCAAATGCCGTCGACGAGACCCAGTGAGACTTAAGGCCTAATGGCCCGTAGATCCATCGAGTCAGTTGTGCAAGTTCAAGACCGTTAATCGGCATATGTACAAAGCTAGTGGGTTAGGGTTTCTCGTTTTTTTGGAAGAAACATAGGAATACGCGGTCGGTCGATTCTGAGTCCCGTCATTTGTCAGCATTCCTACTGCAGCCAGCGCAGCATAGATGGCTGCATCCACATCCAGGAAACCATCCCACCCCGGTAAATGCAACAAAATTACATCGACTCCTATTGTATAACAACACATGCATGTGTGCTGTGGGACTTCCAGTCTCGACAATACAATCATCAAAAAGAGAGAGAACTTGAACATTTAACGTCTGTTTATCTCAGTAGTACTAGACGCGGCACACAAATGTGATACAGACCAAACGCGTAATGCCGTAACATGTATGGAAATGCTCGATTTCGCAAACAACAGTGAGATACCTGATATTTATTAGTCTTAATTTCTGGTTTCTTGAAACTATATCGGAAGCGCCTATAGAAATATTTTAGCTCCCTTCGTTATTTTTGAAAAGAAGAAATTAAATGAGAGAGTCGGGGGGGGGGGGGAAGAAATGAGACGCCAACATGGGGACAAATAATTATTATATATGGTGAAAAAAAAAACTATAAGAAATTCATTAGGGGCTAGATGCTCTTTGTTATAGGACTAGAGACTCTCAGTAGATCTCTGTTTTTTTCTTCTTATCTTGTATTTTTTCTTTTTCTTTTTTGGAGGGTTTTTAATCTATTAGTAGGGGGGCTCTAGTTCCCTACAATTAGCGAGAAACTAAAATAAGGGCGTTTACTAGATAATTGTCCTCGTGATAAGACAATAGAAAGAGGACATCGAATAGGTGTCTGATTACTGTACTATACAAAGGAACCACATGATAGGTGAATTGATGTTTGTAGACAAAATGGTTTAGTCTTGTGCTAAAAGACAGGTGAGGTAAGACTGAGCATCACCATTTGCATTCCTTGTTCAGTATCAGGTTTGCTGTCTCTAATCTTCTTTTCTTTTTCTTTTTTTTTTGTTTTTTTTTTGGGCTATCATTCTCTAATAAACCAAACTGCTGGTGGCGTGCAATTAGCGTCGCACAGGCAGTTACAGTACCTTTATATATATATATATATATATATATATATATATATATATATATATGAAACAAGATAGATATAAGAAATGCACTGCACTTTCAAAAAAAAGAAAAAAAAAAGTACCGACATTTTGTCAAAATTTTGTTACATTTTTTTAGTTGCCTTACTTTACAACTGCGCGCTCATAATTTTCTAAGAAATTGATCCTAAAGATCATTCTGTTCTTGGTTGATCCTTGTAGTTGTAGTTATACATTACTATTTCCTTTCTCTTTTTTTTTTTTTTTTTAATGCATACTCTTTCCATTCTTTGATTAATGCAACGTCTACTTTGTTATCAAAAAATAAATGTTTGCAGTAGTATTGAATTCAAATATGGAGAAATTAAGAAACACTATTGCAAGCAACTATGATCGTAATTCACCATATTTTATTTTCTTCCTCCATACCCATATAAACAAACAAGAAGAACATGGCGTACACCCCAGTAATTATGCGCAGGATTATCAGTATACATCGTTGTGACTATGGCATGTGCACCGATCTCTCATTGTAAACGGGTATTCCAAGTTGTTGAAAACACTAGTCCATTATCCCATGCTCCCATCATAGAATGAAAATAACAGTTTTCACATTTTTTAATACAATGTAGAGTTCGAAAATGCTTTCCTATATGCTCTAGCGAGCAATTGCATATACAGCATATGCGGGTCTTATGTATTAGGCTAAAATCGTTAATTAAACTTGAAAAAGAAAAAAAAAACATCTAATAATTCAAACCTATGTTATGGAATCTCTGTACTAGACTTTTTCCAATTGCATTTTCGTTTGGTAAAATTTATCCAAAATGATTAGATTGAAAATTCTATAAAGTTTCATGCAGATTTTATATATATATTGGGTAAATGGGAATTGGAAAAACATTCTTTTAACTTTGTATTACATGTGCAGGCACTTTAAAATACTTAAAATATTGATTTTACTATTATTTAATTCCAAAAGGGAATTATATAAGAACATATAACATTCAGCCTACGCCTTCTTTAATCCTACACATAATCATCTCTAGAAATAGAAATTCAAGCCATCTGTCCATTGAGAAAATGATAAAGTATATATATTTTTCATGAATAATTATAAGTTATATATTAGAAGGAGGAAATGTAACTTTTGAGAAGAATTCACAAATACGTAGCTGATCCAAAAAAGAAGAAAAATTCATAGGTATATGTGCGATTAACTTCTCTTTCCTTCAGTTTCTTGCATGTAATTGATTGTACAATTTCCTCGTCGAATTCTTTCATGCTTTAATTTTTGTTGTGCATTAATTTGATTCTATTTTTCCTTTTTAGTTATACAGTCGTTTTTTCCTTCTATAGTTTCTACATTTTTTTTTCTCATACATTAGTGCGCATATATATTAATATTATATCGCGTAATGGGAAAATACAAAAATGCAAGATTCTTCTAACTAGACTCTCGCATTTTGAAGTCGCTTAGCTTGGCCGAAATATAGACATGTAGGTAATGGAGTTTGATCACACGTAGGGAAATATCTTGCTAGAGCTAGTATGGAGATGCCAGGTCAATAGAGCCTCTCTATGACAGATACACAATTGCATGAGAACGGTGATGGAAGATGAACAAATCAACAATACTAGTTAAGAATCATAGTAGGAAACTAAGAGCAATCTATTTGACATCAATCATGTTATGAAGTTCTATTGGCAAAACTTGAAATCATGTCTTCACGCACGAACATGTGTTACATAAAGACAATCGTGCATACTGCGCATCTTTTGTTAATTGCGTTCATGCTATACGTTTGCCTAGGATTTAAAGAATCGCTATATGAAACATTTGATTTGTGACCGATATTATAATTGTCCTTATTGGTGAGCATTAAGGTGCGTATTATAGTGTGATTTCGAGTGATTTATGCAAACATTAAGCAACTCCTAACTTTAGTTGTTTAGAAAACACAGCTCTTGCTAACTTCATGTTCTGTCGTGCCCAAGGAGTAGTGCTTCATCATCTAATTCTGCATTCTATATCATTCTTTTCGTAATTTGGCCTTTGATATTATGATGAACACTTGGGATTCTAAACATCGACTAGAAGTGCTATAAGGTCGGCGTTTGTCGTTTTGGATGTTCAACTAATAAAGAGGTGTGGTCTTGCACATCTCTAAATTTCGTTTTCGCTGAACAATAGAAACAAAACATTTAGGTTGTTTAATAAAATTCTGAGGGTTTGTAGCGGACTCTCATCCACATTCCACAAGGGAAACAAATATGAGAATGTTGGGGGGAAGATGTGTGGATAAAGGAATGATTCGGTCAGCTCAGCACCTTTTGAGCAGCCGGGCGACAACCCTAAACCTTTGGAGTACCAGAGAAATGTGCCTGGGTGGGTGATGGTTTTTTCATTAGGGAAGGAAGCATAAGGATGGGTTAGCTGGACCCAGGCGGCCCTTTCATTTTTTAATTTTTTCTGAAAAGAAGAGTGCAAAGTGCAAGGTAGCCTTACCTTAATATACAGATTATAGACTATAGATCTCGAATTCCACATAGACCTGCAAGACTAAGCTAGATATCAGTCCATTTCTTCTTCTCACTACAAAAAAGGAAGGAGTGGTGGTGGGGGGGGGATGTATAATCCAAACTAAATTAATTGCAAACAAGCATTAGCTCAGGCTATTAATTAGGTAGATACTACTAATAATAATAATAATAATAATAATAATAATAATAATTAGTAGTAGTAGTATAATATAAGGAGCATAAGTTACACACCAGATGTCCAAACACAACTTTTTATTACTATTCACAAATATTAACCACATCTATCCGTGTACTTGCATAGAGCCACAGAGTTTACTCCAAAACATGCAACTAGTAACAACAACAATATATTTTCTTGGACAAAAACACTGGTTTTCTCATTTTAAGCAACAATTTTTATTTTTTTTTTCCTAGAAACTTTATTTAATGACCACGGCATAGCCACCTTTCTTTTTCTTTCTTTCTTTTGCGACTCCTTTTTCTGTTTTGTCCCCTTGTGTTGATCCTGGGTTTGATGATTCTTTTTATTTTTTATTTTTTTCTTATAAACATATAATTATGAAAAGCATGTGTATACCTCTCAAGTAGAGTAGAAATCGGCTATGCTTCTCATCACCTCTACTTGGGAATTAAGGCACTTTATGTAATGCGCAGTCTCCTCCAACAAACGACACAAATCCATAGCTTCGCCGCCCGGCACGAGCTTTCTCAGTTCTTTGGCCTGACCAAATCCAACATCTTGATCCCCATTCTTCTCGTTCTCCTTCGCATCATCCTTTGTCATCGACTCCTTATTGACTTTGTTTCTTCTTCTCGCTGCAAAGCCATGCCCACGGTTGCGAATCTTGCAAAGCATTGCCCGGCTCCAGGCTCTTCTTGACCCAACAGCAAAGACTAGGGATTTATCAGCAGCTGTTTTAACCCTATGGTATCTTTGAAATATCTCTCTAGGATTATGACATGAAGACGAAGTAGCGGGTTGTCTTTGCCTCCTTATTCTTTCCAAAGCTGGAAAGAACTTCGCAGCAAACCTATATTTTATCGATTTAGGGTTCAAAGACATGTTCTGAGGATTCATGAAGATCAGAATTTGAGTCGAATGTTTCTGGGAGAAATTAGGGTTTGTTGGGGGTGGTTGAGAGCGCTGATGAAGATATGGGGGTTGGACTTATAACCAACTCGTGTTCCTTGCTTTTGGCTTTTTAAGGATTAGACACATAGACCCAGAAAAAAGAACAAACAAAGAGTTGCTTGGGACTAGAATTAGATTTTGTTTCTGACACAAGGGGGGCCTCTCTTGTTCAGAGATCAGAAGGACAAAAGGAGAATTTAGTTCTGGCTTCTCTGACACAGAATCTATAATATAACACCAAACCGAGAGAGAGAGAGGGAGAGAGAGAGAGAGAGAGAGACGAGCAGGGAAGTTTCAGGAGGAAAACATGCGAAAGAAATGAATGGGAGAGAGAAATAAAGGATGGAGAATGGGAGGTGTGAAGAGGAAGGAGACTTGGGGAATCAAAGCCTTTATAATTATAATTGTAATATTGTATTATACGTTTCTTCTTTCTTTTCATTTTCAGGTATGGGACTACGATGGGGTTTTGGGGGATGAAAAAGTGGAGTTTTTGTGGGCCTGCAACAGGCCAACCACCATATGATCGCACATGGTTCCGTTTTCCCACTTGGAATATTGTGGGTCCTCCCTCATTTTCTCCCCTCCATACCCCTCCCATTTTCTTTTTGGCTACGTGCAAATAGGCGTCTCCTTGCCAAGTTGAGTTTTCTCGTTCTTGTTTTTATTTTTATTATTATTTTTTTTGTGATCTGTGATAATATTCTTCAAATTGACACCGTTCGAATTTCGCCTCCTTTTGGTCTGCAACCAGATGTTAATGTCAATTGGTGCGTGGATGCCCGTGCGGTGATGGCGATGGTGATGGGAGGCTGCAGGTCGGCGAGAAGATATTGGCCACAACCCACATGGACATTACATTCAGCACCTGTAGCTGTAACAGATTTGTAGTGTCTAGCTCTTCCGCCATTAATTCTCCCGTGCGACGCAATATCGAAGACTGATGAGAGACTGCCCTCCGTTGTCGTGACAGCCTAGTAAACTTGTTATCGAGATTAGTATTTATGCACTCCCCCCCCCCCACCCCACGAAGGCGTGCTTAATTGGTGCCCACATTTTCTTTTTCTTTCTAATTAATATTAAGAAACGAGGAACAAATGTTTAACAATAATTGAAATAGTCTTTTGCTTTGCTTTGCTTTGCTTTGCTTTTCCCCCATTGGACCACTGTCTCAAGTGGGCATGTGTTAGGGAGAGAGTGACAATTTTGCAAACCAAATTTCAGTTAGTGACAGCTTGGAGGATAATAACATTTAAGTTCATTTATTTGGCATTATCATACTCTTCAACAGTTGAACCATATCCACTTAAATTTCATCAGCTTTCTGTGTCACATGTGCATAACCTGTCATATTATTAATTGGAGAGAGAGAGAGAGAGAGAGAGAGAGAAATAATAGGGTTAATATACGGTAGGTATATCGGCCTAGAGCGCCCATAGGTAAGATAACTAATAGGCAAAGCAATTAGGGGATGCTTCGGCTTAAATGGGAGCTATACATCGACGGACTCGGTAGCTTGAATGCGATAATGTATAGGACATCGCCCTAGATTTTTCCCAAATTGCATGATATATAAGTTTCATTTATCCAAATGTTTTAAACCTCGATTCCATTAGTGAACACCAAAGAAATTGCTTAATTGAGTGGTTATTGTTTTCCAACTGGTTGATTACATTACGTTTCGGCTAATCGCAGAATGCCGACTACGAACGACACATTCCCCATCTCTCTCTCCAGCGTCTTCCACTTGTTTTCGTTTTTTTCTTTTTTTGTTGGTTTTCTTTGGGGGGGGGGTTGGTGGTGTACATTGGAAAATTTCTTCCACTTATCAATTTATAGAACATAGCATTTTGCGGTTCTATTTTAGATATTTTGGAAGAAGGAAAAAAAAATAAAATTAGGAACCTCTATACACGCTGCTGTTGAGTTTCAAGAGATTTTGAGGGGAAATAATTAAAAAGGGACAACAAAACAAGGTGATAGGCATGCAGATCAAGATGCTAGCCCAACTGTTATCATTTTCTTTTTTTGTTGTTGTTGTTGTTGTTTTTGTTTTTTTTTTTAATTTCCCAAGTGGGTTGTTCTTCAATGACAAAAGAATGAAGAAAGATGTGACCGAAAAAAGAGGGAAGAGGGAAGAATGAAGAACATGGTGGGCCTAAGTTTTGCCGATGGCCTGACGTACAACAAAGCTTTAGAATTAGACTCTTTAACTAACTCATAATTATGCTTAGTGCTTAGATAAGCAGGATGCACATGTTTATGCTTCTTTTGTTACGACCGTGAAGGACCACTACTGAACTGGCATCCGAGTCAGCAACAGTTGTCACCCTCAACAGAAACGAACTAGCCGGTCTGCTATGCATGCACAATTGGTGTTTTTTCGTAGAAGAGTATTAACTAATCTAATTAGCGACATTTCTGGCTGTCGTGTCAAGAATTCTGGGGACATGCAGAGGAGGATTATCGTCCATTTCTTCTCTACTTTTTCTGGACATCAAAAGTTTCATCCAGCTTCACTCGTAGCAACATTCTCGGCTGTTATTTCAGGAATTCCTTGGAGGAGGATTGTCGTCTATTTTCTCTAAATTTTTTATGCATCAAAAGTTTCATCCAATTTCGCTTGTAAGATAGTAATACTGTCTCAAGAGTTGGACTCCTGCATATCTGCTTTGCAGCGTAAATGACTGTCCCGAACCTTTATTGTCCTCTTTTTTTTTTTTTTCTTCTTTTTGACTTTTTCGTTTTTTTAGTTAAAGAAAGAACGTTCTTTTCCTTTTATGGCGTTGCCAACCCTTCGGAAAAGTAACAATTATAAAAAAAAAAAAAAAAAAGTGGGGGGGGGGCCTCTAAAAACGAGCAAGCAGACAATTTTCGGAACATCGTCGTCATGGGCCTGAACGAGCCCGTCTGTTTTCATTCGAGGCGAACGCAAGGTTTCTCCAACGAGGCAATGGTAGAAATTCTCTTTCTTCTTTCCTTTTTTTTTTTTAAAAAAATTTTTTTTTTTAAATTTTATTTATATCAAATTGAATTGGGGACGTGTTTGCTCGCAAATAAAAAAGTAAATGTGCTCATAGCCCATTTTGCTCGCCGTCATCACGTGCATCAACCGGCGACCATTTAATCCACCTTATAACGGAGGGTGTGAATTGAACTCATTTACGGACTTCTCCTGCCAACAAAATCTGGCATAATATATGAGATATTGCGAGACTCGGTAGATTACCTGAACAATTTTTCGAAGCGATGGGCAGTGGAATACTGGTGGACTTCGAGTCGCGATAATTGCAAACCCGCCTCTCTCACCTACTTCATCGGCCAACTTTCAGAACCCGCAACGCCCGCACTTCGGTCGGGCCCTTTTAGTTCTCCTCTTGTTTTGGAGGCGTTGGGTCAGTTCGCGACCCCATCACGGATATTCGTGACCCCAAGTTCGGAAAATGATAAAAACCGTGAAAGTTGATGAACTGTAATGGCAAAAGAGGGTATTAACACGAGGGAAGCTATTCACATTGGAATCCTTTCATAAAACATTGCAGGCAAAGCGTCCAAGTTTCTGTAATGCTACAATCTCCTGAAACACGGGGGGAAAAAAAAAAGAAACGAGGAAAAAAACGAAAGAAAAGGGAGTATTAGCCGCAGTTAGATCGCTGTTTACATATTCCCATTATCTTCTAATGACGACTCAGAGGCAGAATCATCCAAAGTTGAAATTGAGAGGGTTTCACTATCTGAAGTGGATGGTTTCTCTTCAACTGGTTGTTTCAACAAAAACCAATACATGACGCTTGCTGTCAACGTAAGCATCATCTTCTGATTCACCTGAACCAAAAAACAAAAAAAAAAGTTAAAAACATTTTTGAATCTCAGCTACTTAAACAAAAAGGACATAAAAAAGACATTTTCTGGCTAAAACAAGAATCTATCTGTGGGATGTTTCAGCAATGATGGCCATATCTATGCCTAACAGGGATAGCAATTCCAAGACCCAAGTCACTGATTAAGGAAATACCTCTGTTATGTCTTCAGGAAGCAAAAATATAGAACATCCTAGCTTCCTTGCAATACTGATGATGTAGGTGGCATTCATCTTTTTCTCCTCGGCTGCGATGTCCACAAAGTTCGATTGGAGAAAGAAAATCAACGTTGTGATACATCTTTTAGATTGCGGCAACGAAATACACGAGAGGAAAGAAACAATACCAGTTACTCCTTTTGTAACTAGACTCCAATTCACAGCTCGAGGTTGAACGGCACTAAGCAACTCAAGGAAAAAAATGCCGTCCGACAAGCTCTTATCCTGAAAAATAAGGATGGGAAACGTCGATGATTAGTCCATCATTACAGACACACACACACCCTCTCTCTCTCTCCTCACAACCACTCCCCCAAACAAAATTATGTTACTAATCTGGCCCCATATGGCAGAAATTTGCCTCCCTAGATTGTACATGTCATTGGCGCCTGATACAGATGCACCAATATATTCACTAGATTGTACAAAGTAGTGAGGCAAAGGCATTTAATTGCTGTACTTCACAGATTAAATATTGTTTGTGATAAATGTAAGCCATAGTCACAAAGCATCACATCGCAGGGAGCATCATCTGTAATTCGGTCAACCAATTTGACATTGATCTTAAACACCAGAATGCTGATGTCTTATTAATAGTGATAGTAGCTTCATATCATACGTAGTGGAGTAGGCCATAAAATCATACCTTAAAGCTATCCATTCGAGTTTGGCTTCCTGAGTAGCTCACTTTGGTGTTGGCCCATTGTAAAATATCTGCATCAGTGATTTCCTTTCCATGGGAATGGGATCTCAAGTTCTTTAGAAGTTGAAGAATGTTGCATCTCATCAACTGCCAAAGATAAGCTACAAATAATTGCAAAGATTAGTTGAAGAGTGATAGGACTACTCAGCAGATGTTGATGACATGAAAGCACCCACTGAGGTTTGATGAGTTCACAGTGAACGCATACCTAACGTCAATTTTTTGTTTCCTTGCACAATGTCATTTCCAGCAATGTTGACCAGGGAAAATTTTAGCTGTTTTCCTATCTTTATGACTTGGTTACAGTTTTCCACCTTTCTGAATGGTAATTTGATAGGGGGCTTATTTGCTATTTTCCAGTTAACAATCCCTGGTGATACCTTTTCAAGGGTCTCCAGAAGCACCCACCTGCAGGGCAACAGAATAATCGAGTCACCTGTATTGAAAATGAAATTAAAGCAAACTTATATTTAGAACTAAACTATGTAAGACATTCTTTCAACTTTCTACCCCTTCTGAACAGGAAATTTTGATGCATAAACATATGTGTCAAGCCAGAATAATGACAGGGAAATAGGACATCATATAATTGTGTCCAAATGGTATGGGAAGCTTTCAAATTGGATCAGTCATTACTGACCCATTTCTGAGATCTTCAAATACATTTTCAATATGAGTAGAATTTCCAAGACTGTTGATCCAAAAACGAAATGCCTTCTCTTCTCTAGAAATTTGAGCATCATCAGGCAGAGTTTCAAGAAAAGATATCTGTTGTGTTTGGGCTGACAACCCGTTCCTGCAAGGAAGAAAAATGGTTATTAGCTTCTATGCTTTTGTCTCCTAGAGGTGACGAGTGAGAGGAAAAACTCATGTAAACGAGTTATCAAATTCAAAAGGAATTCATTGTCTGTGAAAAGCTTCATTCCCACCTATGCTGGAAAATATGTGCCACAAAGGCAAGGTTAAGATTTGGGGAACCTTCAACAATATCTTTTGCGGTTAAGTATCTCTTGCAACCCATTCTATCTGCATGTTCAAGTACTAGCTTGGCTCTTTGTAACACATCTTTCACATTCATTATGGAGGGATTAGTATACTCGGGTGCAAGAACATTTAAGAGGTGAGCATAAGCTTCTGCGTCCTGCATGGCACCAGATTCATCAATTAAGTAGAAGCATATTCCAAATGTTGGGTATCATAAAAGGAAGAAATCATTACCACATGGCATCGCACCTAATAATTGCACTCCTTTTTTATTCACTTTACTAAAGAAAACTGTTGTACCAGTCTATAAAGAGCTCTAAGTAAGAATATCTTATGTAGGTTAATATCAGCAGACATGAAACTATAGTTGATGAACAGGTATTGCAGCCTGAAGGAAAACAAGAAAGTATGAAACCAGGATGGTTCAGTTACTGACGATAGGAGGGAAACAAATTCTAGTCTGAAACCCACTGCAAGCATCAGTTGATTACAACGACTGACACATATGCCAGGTCTGATGATGTGTTCAAATTTAGTAACTCAGTCTCAATAAATATAAGACCAAGAATTCTCGATCAGTCAATCTGTCTGCACAAAATATAGTTTAAGAAAGTAGAAGAATTGTTCAGTATACCCTAAGCATCCTTGTAACACACTTAAACAGAACAAAATAATTCCTTTCCAACCATAGATGATAATGGGGCACCTCCAGGCAAAATCATGGTCACAAATCACTAATAATTGTCCTCTGTATCCTGATGAAAATGTCTCATCTTTTAATTAACATAACAAATAATATCGCTTTAACAGAAAAGTGAAGCAAAATGAAATGAAACCAAGAATGTAGTTGTCAGGGAAATGGACTAATATACGAAAGAATGCAGCTTGGGTCTACCTTAACATCAGAAGAGAAGTTTGTGACTGCTTTCCTGTATCCTGCCTTTTTCAGTTGGAAGTTCATCCATCTCAACAAGATCTTCTCAGGTGGTAGACTCATCAACTCTTCCACATCCTGCACATTTAGGAAGCATACATCAGGAAAAAGGTAGCAACACACGCACCAAATATTGAAGAATTAATTGCACTAGAGAAGACTGAATACCTTGCGATCACCAACTAACTCCACCAACTGAGGTGTTTTCTTCAAATTCAGGTCTGCCAACAGTTGTATCTGAGTAGCATGACCATTCAGAAGGTTAAACAATGTCTCCCACGCAGCATGAAACGGTCAAATAGTTTGCATGCCCTACTAATTTCATGCTTCGAGGCTTTAAAGCATTTTCAACATCTAGATAGGGATTGAGTTCATATAATATGGAGAAATAGTTCAAATTCTAAAATCACGATTTAACATATTTTCAATCAGCACTCTAATTTAGAGGGAAAAACATAGGAACCATACCTTGATGATTTGAGAAATCAATCCAAGTACAAGATGCCGCTGAAATAGAAACCAAAGAACGTACGATCATCATATTGATCAGTACAGATTATTCACAAAAAAGAACGGAATTCCCGCATACCCTTCCTTCGATGAAGTCTCCAGTGCCTATGTTGACGACGGTACATCCAATAGCCTTAGCAGAGTTGAGGCAGAGCGTGTGGTTTTCATTTCTCTCCCACGGATTGAGTACCCTCTTGGTATTGATAGCCCTCTCATCAATTGTGCCAGGAACTGCCACATTGATGAGCTTACTGCACCAAAGTGAAAAACACTTCTAATTCTTGCGCTTGCCACTGCAATATAAACAAAATCCGGAAAAACAGAGGATGACAACAGCTATGACACAAAAGCATTATTACCAAAGGAGGACACCATCCTTTGCAATCTCGAAGAGATCATTGGTTGAAGGATCAATAGGGATGTATCTCTTAAGGAACTCATCTCCTGCTAGGTAGTTGTTGATATGAGCAACATAGGATGCCTTCTCGGATTCACTGATGGTGTGAAGCAACGTAGTGGTGGCGGCTTTAAGGAATGCAGACGAGTTCTTTGTACCACTTCCTGTCTTTGCACTTGCACATGCATGAAGTTTCAAGTATACCTGCAGTAAAATACGAATCTAACCTTAAACTTCTCCACAATAATTAACTAATAAATAAAACCAAACCAAAGCATAACCAGCCCAGTTAGTCGGTCCAGTAATTAACTTAAACAAAGACACAAAATCCTAATTCCCCATTCTTCCCGTAAGCTTAGTCTTGCTTTTTTTTTTTTTTTTCTTTCCACAGGCCAATCGCTTTCAAGTTTAATCAAATGCAAAATCCGTTAAAATGCACGGTACACAACAGAAGGAGATCTAATCATCTGGAACTTCAAAACAGACAGTGAACGAAAAGCTGACCTTCAGAAAGAACTCGAAATCAACCTCCTCGTCCAGATTCTGATACAAATCTTGAATAACAGAGGCTCTCTCTTCCTCTGTCAGATTCTCTCCGACGACTCTCAACCTCGACATCCTCGATGCCAAGTCCCGCAGAGTCAGCTTCCCGCTCTCTCTCCTCACGCTCGTAAACTTCATTTCATTTTATTTTATTTTTGTTGTTTCTTAGTTGTTACTCACCACAATAATAATAATAATAATAATAATAATAAATTCGAGAAGAGAAGAAGAAAAAAAAAAAAGATAGAGACCAAAGAAAACGAAAACAGGGGAAAGAGACTGTGAATGAACTAACTTACGTGGGACTTTAAACTGCGAAGCTCGACCTGAGTGAACTGGTTCTGGAGCCATGGATCTGACACGAGGATGCCTACGTAACCAAACATTTCCTTACGTTGATGAATTCTCGAACACTGATTTAAATTCAACTTTTGTTTGTCTAAAGACAACTATAAAGGAAACGCGAAGATATGCTGTTTATGGTTCTCTCTCTGTCTCTCTCCTCTTTCCTAGACTTTTTCAGACAGAGAGAGACTTCTTTGCTCTCTCTCTCTCTCTCTCTCTCTCTCTCTCTCTATCTGCCTTGTGTTTATGATTTTCATCCAGTTATACTTCTAGTATTTGCTAAAGCCCCATTTCTGGGCAGGTGTTCGTTCGGTTGGAGAGGAATGGCGAAAATAGTACTGTGGAGGGGACGGGTGTAAAGCTGTCACACAAAACTCACGGTATTGGTTCGAAAGAATTCAAATAATGACTATTACCGTTGTTTAATAGAACGAACCGGACGTGGGTCCATTTGGGAGGTTTCATGGGACCCACCCTGTCGTCTATGAATTTGAATTGAACTTTTTTCTGACTAATCTATCCTCGGCTGCCCGAGGCAAACCCGAGAGAATAATAGCAAAAATGAGCGCCTAGCGCGGTCACGCATCTTTGCAATCGGACCGTGGCTTTTTTCACAACGGCTAGCAATTGTAATATCGCCTCGATGGGGTTAATACTGTCATTTCGTAATCGGAGGGTGGCGAGCCCACCACAGGAGAAGAAAAGCTTACTTGCTTTTAAAAAGTTTTTGAGTTCTCGTAAAAGGCTTTGAGCCTCCATCAAGACCCAAGAGAGAGAGGGAAAAAAAAAAAAGGAAAAAAAGGGTTTTGAGATTGCTAGCTTAACGGTCTTCTTTGACGTCTCTTCATTTAACTGGAAGCGATGATGCATAATGAATTCTTTGACTCCAACAAAAATAATAGAGATTTGTGATTCCATTCCTCTAAAATTGATAAAGAAAAATATTTCATACATAAAACACCCTCTTTCCAGCATAAATGCCCATAAACACGACCTGACCTAATGTCTAATAACGCATAACAGTCAGAATTAATTAATCGAAAAATTCCTTTTAATATATTATAGAGAAAAATAAAAAGGAAAAAGGCGCATGCAGAAAACTAAATACACTGAATGCATGATGGACAAGTGCTCCGTTACGCATAATTATTATTTGTCAAATTTCACTTTTTCCTTGATTTAAAAATGAGTTATTAAGCATAAGGACGCCCATGTGTGGAGGGACCGGAGAAATGGAAAGCTAAAAAGGGGGTGCCTTATTGTGATAAGATCGGGTGTTGTTCTACCCCCCGGCCCCCGGCGACTCTCCACGCAACTTTTGGGTGCCACTTATTATTATTAAGCTAAACAAAAAATATCCTATAATTATGCAGCGTGAAGATCACACGTCGCTTGGTTAGTAATTGTTTTTTTTTTTTCTTCTTTTTTTCACCCTACACTGTCTCTAGTATATATATATTTTGTATGAATGTGCCTTAGTCATAAATTTACCATTCACAATCCGTGAACAAAGCACAACTATGAGTTGTTTCGCACTGGCTTTCATCGTGTGACTTTCTGCATGGCGACAAGAAGAATGCGTAGGAAACGGGTTGTCAAATATGAAGAGATTGCTTAGTTACCCTTTTGAAATCTGCTTTATTGGTCTGTAATTTATCCGAGTCCGAATGAAAGCATCCACAACGTAGGATACAAATATGAAGAAAGCGAACCGCTGATCCTTATGCTAGTCATTTAGATTTTGGACTCCTCTCACATTGCACATCGTTGTCTCTCGGCAATTAGCACCACATCCCCATTTTACGAATAAAAAGAGAATTTTTTTTTTCGAGGAAATAAATTAGACCATGAATTGTACAAGGTTTACACATCTCTGTCCTATGAATCGACAAATTCAAATTTAAGACACCTAGTTTAAAAGTTCATAATTTTAGTTACTAGAGTGTTCTTCATGAACTTCATCTTAAGTTCATCGAAAACGTGCCGATGGGGACGAGATACGAGGGGGCAGATACATGGACACCGGACAAACCGTCTTGCCGAATCCACGTTGGTGTGGTAGGCATTTTATGGATACACGTTTTGCTTTTCGAGAAAGGCAAAACCAGAGGACTGATAGCGGGGGCTCGTGGAGAGTGGGGAAAATAATTGAGGGTAATATGTAGCAATCCTTGATGTGTTTGCTTCTACTCCTCACAACATTCAAATCATTACCTAAGGTCTACACTAATCCCATTTCTCACATTGGTACATTCATATGTAGGCCCGTTCCCTCACATGGCATTCCACTTTCGTTAACTAAAACTTGAGACTTCATCATTGTCATCTGATTCAATATGCTAAAAAGGGACGATTCCAGTAACACATGGGGTTGATTTGTCCATCATTGAAGATCTGATGATGATATCCACAATTGTTGACTTGGCGAAGAAAAACCATCACGCTATATATTGGATCAAGGGTTAAACAAATGTGATAATCACATATCATTGACAACTTGATCAAGCTCTAAACTTACAGGCTTCTATACTGTTGAGTCTTTTGATCTTTCTTTGTGAATCCCGGTTGAGATATTTCACTTGTTTGCAGAAGCAGGCACCGCACTTTCCAGAAATAACATTTGTCTGAAAAAGAGGTTACCTGGATTTCAAGCAATAGTTGGAGGCATGGCTTGTCGGCTGTAGAACTTCTAGACAAGCTATCCAGAACAACTGCTAGAATCTCAGTTATCTGGAAAGCAGTTTCACCAGGCTTAACTATCGTCTCTTCCAAGAACACATGATTACCATGATTGGGTCCTTTGAGTAGTGGGCACTTTGTTACCTTCACAAGAAAAATTAGAATGCTATTTCCTGGATGACTTCAAGTGTCTTTTGATGAACCTGGATGCAGAAAAATAAACTAGATGAGTGGATAATTAAAGCTAAGACATCATTGTGGTTGTTTCAAGTTTCAACAAAAGAGAGACAAACTCAAGCATATCAGCCTACAATGAGCTAATGCATACAATCAATCATCAAACCCTTGAAGCTCAAGTACAATTAATACAGAGCTAATAGCAATTTTTTTCACACAGAGCTAACCGTACACTTTTACCAGTAAAATTAAATAAGCTCATTGGAATGAGCCATAGCATAGTTGCCAAAATTCTACTTAAAGTCATGAAAAAAGTTTCCATTTAAGTTTTTGCATGACAAACATGAAGAGACAAATGAAAGTCACAAGGGCTATGCCACAGCCCCCTCCCCTAGAGGCACAAAGAGGGTCTGTGTTAGAGAGAGTGTCTAGTATTAAGCTATATGAGGTCCGAAAGAATTTACCCATTCTAGATGCTGTGCCGTAATGCCAGAAATATTTCCAGAGTATATGCCACCCAGAACCTAGAAAGTCCAATGATAAAGTTTCATCAGCCAGCAATCATGCAAAAAGAGATCACTAATAGTATTTCCCATAAAGGAAAAATACCTTAGTGACAGTCTCAAGAAACATGCCAGGGCGCACTGGTAGTGGTTTTCTTCCAGTAACACTTCCCTGCATATCATGCAAGCAGATTAAATCCAGGAGGACATGGGGAAAAAAGAACTCTACAAGCTCATCCAGTCTCCACCATATTTATACCCACACACGCAGATACAAAGGCATATTTATGGCGGGAAGATCAAAACTGAGTGAAATCAAACACACCCTTCCAGCGATTCCAACAGAAATCTTTTCATTGTTAGTATCTGCCCCCTCAGGTGTATTGTTCTCTGCACCTTCATCTTTCCCTTGCATTACATTCTTTATCATTTCTTGAACAGTTTTCCCAGGCTTCAAAGCTACCAGTTTGGTTAGGAAGTTCACCTGCACTGACAAGGTACATACATCCAAGTGGTTAAAATTAACAATGACGTATTTGAGATACAATTCTTCGTGATGCAGGAAGAAACTTGTCAATATCTAGCATTAACAAAAGACTTAAGCCACTCATTGTCAGCTAGATACATTGTCATTTTTATGAAAGGCAATAAATCCAAAAACAGACCTCAGATTCAGGCAGTGTGCTAAAACCACGATCATTTCTTTCATCTAGTATTCCACCTCCCATCATATTCCTAGCTTCCTCTCTGATTAGAACAAGTCTTGCAAGTAGTTTTCGATCTGGAACAACGGGCCGAGTTTCCATTGCCTGAAGAAGACTTGATAAATGGGCAATAATCAGGTATGACCAAGAAACCAAAATTATTCAAATTAATCTATCCTCCAAACTGCGCGGAGTAGCTTGTAAGATGTGGTTCGAAGGAACTAAACGAAACCACAAACTACAGCCCAACTTATTTGCTAAACGAACAAAGCCCAGACCAGAAACCAAAGTTATATGGGTCTTGGCTCATGGAATTATGCCCCCAGTTGATCACAGGGGAAGGTGTGATAATCACCTCCAGCAAATCATCTGCCTGGTTAGCTATATCATTCAGGTTTGCTCCAGGAATATGTACTTTAGTGCCTTCCTTACCCTGAAAGGCACCACCACCTGCAGCAACTCTACGTAGTAGTTCATGCCTGCTTTCTTTCTGGGGAGTTCTACACAGCAAGCCAATCACTTGAACCTAGGGAAAACAGAGGCATGCATCATTTGAATGCTTTATAACAGCTGAAACAAACAACTAGGCAGAAGAAGAATCAACTGTCTTTGTGAAGGATCCTTACATGTGGGGGGCACTTTTTTGTAAGATGGGACAATACAGTCTCCTTGATAACTTCCAAGAGTGACTTGCGCTGAACAGAAACCATTTATAAACTGTTCAAACCTACTTTTCAATCACAAGGCCATTTTTTCAGGCAAAAGATTTCATAAATATGCAGCAAAAGCATAATGAAGGAAAATTGTCTGAACATGATGAGGAAGCACAGACAACCCTTGGTCTCAAATTTAACCGACGACCAAAAATTAAGCCCAAAGTTAAAGAAACAGGCAATTAAATTCATTTAATACCGCCCTTGGAAGTCAGGCCCGATATGATCCTTAAATCACTAGTCTTGCACCAAGATGTGGGACACAATCCTAGAAGACGTTTCTGGGTTTGGCTTCCTAGACTCTCTTTTTACAGCAGAAGGGGTCGAAATGATTGGCTTAGCATGTGACTGAAACAAAGAACTGATAAGAACCATTAATTTACCAGAAGCCACCAGAATTTCTGAAGCAACTCAAATCATAGCAAGGTTGTCATCCCTGCTCTGCAGACTTAGAAAATCAATTCTGATTCTAAAGCATAAACTACAAGTCCCAAAAGCAACCACTGTCCAATTTTAGCAGATTCAGGGCCCCAAAGTCACGCATAAAGAACTTGAGACAGTAGGCGAACAGTCCATAAAGATGGAAAAAACACACGAACTGACGAAGGTATGGAAATAGCATTACCTTATCATCCTGGTCTTTATGTGCTTGTCGAATCATGTAATCTAGAGCCATCATAAACCCCGATTCCATCTCATCAACTCTCTTTCCTATGACTCCTTGGGCAGCCAATTCCACTGCCACAGTCTCCGATGTTTCATCCATGCTCATGTCTTCTAACTGTACCTCGTACATAAATTTGACAGACAACAGAAGGAACCAGGACTATTAGCGGAATCCTCCAGATTTCAATAACAACGAGAGGGAGGAGTAAAACTCACAAGGGCGATCATCTCTTCGAGGACAGAAGTGACCTGTTCACCTCCTTTGAGTAAAGCTTCATACTGGGAACTGTCCAATTTCTCGTTCCATTCTTCTTGGGTTTTGCTTCTTCCGTCGTGTAAACCCGATCTCTCGTCCAAATAACCTCCATCCGCCTCATAACTCGCACACAGCACTGGCGACTGCTGCTGCTTTCTCTTGGATTGCTTAAGCTGCTTCACTTTGTAGTGCCGAAAGGAGGGGGGTAGAGGGAGAGAGGGAATATTCAGGGGGAAATGAGTTGCTGGGCCTGTAAATGGTGAAGAGGAAGGGATAAAATGGAAGGCGCCGTGCAACATTTTTGTGGCCTTTGGCACTTGCCGCCTGCCCGCGCGGGGGCCGTTCGGAGGTTTTGGGTTTTGGTGCTCGTACCGCCTACAGGCAACGGAGGAGGGTTTGTCTTAGTTAAAGATGATATTTACAACTATAAATTTTTTTATTTAAAAAAATAAAGAGAGAGAGAGAGAAAAATCAAAAGTAAGGAACACTCGCTCTTATATCTTGACACGTGTTTCTTGAAATTTAATATTTCACTTGCATATGTTCTTTTGCTTGCACGTCCGTGCTGGATATCTGGAGATACGTGGTTTCTTATTATAGGCCACTTTTTCTTCCCTCCATTTTTGTTTTTATATTTTCCTTTTTCGTCCGTCCCTTCTTTCCCACCAAATTGTAGAACACTTCTCCGATTTGGGAGAACTAATAATGGTGGGCATTTCAACTCGGCATATACTTGGCCTGTTGTATTGATGGTAATGTGAAGAAAAACAATTTCTAACCTTGAACATCTCTGACCTCCTAATTCAACTCGATATAAAAAACGGGCTAAAAAAAACTTAATTAAATTTTGTAAGTCCCAAATCCTATTCTCAATTGGATTTCCATTTTTCGTCGATCCTCACTCTAAGAGTCTAGGCCCTCAGTCGCTGACGGCCAAGATTTCCGAGTTGTTCACTTTTGTTATTAACGAGGGATACTCTGCAGAGGAGGAGAACCTCGTTTTTGAAGATTCAAATTTAGAGCCCGTGATTTCAAACGCCAAACGAATGGCGAACCAACACCCGTCCATGCCTCCTCCTCCTCCCGCGTTGTTCTCTCTTTGGTTTCCACGGACCCACGAGAGTATAATTTTACAAAATACCAAATCAGCAGGTCAAGTCGCCGCCACCTCCACGTCCAGCCATTGCCGACCCCGGCGAAGCAACTGTCGACCAGTAGTTCCGACAACACGTACAAAGCCTTAACTCGTCTTATCAGTTGCTTGGTTGCTGTCTGATTTATTTTGAGTCCAATCCAGAGACCTGGTTGCAAGTCGAATCAAACTTGTCGGCCAGGTATATGTGCTCGGTGACTTCGGTCACTTGGGGTCATCTCATCTCGTGGCCCCTTCCCACCAATCAAAACAGAGTTCAGCCAACTAATGAAACTTGCCTTACTTGAAGGCCCTGCAAAACAATGATGATTAATGCATAATAGAATACAAATTCGACGGTCTTTTAAAACGAGTTTTAATGATTATAAATTTTTATTTTTATTTTAAAATTTTTAGTTTTATAAAATTATATAAAATTTATATAAATAAAAATAATGATCATTATTACTACATAATTTATAATTCAATAAACCTATGAACAAAAAAAAAAAATAACAAATCTCATAAATTTCTCAAATAAAAAATATAGTCTATCGTCAACTGATGATCCTAACTAGTGGCGATTCAATTCGTTGTAAGGTTAGATCCATCGTTACATTAGCCTCTTCGGACCTATCTACTTTTTAAAAAATAATTTCGGACTTAAACTCGAATCGAAGAGATAGTTAAAATGTTTATATGAAAGTTCATAAATTCAATACTATGAATACCCAAAGAAACATATGGCAAATTTTAATGTAATGTCGGCATCTACTCCTACGATAATAAAATTTCGTCGATAATACTTTAATGGCTAGACAGTTTATTTGTGGGATCTTTCTTATCTAAAGCATTTTTCTTAACATAAGATTTTAAACGCTCGATCACATGTAGGTTGCAATTAAGAAAAGGCCGCAGCTTAAGTGGAATTCATATAAATAGCAATTACCAAAATGCAAGGGATGGTCATCATAACAGCATCACGCCGGAGCGCTACTAACTATTATTAAGGTTTTATTAAGAAAAAGTTTTTGTAAATATATTGGTTATTTTATATATAAATTAAGATTAAAGTTATTTATTAATGTTTTTATTTAAATCTAAATTAATATAAAAAATATATATTAAATTATTGTTATGAATTATATTAAACAACGTATTAAATCCTAGAAAATGTGCATCTCTCTCTCTCTCTCTCCCGTTGTGTTTTCTCGTAAAAGAAGACCCGGAACGGAGGGAGTTAAAAAATTACCCGTGTGCGAGACATCGCTGCTTGGGAAGGGCATGATAAGTAAATTAGGCAAATGTCAGTGGCAATTATGAATCCCGACCCCATGCAACCCACACAAACGGTTTCGCATTCCCCGCTTCTCTATAAAATCCGTCGCCCCCTCGCCCCACACCGTCCTCATTTATCCATATCTGTCATTTTCTCTCTCCTAGGGTTTTCGGCTCTCTCTTTCTGTCTTCGTCTGCTCTCTTTCCAAAGATCTCTCTGAAAATCGTCAATGGCGCAGGAGGAAGTCCAGAATGGAGGCTTGCAGAAGGCTGTCGCTGAGGTGGCTTTCACCGCTATCAGGCCGCGGCTGCTCGTGGAGGCTCCCAAGGCAATCGACGCCGTGCAGTTCTACAAGGCTGCGTTTGGTGCCGTGGAGACTGGCCGTACCACTCAGCCCAAGCGCAAGGCCGAACAGGAGCTCCCTCATGTCATCTCTGCTCAGCTCAAGCTCGCGGGTTCTACCATTCTCGTCGCTGACCTCGACGATGACTCTGCTAAGTACGCCTCTGTCTCTCACACACAAGCGCATACGCGCGCCTACGCGCACTGTAAATTTTATTGTGCATACGCGGTTGTGTTTGTTAAGATCTAGCAATGTCGGAGGTATTATAGACTCTCATTGTTAATTTTCGTGGAACGCCGTTCTTTTTGCTGGTTTTAAGCGGTTTATGTCGCAATATTTCATGAACGTAGTTGATGTCTCTCTTTTGGCTATCGAAGCAATTATTTTATTTTTAAAAATACGTGGGCGAATATTTGGTTTGAGCCACCATTTATTCTCTTCTGCTTGTTTGTATTTCTCATTTGGACGGGCATTGAGACCTTGACTGTTTGACTGAGTTTGGCCAGAGTGAAGACTGATGGGACCGGAATCACCCTTTGCTTGGAGACCGAGGACGTGGAGGGTGCTATCGCTAAGGCTGTGGCCGCTGGGGCTGTTGCAGAGAGCGAGATCACTGAGGGTGAAGGCGCGTGCTGTGGAAGTGGGCGCGTGGGTAAGGTCAAAGACCCTTACGGTTTCGTCTGGTTCGTTTGCTCATCAGCAAAGAAGTCATGCGGCACTGTGGAAGCCTAGACCCCTACCCTCCCCATCAGACTTGATCTTCAACCGTGAACCTGATCTCTTTTGACGTCGTAGCAACTGTGTTTGTTTTTTTTTTTTTTTATTCCGTCTTTTTGTGAAATGAAATGGTGGGACCCATGTATCAGAAAAAGGTTTCTGGCTCTCTAGGATTTTAGGTGATGAAGAATAGGCTTTAGACCAGAAAATATCGCGGTTCATGTTGGGTGGTGCCCTGATCTTTGAGAGCACCCGTTGGATATGTTCGCAATCCCACGCACTGGGCATTGGCAGTTATTGACTCCCAATTGCCGCCATCTTCACTTTTGGAGTCATAGCCATCTTCACTTTTACCATATTGTTTGTTTGTCTGATCTTTTATCAATTGTTAGTCTTTTTATCATAATATGCTTTAATGTGATCGTCGGTGATGGCTCCTCTAATTGGAGTAATGGGGCTAATGCGCTGAAACAATAGATTGCCATTCCTGTCATCCGGAAGTACAGCTGTGGATTTTTCTTGATTTGCCAAATTGTTTATTCTGATTTACTCGCCACTTTTTAAGCAACTGATGTTATTAGTGGATAAAACATGGATTATTATTTCGTGAACTCGTGTCGAGTCTCTCAACCCTTTATCGTGGAACGAGATCTAACGGGCCTTCGGGCGGTCCGATGTGAGGTAGAGAAAGCGCTGCAACATATCGGAATTTGACACGTGGTAACTGTAGCCACTCGTCTGCTGACACGTGTGTATCGAGGGCTAGAGTATCTCTGACGTTTTCTTCTTAAATGCGTATTGGTACGGTTGGGTAGCGTGTGGTCCCGAATTGTCTGGCCCACACTCCGTGTCGCGACTGGTTTCACGTGTATGAGACGACCAGGATCTTGAGAGGTGTGTGTGTAATTTCTGAATTCTCGTCCATGCCACCATTAATGTCAGCCGTGGCTTGGGAAATCAAATGCTCCCCAGTAAGTAAATCTGATCCCCTTCCAAACAGCCAATCTTTTGGCAGGGCATTCAAAAGCCCTAAGAAAAAGCATACAATATAATATAGTTACATGTGATTATCCGACGTGGAAATTTCGTAATAATTATATATATATTTATTTAAATTTAAATTCTCATTATATGTCTCCCATAAAAATGAGAAAAATGAAAAAAGACTTATGAGTTACGGATTTGATATATTGTGGTGAGAGTAAAAGAATTTTACTTAAAATAATAATTATTTAAGTGTTAGTTTCTTTTATTATGAAATTATATTAAAAAGATAATAGGTGATTTTTAACTTAAATCTACAAAAACAATGAACAGCACCTTTATCATGTCCTTTTTTTTTTTATATTAATTTTTCCACTCAACTGCGCATGCGTTTTGTCGCAAATGAGATTGTAATTGTCTAACGGATAATGGGCGGTTATCAATTGTCATGTCGGAAAGGCTTGTTATCTAAAAAATGTGGGTATGAAAGTCCCCTCCAGCCCAAGATTTTGTCGAAACACGATGTTAATCTAGCGAGCTTCGCAAGGAGACAATTGGATAGATTGAGGTAACGCTGTGCTTAGAACTGGACTTTATTAAGGGATCGACCCCTTTGTCAAAGAAGAGTTATTTATTTATTTTCGAATAGGAGTCTTGAGTAATGGCCTATGACCTCAATTTTTATTCCTTAAAAATAGACCCCCGATCCTGCGCTCAGGGATTGTAGCTGGGCTGCATGATTTCTTGTGCATAACTTTTTTGTTATTACTAATGAAAGTATAATACATTTTTCAAGTAATACGGTGCATTTTTAAAAAAAAATGTGTTTTTTGAATAATTCAACATAGAATATAGTTTTAAGATCATGCAACACACAGTTTTTAACAATACAATAAATTTTCTTCAAGATTTGCAGTATATTTTGATCCAAATAATCGAAATTATTTATTTAAATTAAATATATATATATATATATATATATATAAACTGTACATCAACCATGCGCACTCCTGTCTTTTCCATTACAAATAGAGCTCACACACTTCCAGTTACTTCCGACGCGGAATGAAAAGTGCTTACGTGGCCAATATTTCCGCGACGTCTCTGCCGGCGGCGAACCTGCAAAATTGAAAAAGCCATGAAGATTGAAAACATGTCGGTTAGCTAATCAACAACCTTTCGCGATATAAGTCACGGAAACACTCTCCTCTCTGTTTGGTCCAGCAATCTTTGTTCCCTTGGGGAAAAAAAAGAAGAGAAAAAAAAAAGATGGGAGATCTGGCGAAGCAACCTTTTCCATTTATAAGCAAATCGCTCTTTATCCATAGAACGCAGATCATCACTTGAACTCTTAATTTCAGGTTTAGGGTGTGATCCTGGTACTCACAAACCAACAAAAAAAAAAGAGAGAGAGAGAGAGGGACTCGAGAAATCGACAAATTTCAACATAAAATCTACTGAAACCTGGCAGCGAGCATAGTGACTGGCTTTTAGATTCAGTACGCAGGTTGTCCATAAATTGTTGTGAGTAAGGTTGTTAAAATAAATCACATGCAGGGTCGATGCGAGCGTGTCCAGGATTGGATTGTGGAACCAGATCAAAGATGTAAAATTCTAGTCTGGTAGTTGGAAGTTGAAAAACGTACAGAGAATTATTTCCACTAACAGTCTTCCAATCATCAATTATTGATTTGTTTTTTTGTGTACTAACCAGGTCTGTTGCATATAAATTTGGCCCCAAATATCGATGAGCAATGGTGGTCTCAAGAAAAAATAATGAATTCAAGACCAACAGCCGACCAGTTATGAGTTAATCTAACACTTTATATACAGTGTTTAAGACGGACCCACAGACCTTAGCAGTTGGCAGGAAGGGTGAGATTGCACTTGGCAGGCAAAGCCATTGCAAGGTTGGGATCAATTCCAAGAACGGGCAACATTGGTGAATTCCTATAAGAACACAGGCATGCCAAGTCAGCTTGTGAAAGCGCCTCGCAACATTCCGACGGCGGCGGGTCGACCGGCATGGGTTTTGTCACGCATGGCTTGCAAGCCCGAAAGCCATCATCACTCATGCCACAAATGCTCAGTGCCGATGAGCCCTCAAACAAAGCAGCCATCAGCACCACCGACAACACTAGTAGCTCTCTCGTGCTTGTCTGATCCATTGCTGTCACAGGTATGTCAGGCAGCCAAGCCTTCTGTTTTGTTTTTGTTTTTGTTTTTTTTTAATTAATTTTGCGTATACTGCGCCAGTGTGTCTCTCCTTTTATAGAGATCGAGAGAGTTGAGAAAAAGAAGCAAAGTTTTAAGGACTCGTGAATAAGAATTGGCAGGATTCAAGCTCAGGGGACCAGCTCCTTCCGTTTTTTAACATCGCATTGGCCCTACAGTTCTCTTCTCTGATGGGAAATGACCCAATGCTACAACGACTTGAATCGATTGGAAGGAATAATTTGTTATGCCTTGCAATCATAATCTCATTCTAAAACAATATATTGAAAGATGCATCATTCTTCTGATAAGATATATTTAATAGGCAAATGAATGTGCATGTGTGAACGACCTTTTGAAAAAAATGCAGGTGTGACCACCCAACGATGAATAACTCTGTGGGCTCCAACATTGGATTGTTTCGCATGGAAGCATATGCTTGCGTTCCCACTTGGGCTCCCTCGAGCCTTCGGATTCCCACGGAGGCCTCGCGGTTTTAATAAGTTTGATCGATATATGGGCATCATCGAGGCACCGGCGCAACTCGCTGGCGTGGACAGCTGGTGCTCAAAGTTTGTTGCGGACGAGAGAGAGGGGGACGGCTGTAGTTAGGTATTACGAAAAACGAAAACCCAAAAAAAAAGAAAAAAGAAAAAAAGAAACCACATAAATTTGGTTTTTGGAAAATTACCGTTAAATGTTCACGCGACGCTGACGTGTGACAAATCTTATTTATGCGAATAAGCCAAGAGACTCCACGTAAACAAATTAAGTTTCTCTCTTCTTCCCTTCCTCTGGCTTCTGCTAATGTTCTCTCTGTGTACCTTCCATGGCAGCTACAATCTCATAAGAAAATAAGTCCCAGAAATCTCATGCAAAACCCACTTCAAATTTCACGATTAATACACACTTACCAGGTTCGTGAATTCGGGCATAATACAAATTCATTAATTAATTTTAGAATTTAAAAAAAAAAAAAAAAGAAGAAGGAGAAGAAGATCAAGTCCCAAGCGTTTTTCTTTCTCTGTCCTTTTTGCTCGCTCCAATTTATTATCGAGAATTCTGTACTTGCTCACTTTCATTTATTAAATTGAAGTGAAATTGGAGTTATGACGCGGGGTGGAGTTCGAGATTCGAATTCATGTACCCAACCTCCCGGGCCCCTCCCCCAAAGGAATCGAGCGCGGAGTAGTCCAGAAGCAGAGGCCCAAACGGGTCTCAAGTTGGCTTCGTTAGGTACCCGCCATTACTGACGGACGCTGTGCTGAACAGGCTTTTGCCGGTGGACCCTTATGGGTTATAAATGAGCCTTGTATTGATCACTCCTAACCAAGTGCTTCAAACCTTAAGCAGAAACCTTTTGTTTGGGTTATAAATCGAAAGACCCAAAAAAGCCTGCAACGCACACTGAACAGTTTAAATAAATAAACTATGTCATTTACTCATTACCAATCCATAAGGGGTTCGGCACATTATTTAGACTTCTTACTCTTTCTATTGTTTTTCGCAGCGCATTCGCTCCAATCTACGAAATCGTACTTTTTTTTTTTTTTTTTAAATTAATAGTGTGGGCTATGCCATTGGAAAAGGGTTCATATGCCATCGAAGTCCATGTTACCCAAATTCCTTTAGTAATAGTTCTGATGATTTTTTTTTTCCCTCATGTCTTTGTTGGTAGTTCTCGCGATATTTTTAAACTGACGAATTTTTATAGCTCTCTCGTGAATTTGGATGCAATTGTTTTCAAATTTAAATAGAGGAAGAGGGAGGAAATACGGATCGGTAGACATAGATTTTCGCCTTTACAATAATCCGAATTTCCAAATTCTGAAAATGTCAACAAAAAGTGATAGCGTATTATACAAACGACAAAATATGAGGAATAAAGAGGGGATTCATGTATGGCCAAGGCATCATAGCAGAAGAGAAGAGGAGGGGCCTTGTGTTGCCCTTCTTTTTCCCTTTATCTTTTCCTGTTCAATTGTTCAATTTTGGATTTTGTAGTAAGGCTGCAACTGAGTAGGCGACTAAGACTAGAATGCTTGTTAGAATGCATGAGGAAAACAAAGTTTCGTGGGATGCCATGATCGATGCATTTGTTTAGCTTGACTCTTTGCAGGTTGGTGCCAAGTTAAGATGTAGAAACTTCAAAAAAAATAAGAGCATCGTCCGATTTTTAACCATAACAACAGCGCCAATTTCAAAATTCAGGCAAATGGTTTTGCAAAAGGTGGTGTGCATATGATGCAAACGACAAAATATGAGGAATAAAGAAGAAATTCAGGTTTGGTTTATGCCATCAATACAAAAGAGAATAGGGTAGGGAGGGTCCTTATAGCCTTTTCCCCTTTCTCTTTCCACGTTCCATTTTGGCTTTCTGGTATTAACTATTAAGGCTGTAACATTTCCGGATACAGAATTGGGCAGCATCTTCATGAAAAGATTGAGAATCCCTTGACTTGTGCCGCAGGGCATCCCATCCAACCCCCTCTGTTCAGTCTGTTGACTGGTTGAGCACAAGTAGGCTATGACCATAACCCAATGCGTGAATTTCAATCCCCAATTAATTAAACTACCATTTCTATAATGCCAAGTAGTGTCAACAAACGGAAGTATTTTTTCCCGATCTAATATTGAATTTACAGGAAAATGCACGTCTAGGCAAGACAAGAGCTCCTTTTCTTTGTTGTTGCACATGCCCCTGCGGGAGTTATGGACTATCCTATTAATTAAGTAGTATAAATGAAGCAAAGGTTAATTGTTTAAGTAACAGCAATCTATGGTCCTTGCCTTGGCCTGCTATGCCTACTGCAAGTTTTTGAACTTTTTCATGACTGTAACGTGCAGTAGCCTTGGGCCTGATGTTTCTGTTCTCTACTGTTGGGTTTGACTTCCACACTGACTCCGTGAGACAAGACAATTACCCAATTAATATTTTTTGATTTCTGAAACCCCTGACCAACGATAGGCCCAGGCATTGCACGAGCACAGAGCACCATGTTCGCTCTGGTACGCGTGTGGGGTTAAAAGAAAACAAAGTTGTATATGATAAAAGCAAAGCTTAACCGAATTGCCTGACGATATTACCTCTGTAAGTGTGGGAAAAAAAAAAAAGAAACGAAGGAGAATGCTAAGAAAGAAGAACCCCAGGAAAGAAGAAACCGTCACTCACCTTTATTAATGATGCATTGGAATATACATCTGATCAGCGACAAACCAGGCAAAAGCTTCAAAACCCCTGACAGAAAGTTAAAGATATAATATTTTTAAAAGACGCCAAAACAAAAGCAACCTTACCTTCTATTATTACTATTATTATTTTTAATAAATCCACCTCTCTCTCTCTCTCTCTCTGTCTCTCTCTCCCACTTCCTTTACCTCGCCTTACCTGTTTGTCCCTCTGTCTGTTACTGTGAAACTTCGTTATCTGGGTTGTTTCTTTTTACCATTTACAGCTTCTTTCGATTGCTTTTAGATCCCCCAAATACTCCTACCATTCCTGCGTCTATTTCTCTTTTCCAATCCTTTTAAACTGCTGCTGTGCCATACCATATCACCAAGAAAGAAACCAAGTGAGCGAAGAAAGATATCGCCTTTGAAACCCCTGTCAAGCCAATATTCAAGATTGAAGCACGCTCTCTGCTTCAGACTCATCCATGGAAGTGAGTCTCTTTAATTCTTGTTTTCTGTTCTTTCTCTTACACTTACACAAAATTATTTTATATAGATCTCTCTGTTGTTGAAAATTGCCTATATATGGCTCTGTGGTTTAACATGGGTGTAGGAATATTATTATACGAGGAGCCATGTGCCAGCCTTCGGAAGCTGGGACTGGAACAGTGACATCCCTTTCACTCAGTGCTTTGAATCAGCTAGGCAAGCTGGGTTATTTCGTTACAGTTACTCGGAGGATCGTGATTTGTATGTTGCCGGAGATTTGTATGAGAATGATGTGGTCACGCCTGCCATGATCGTCGTCCCTCGCCGAAGGGTAACCTACGCCGCCCTAACCCTTCTGTCTTCCACTTTCCATTCACTCACACATGCTCTGCTTGTACAGAAATTCTCGATAAAAAAGAACAAAAAACAAAACGGCTAGCTTGTTTTCTTGTTTATATTTAGGTGTCTCCTCCTTATCCTTAATCCTTTTCCTTAATCCCATAGCCACACAGCATGATCCTATTGAAGAACGGCCACCTCGTTTTCATGTTTATATTAATGTAGCGATGGGTTTTGTAGCTAGAACTTGCTTTATATCAAAACGTAGATCCTGGGCACCAATTTAGAGAAATGAAGTTCAGCCTTTTCAAATGCCAGTCCTTTTAGGTGCTGGGAAAAGCAAAAAAATAAAAATAAAAAAATAGATAAAGACCTTTCATTCACAGTGCCTTCTGATCAGTGCGGTTGGTTTGGTAATGACCGGCCTTTTTTGGTGGACCAACATCATTTCCCTCATTGGAAAGCCAGGCACCCGTGCCATAGAAACGCGTAGGGGACCGGACTTGTGGACCATCGTATGTAGACACACAGCATTAGCATGTAGCTATAGGCCTAGGCTACCGATCTCTCTGCATCCACAGATGTTGCTGCTTTGACACTTTTGACAATTAATGGAGAGGGATGATAATCACATTATGATTATAGCGTTGAAGGTTGGCAATGATAAATTAGGAAATTTTCGGGAAAATCGATGACTGCAGGAGAAAGCAAGGAACCCCAGTGCCAAAGAAGGGAAAAAGGAGCGAACTTGGACGGTCGATGACGTGAAGGAACCGCTGAGTCCCACCCCAATGCCCAGGCCAACTCCAAAGCCCGTTGACGAAGACTTGTACAAAATCTCGCCGGAGCTCCTCTATGCAAAACCCACAAAGGTAGGAGGCTCCTCCATGTTGTTCCATATTTTTCTTTCCTTAAAAATGTTAAATTTATTTCTTTCTTCGTTTTTTTCTATCCATTCGATCTCCGATGTCCGTTTGTCGTTGTGACCTTTTTTTGTTTCCCCCCCTCCCTAGTCAATAAAAAAACTAAGTTATTGTAATTATTTATGTAAAGACTATAAATTCGTAAGATAAAAGTAGTTTGACCTGAGGTTTAGTAGACGTACGTTCTTCTTAATTCAATGAACTTGCTAGTAAAATAATATGTCCAAGTCGGATATATGTGATCTATTTTCTGATTTGATTAGTAATTTAAATTTTTAAGTTAATTAACTTGTAATTAGTCTGTGATGCAGAAAAGGGGGTTCAGCTTTTTTTCGAGCTGCTTGCTTCCAAGTTGTTCTGCGTGAAGAATTGAAGTTTGTGGTCACAGGACTCGTAAATATATGGAAGGGTGAAATGGCACTTAAAAATGATATTTTTAATTATGTAATCCTTTTGTTCCGCTAGGATCAACTATTTATTATTAGTAGTCGTATTGCTAAGTGAGTGATAAGAATGCTTTTTTTCTGTTGTTTGTGTGGATCTAATTGTTGGGTTCTCATTTGCATCTTCCAAAGAGATTACAAAGGTTTGTAGAAATAGAGAGATGTTCTTACTTGATTCGTCATGTGGGGTCATGTATATTCCCATTCATAGAATGAATTAAGGGGGAAAAAAAAAAACATTAAGAAAAAGAGTCGAGAGTATTTGCGCATCTTCTTTTTGCTTATTTTTTTAAGCCGGGAATTTCAAAGCCAACTTTTCAAAATCCAAGTAGGATTTCGTGGGATGAAGTGACCGGTTGACGGAGACTTGCTCTTTTTCAAAGTAGTGTAATTTCATATCAATTTTCGTGCTCGTGACATCGGGACGTAAAATTGGATTCAAACAGAAAAGAAATAAAATTAAAAAAGAAAAAGAAGAAGAAGAAGAAGAAATTCTAAAGGAGCAAAAATTGAAGCTTTGCAGCCTATGCGATATGGACCTTTCACTTTTGCAATTTAACCTTTTCATCTCTTTAATGTGTTTTCACCCAAAACTTTTTCTCGTGGGGTAGACTCTCTCTCTTTCTTTTTAGCTTAATTAAAGTTGGTGGGTTTGAAAAGGAAGACACCTAATTACCTAAAATGTTTGCGGAAGAAAATGTAAGAAAAAGAGGAAAAGGAAATGGAAAATGTGATAAAAGGCAGGACTCCCAGCTTGCGGTTTTTAGATTGCCCTTTTCAAAGTTATACCTTCCTTCTTAAGCCCCTCTATTTCCCTAAAATCCAACCCAACAAAAGAATTATATTTATCTACGTGGCATATTTACATTTTCTTCCACGAGATTGTATTCCAATTTCGCAGTTCCAAATTGTTTTTTCCCTCTTCTGTAGTCCAACCCTCGGCTATATAATATTAAACTGATACGATGTTTTGCAATATCTTTGAGCGGTTCCTACGTTAATTACATCCTGCTCTCTCCTTCATTCCCTCAACTTGTACTTCAACTCAAGTCTGGATGCTATGGTATAGCCATTCCTGCTTGAATTGCAGAGCTGGGAATTATCCCATCCAAAGCTTTCCAATGACCCTTTGGTGCGCGCTCTTTTGATTTTGGCTGGTCGACTATTGTAGCTTATTATTCTAAACTACTTCGGAAAATCAGCGACTTTGTGGATTTGGTGATAATTTAAATGTAGAAGAAATCCAATTTACTCGCTCTTTGTAATCAGTCAACAGCTCTTTTTCGTGGCGGTGGGGTAGTGTTTGAATTCAGAGTAATAATCCTTTTGCAGGGGCATTAATGAGCCCTACACGTACCTTCTATTTCTTCCCCGCGGAGTAATGAAAATCGAAAGAAGGGAATTTCAAAAACTCTAATTATGGGGTTTTGTTCAAGAGCCTCTCTCTCTTTTTTTTTCGTTCACTTGCTCAACAACTTTTAACGGTGCACCTATAAAATAGGGAAAAAAAAAACAAACGGGTACCCTGAAAGTTCACGCCTTGGACAACGAGAAAACTTTGCCACAACACCATACAATAGATGAATTGTTACTCCGATAATGGCTGGGGGAATCACAACAGCTAAGGTTTTATGGGACCTCCGTGGATACTTTTCTCCCAATTGCTTACGTGCTTTTTTCATACTTCGCCTCTTTCGTGGGTTGTCGTCAAATTACTACATGTACAGGCTTAGGAGGTGGAAGAGTCCGCTCGGTGACACGGAGGACTTGACCGAGAAGTCTTCGGTTCGGGGGAGAATGTGACTGCTTCGATCATGTCCGCAGCAAACGAACGATTCTCCTAATATTTCCTCGATTTTTCAGTTCCTTTTTTTTTTTTTTTCTTTTCTGTTCAATTTTCCTTTATCATAAAAGCTCACATGACCCAAATGCTTTCTTTAATGCACGAAGTGGAACAAGCTGTGAATTTCACACATGATTCTTAACAGGAGGTCAGTTGCCCTTAAATGTTGGGAGAGATGCACAGGCAGAGGCAGAGTACATAGTATCTAACTCATATCTTGTTTCTTACGTGCATGCCTGTGCGTCTTACTTGAGGGTGTAATTAAATTTGAATATTTCAAACATAAGTACTCAGAAAAGAGGAGAGAAAAAAAAAACCGTGTGTTGACCCAACAGAAAGCCATGGCTTCCGTGAGCAACATAAGCTTTGACTATCTTATGACTTGATCAACATTTTTGGGTCACTTAATGGACCCTTTCCTGAACCGCTTTCAGGGTTTTTTTTTTTTTTTTTGTTGGGTGGGGGAGGAATAAGAAGTGGTAAACAAATGGAATGAGTGCGCTAGGAAACTTGCAAAGCTCTGACTCGAGCTGTTAATTCTCTTACTTGGCTCCTTAAACGTTCTGGATTGCAGAAGAAATCAACAAAAACACGCCTTTGAAGTGCAATCTCCTGCGAATGATGCTTTACAATCTACAAGGCAGCAAAGGATGCAAATGAGAATTCTCGTGCACAATTCAAAGAATAAGACAATAGAACTATTGTGAGACCAAGAATACACCTCATTTTTCTTGCAATGTTCAAGTGTCACCTCTTCAACTACAGCAGACAGCTTTGCGTTGATCTTTTCCATTTCATCAAGCTCCTTCATTAAGGGCTACAAAAGCAACAGATGGCACAGGAACAAAAATATCAGATCAGAATACGGAAGAATCACCAGACGGATCAACACAATTGATACTTCTTGATTGTCTTAATTTGGATTTGTTTCCACCATACTGTCTTTGTTTCAATGGACCTCAGAATCAATTTAAAACGTCAGTCAATTTTTTTTGTTTCATTGAAACCCCACGGGAGGTTAATAAGAAGTGATTTCTGCATGTCTTCAAATTCTCCATGAACATGAGCTATGTATAGTACTGACAACTAGGTAACAAGTGAAAAGATGACCGGAAAGTATGAAGGAAAACAAATAAAATGCCGATGAATCATTCAACAGTTGAACAAACAAAACATGTCAAATTCATTAGGCTACCAGTGGAATCTTACCCGAGGGGTCAGTATTGGCTGAGCAGTTGTTGAAGATGCAAACAATAACTGTTGCAAGCTTTGAATAAGTGTGCACCTACAGAATGAACAAAAATAGAGGTGCCTTAAAAATTCTCAGTCATACAAGGTATGCCGTTGCTTAGTTAATTGGATAACTTACAGTTCATTGATGCATCGATTTCTGTCCTCTGGGAGGGAATTCTCAAGATCAGACTGAAGGGCCATCAAGTCTGAATGAAGAGAAGAAATCTGCTGTACTATGCCTGGAGCTGACATGTATGTTGATAATCCAGCTAGAGAATCTAAAAAAGCAAAGCAAATTCCAGGTAAAATCCTACTAGAAAGACAAGAACACCGAAAATAATTAACAAAAAGAAATCTCAAAAAAATAAAAAAAAAACGGATATGATGAAAAAGCGTGGGTGGTCACTACTTGAATGTATACTTAGCAGGTCCCTAATGCCATGAAGAAGTGTGTCCCGATCATCCACGGCCCCTTGTTCTTGCAAATCAGATGCAGCTTGAGTCAATGCCAGGCAGCGACCCTTAATTGATGGTGAAACATCAGTGAAAAGAAGTCAATATATAATTGTTGCCAAGATCAAGGATCAAATAGAATTTTGTGGCCAAATAAGACTAAATTTTGCTTATAAACAGGCTTATTTGATGTTTCAATATCATAAAACCTACAAAGCATCTCGTACATAAATCAGTGTGCAAACTTGACATATGACACCTAATATATTTTCAAACAAATTTCCCACTTGGTTACAGATAGGCTAATCGAAAGAATATTTCAAAGAAAATTCAGTACAGGTCAATAATGCATATGGCTGCAAGTGAGAGAATAGAAATCAACAGCAGGCTCAAATATCTTGGCCTTGTTATATAAACTAACAAACAAGATTTAAGATTTGATAATACCACTCGGCCTTTAGTTGTTGACAGGTAACTTTGAAGCTCTGATTCCATAACCTTAAGCAATGAATATGCTCCAAGCATGTTCTTCTTTTCCAGCTGACAGGCTATTTTCAATAACTGATGCCTTGCTAGGTGATTGACTAGATGATTTATGAACTGCAGGAAAAAAAAAAAAATGTCAATTCCATCAGTGATGTCATCAAATGACTAGTTCAGCTATTTTCATGTACACTCAGATGTTTTTTGCATGAATGCATGCAGAATTATTCACAGCTTACAAGTATCATTCAACATTGTCAAAGCATCAGTGCATAAGAAGACAATTGTGGTAGTTATATTCACATGTTGCATTTATCCAGGAAACAGCTGAAAGAACATTTTGGTTCTAAATGCAAATGTCAGAACAATCATTTTCAAGCTCAGGCCTGAATAGTCATTAAAATTGTTATAAACTGTCAACTTATATGAGGGAATAAAACAATGAGGTAATAATGGAGAAATACATATGTAAACATGAGTGTGCTTTGTGGTTGTCATATAACTGAATGCAGAATTACATAAAGTTGACAAGTTGATGAAACTACCATTTTTTGTCGGTTAATATAGTATTCTTGGCGCATAACCTTTAGATCATAATCACCTACACTTGTCAAAACATGAACCAGATCAAATTCAAAGCAAGAACTACTAGAATTCAAAGGAAAACAAAAAGAGATATCTACTTCATGTAGCTACCACTCAATACCTTGCAGAATATATGTATCTTGGAGTTGTGCCAGCTCCCAACAAAGATCTGGAATGGTCTGAAATTTGACTGCAGTTAGTAATGCACATGGAGAAATGGTAAACAAGACGTGTGATAAACCTAAACTCTCTTTCAATCATTCACTTTTACACAATATTAGACATGTAATAATGAAAACTTGCATGCCCTGCATAAATGACATCCTTCACTTTTTAAACTTTTCATTTTGTGAAAAGCCAATGTACTTTTCACTGCTCTGCACTTATCTGAATCAAAATGGCAACAACCAAAAACTAGTACAGCCCTTCTCAAACAACCATGGCAACATATTAATATCTGCATTAAATTTATTACAACCACTTACTATGACGACTCAAAACTACCCAGTCCCCAACAACCTACCTTCTTGGTCTGTCCATCACAACACAATCTCCAAAACAATCAGTCCAAACTTCAATGTAAAGGCAATTTGGTCAACTTCTCCCACAATTCCAAAACCTTCACTAATAACAAAGGTCACACAAAGAGACCAGCTTTGGAGGGGGAATGTGCAATACCAATTCCAAGTAATCCAGCAAGTTCAAAAAAGCCTGGATGGATCTTATTGTCAACCTGGAACTGTGGACAATAAAAGTGTCAACCTACAGGATGGTCATGAAGTATAACAGATCATGACCATGCTTGAGTTCAACACACTTTGATCAAAATCATGTCCGTTACCATTTAAAGATTAAGGTTTTTTGTGGTGGAACAACAACCCGTTGGCAAATATTAGGGCATAGAGGTAGAATGGTTTAGAAATAAAGCTTATAGAACAAAACAGATGTAAATACAAACCTCAGATAATAATTTATCTTCTCTGTGATGAAGATTTGAAAGTTCTCCTACCAGCTCAGAATGCTTTCTCCTGTTCATTCGTTGTGGCCACAAATTATACTATGTAAGTGCTAAACTAATCAACATGACAAAAGTAAAGGACAACAAAATTCAAACAAGCATTAGAAATATGATCAGATGATGTAGTAGACTTTTGCGTGGCTGTGTGGTGCATGAAGTGAAACATTGTATAATGCATTTGGGGAGGATAAACTAATTTTGTTAACAAAATAGAAAACTTCTCAGGCTTAAGACACTAAATGATTGTCTCAAGATATATCTTTCCAGAGTTTGGTACGGTATCAAATCTATCCATTAGGCTAGGCATTTTCTATCATTCAAAGCAGAACCAGAATTGGGGAATACGTCATGCACATGCCATACTGTAATCTCATTCTGTTGCATAGCTACTACCCTTAAGGTGGAGAAAGTCTTGGGGAGAGAAACATCTAGAAGTATGAAATATTAGGGAAGAGATTCACAAAGGTCAAATATCTAGACTAATTTTCTATATGATTATAATTATATAAGTGTATCAAAAATTTATTGTAAACATAGGTTGAAGAAATTGGAATCACTTCTACTAAGTTTGATAAAGTTTCCATGGTAACGAACAAAGCACGATAAGGGAAAAAGATGGGCATGGATTCCACAGAGGATTGCTTATAACCCTTTCAATAATGGAAGCACAAAATCCTCTCATAGGGTAAGATGGGCATGTCAAAAATAACTTAACATAATGTTTGAGGACCTGCCATTGCAATGTCTAAATCCCACATCAAGATGACACAAGCTTCGCTACATTTTCTTGACCTTTCTTTGAAGTTTTTACATGGACTACAACCTTCTGATAATAAGTTGGGGATATATTTCTATCTCATTGCCAGACTCATGTGATTAATCCATGCAAAAGAAGAAAGGGTTATTTCTTAAAATCCTACAGATCCAACTAATGGAGTAAAGCTCTTGTCCTAGTTCTACTGGAACATTTGGCCAGTCCCAAGAAATTGTATCAGCTAAACTTGCAGTGATATTTATACTGTCATGTGATGTTCATATATGATAGTAAAATTTAAGATTGATACTACAGCTAAAGTAGAATGAAAGGATCATAAGAGTTGAAATTTACCGAAGAGAATGGAGATCTAGATGAATGTGGGCTTCATCTGAAGTTACTTGTGACTTAAGTGTCATGAGAATAGCTTGCTGCTTAGCATTCTCAACCTGGGCTTCAACCCATTGCCTTTCACTTGTTCCGAATCTGCCAATTTAGTTCACAAAAAATTAACCAATTTGAATTTGGGAGCATAGAATTTAACAAACAGAAAAGAAAATGAAGCAGAATAATGACTATTGACTGACCAATGGCCCCAAATTCTGTTGGGCACAAAAAGAAATCCTAATAAATTATCATAAGACAAAGACATGGTTAAATGATCAAAAAATGTCATGCCCAATCTCAAGGCAGAGGAAGAGGTTGCTTTGATAACACTGTTGTAAACAACAAATAATGGTACCCAAATACAAATCCTAATATTCAACTCTTTCAGTACCTATCTATGTATTTCTTTAGAAAAACTGAACCCCAAGAGTAACTAACACCAGCTAAAATTTTTGTTGGCTTCATATGAAATTGAAAAAACCCCACACTCATGATTCCGTTAATATGAAGAGACACAACCAAAATCCCAAGGGGGAAGGAGATATGAAAAATTGAATACAATAGTGCTACTTCACAAGGAAAAAGAAGGATAAAGTAAAATGAGTTTGCATACATAGAACGAAGTCGTTGCAATTCGGATACACGTTGGTGATGGGATTTTTCTAAATCTGCTGCATTGAAAAACAGTTAACAAATTCACCATCCTGCAAGTTTGAATAATTCCTATGTAGTATGAAGTGATAAGTAACATAAATGCATGAAAGTCAAAGAAAATTGATGTTGATATCTATCTAATGAGTTGCATACTTTTGCTATGCATAAAAGCGAGAGAAAATACTGCTATATGCAAGAAGGTTGAGGCAAAAACCCCGAGACAAGAATACCTTGAACTAAAATATTTGAGAGGTCATCAAGGCTCACCCATGTGCATTTTGATTTACCCTCCTCAGCAACAAGTCGATATGGGCCCTAACAAGTATTTTGCACTAAACCATCAAAACTAACAAAATAAATGCTTCTACTGATAGACATTAGATCAGGAAACATTAGAGAACAATACAGTAACATCAAATTCCACCACAAAGAAATTGATGCAGATAGTGACTTCAAAATTCAAGGGACTAACTGGGCACATAGCCATACCGAATCCAGTTGCTTAGAAAACCACTGATTTATTTCCTTCATGCAAGATGAATCTCCAAGCAAATATTGGTGAAAATCAGAGTAAGCTAAGTAGATGCAATCTTCTGTATAAAAAATAAAAAAGACACAACAAAATGATGTCAAATAAAGGGTTCAAACTGGCCAATAGAAGAACATGTCCAAATATTCAAAGAAAATGGTACCATCTCCAGAGTGATAATGAGCCAACTCTTGTGCTGTGGATGCAATCCTTCCAAGAACTTCATTCATCTACATTACAATGACGGAATCCAAAATGTTCAAATTTCTTTGGGAAGAAGATTCATGTGCAGAGGCAAGAAACAAGGAAGCAACCCAACTTTGAGAAAATCAAAGAAAGAGCCAGAGTGTTCCAACTGTTTAGCTGTTTAAGAAATCACTGCATCTTTTAATCACATACCCGTAGATTTCGTGCTGAGAGACTATCATCTATTACTGTAAGGTATCCATTGACAGTAGATGTTGCAGAAACTCTAGCCCGTCTCCCATGGATCAAGGTTGAAGCTTGGCTGGTAAGCATGTCAAATTGAGACTGCAGATGCTTAAGCTGTCTCTGCAACTCTAAGGCTTCAGCTCTGTATGCTAGGGTTGCATCCCTAAAGACAAGAGAACCCCATCAATAACTGAGATTTGATATGTATTCAAATTTATAACTCAACGTTTGACACCACCTTAAAGCAAACAATAGTTGGCAACATCAAACATTGGAATTTCTACATGAACATGATTCTATTACTCTACCTTTTCTATGATGGGAAGTTGAACCAAAGCAAAAGCTCAAACCTCCAGCAAAACAAACAACCTAGACTGAAAGTTCAAGATATAAATTTCCTTCCCCATACATCATACGTCTTAACCAGCCGTATTAGCTCTTATTTTTACATTTTTACATGTCAAAATCCATCAGCTGACTAAGATATGACAAGAAGTCATTCATGTTGGACTTGTTTTTACTAATCTACTTGGCATATTATACTCAACCCCACTTTCACTTTCACCCCACTTTAGTATGCTGAGTTCTACAATTCATCATTATTGCGTTTATGCACAGGAAGAAGTGAAATTAATGAACACAATCAGATGGTATAAAAGACCACCATAGAGGCATCACCATCCATTCCCTTTTGGATAGACCTTGACAAGATAATTGTACCAAAACCAGTGGCCAACAAGGACAAGAAACACTAAAAAATTCTGGATGTAAACAAAATTCATAATGATCAAACTTGATCTGAACAATAAAACAACTTAAGATTCTGACCAACTGCAAGGACGTTGAAGAGAATGTAAGGATGAAATTAGATTATCAAGGAACATGTATAGAGACTGAGCATGCCACCTTATATCTTTCAAACCTTCTTCAGTTCCAAAAACAGCCTCCTGATTGTCTCTTCTAGATGAGAAGGCCGAAATGCTATCATAAGCAAAATCCAAGTCTTCTCCCTGTTGAGTCATCAGATTTTATATACGCACCCAAGATAAAAAAATAAATAAATAAATAAATAAGAGAATCCATTTCCTCTGGAGCATACAATTCAAAGAACTGCTACTGAAATTTTGTGGGTAAATTGAACAATAGCAATTCAATTCATAATTCTTCTAAGAAGTATATAAATGATATAGATTTCTTTATCATATGGTAGTTCCCCCGTTTTAATTAATTTATTACTCCCCTTTCTTTTTTATGTTTATTTTTATTTCTGAAAAATGTAACGCAAGATTCATAGAAAGAACAGTTAAGAAGTCGCGAATCAAGAATGGAACAGAAGAAGACTGACTATAAAGAACAGGTGTACAGAATCTTGCCTCCAATAGCTTCCCTTCATTAAGAAATTGTTCATACCTAGGTAACACGAGCCAAAGAATTAGACAACTATAAATTCATCCGAATAAAGAATTGATCTTGAAAAACAAAACAAATAAAATCATAGAATCTTGGTTCGCGAACAAGAAAGAAAGAAAGAAAGAAAGATGGAAATCCAACGAAAAGACAAATGGAAGGAAGAAGCAGAGAGATGGGGTAGCAAGAAAGTAACTGAGAGAGCTCGAAGGGAGAGAGGACGTTGGAAGGGCGGAGGCTGGAGCAGATCCAGTCGAGGATGAGACGTGCGTCATCGTACTGGAAGGGCCACTCGAAGCTGTCCGGGTCCAACGTCTCCGCCCCTTCGTACCCCAATTCTCCAAGCAGTGCACACAGTTGAGCCCCCGTCCCGCTCATTTTTTCAAACCACCCCCCCGATCCCCCAATCTAATCAAATTTTCACTACTGGATCTCCTTCCTCCTCATCATCTCACTATTCAAACATGGGTCCCCTCCCTTTTTGACGCCGGCCTCCTTGAACTTTTCGACAAATCGGGTTTTCTTCTTCCTTTTTTTTTTTTATATATATAAAAAAAAAGGAAATTAGAAACGGAAAAGACCCCGTTCGACGTTGCTTTGTTTCGTCCGTTCCGGCTCCTTTTATATGAGAGGGCCTGGTTCTGCTCTTCCAAAATGACGAAAAGACCCCTCCGTCTGGCCTGTTTTGATGTGCTCAGAAATGTAGACATAAAGTCGCACGTACCCCTTAATGCTACTTACGGAAAAGGAAAACAGAAAATCAAGGTAGCCGTTGGAATTCAAATTATAAATCCTCAGTCTCTCAGGAGGAAAACTTTGATGCTACTGATAAACAAAGATCAAGGAAACCGTAAGAAATTTAATTGGATAGAAGTCAAATTACAAATACTCAGTCCACAAGGATTTCCCATACAAAAATCTCACTGAATTGGGGCAGATCCTACGAGGGCTGGATCGGCTGTTTACAACCTCCCGTCGGCGCACTACACTCCGATTACCAATTTGTTTAATCAAATCCGCAATCAACCAAGATTTCCGAGGGCTAAAAAAGCGGCCGATGTTCTGGCCCGCACATCATCACGCCACTCCGTGATGCCTTCTCTGGGAACTTGGCATTATTAAACTACCACGACGAAGCTTCTTCACACAGTCTCTCACTCGTAGTTCCTTTCTTTGGGGAAGTATCCTTGCGTGTCAAATGACTGCAACTGGGATTTTGAGTCGGGTAGAAAGAAAGAAGCTCCGCCCTTCATTGCTGCTAAATAAAAACAAGAAGAAGCTGCTCAAAACATAGACAGCATCGGCCCCTGGTAACACATTCACCCGCATCCATATCAACATTAATGCAACCATCCTGCCAGACAGGCCAACAGAAAATCTCAAGATCGGGCTCAGAAATTTTGGCATGAAAAAGATAAAAAGACACCAATTAGTCTTGAACCACCCAACCAAAACAACAGGAAAAGAAGCGGGGTTGGCATATTCATTAACCGTTTCAGCTGCTAGTGTGACCTCTTGAACATTTCTATTCAATCCATTTGGCCTGTGGAATCTGAGTCAGTTGAGAAAATGTAACCTAAGATAATCTAAAACACTTAAACCTGCCATTATCCCTCATATTTTTCTTTCTATCGTATTCAAATTTATCTCGAATTCGGTTGACCTGTTTTCCATGTATCACCTGGCCTTCTTCTTACAAAACCCAAGTCCTGCACGCAGAAGATAGTCTTAGTTAAAGTTTGAATGTTGAGCATATTTATTCAAAAATTCGAGGAGATCAAAGACAAAATACTCTTAAAGCTGGCTATCTCCAATGTTTCCAGCACAAGAATGTGCAGTGATGGGAAAAAAATCTAGAATTTAATGTTAGATCAAATTGATTTGAAGAGTGACTTATGATCAAATGAACTACTACTACAAAGGCATATTTAGCTCACTGTGACAGTAATGCTTAGGGTAAAAGATACATAGATATTCCCAGTGTTCGGTGCTTTTCTTATAAGATCAACTGAAAATGACATCATGTTTATCCTTTATCTGACTAACCATCTCTCTCTTCCTCCTTCCTCCCTCCCGCCCTCTCCCTCTCTCTCTCTCTCTCTCTCTCTCACACACACACACACACGCACACATGCACGTGTGTGGGCACATTCGCAAGACACCCACCATCTCAAAAACCACAACGTTAAAACTCATAATAAACTGCTGTGAGTAGCTAGACCACAAGAGTTGTCTATGTGTTTTATCCTTATCTTCCAACTGCATACCTTCATCTGCTCGGGATGCCTGCTCCTGAAACATATGCAAAAAATCAATTTAGTAGAGGTTTGTAGCCAAAGTTACTCAACCCCGTCAACAAACAACAAGACTTTGATTATGCATTCATACCACAAAAATTGAAATGAAACAAAGGGGTAAACATGCGATATAATATACATTAAATGAGTTAACCCAAATATAAACTGAAACCCCATCGTGACCCAAATACCGATCAATAAGATAACAGTTTTCTTTTGGAGCAAGAATATTCCTCATAAGTAACCATCATTTTTTGAATCCAACTAGTATTTCCTGAACAAATAAAACTTGCACGATCAAGAACGCCATTTGGGAAATAGTTATAGAATGCTGAATATATGGGCTTGAGCTCCTCATACTTTGCATGATCTTGAGTTTGTTTTTTATCTTTTTTCGAGCAGCCCTCCTCCCCGTACCACGTCTTCCAGCTCTCTCTTAACCTCATCGTACATTCCATGTATCTTTTCACCAAGGTTCGCGCTCATTTGATTTGAATTACACGAAACATATTAGGAAACTAACAACAAATTACAAATCAAAATCAAGAATACAACGCACGTAAGCAGATACGCATGCTTAAATCATTAACTTGCAAAAGCCTGCATACTATCCATCACATTTCCGAGAAGTTTAAAAGGAAGCAAGTAATTGACTAACGAAACTCAAATGTTGATTGCGATGAATGCAAAGACGCATTCCATTATCACAAAAAACTGGTTTTGAATAAAATTAAAAGACTAAGCATCGTCGCGGGGATAGCTCAGTTGGGAGAGCGTCAGACTGAAGATCTGAAGGTCGCGTGTTCGATCCACGCTCACCGCAAACATTCAAAACATCTTACTTCTCACATTAATTTTTTTTACAAAAAAAAGAAAGAAAGAAAATTAACTCAACGATTTTTTGAGAATGAGGAGAGTGCGGCGCTTGAACTGCTCTCGGAGGTGCTACCGGCGCTGCTTGGGGATGCTATCTCTAGGGATGACGAAGCGCTCACGCGGAGGCACGTGATCCCTGCTCATTTTGCCGTGGAATTTTTATTCGGTTCTCTTCTTCGCGGAGGCCGGAGGCGACTTGGGATGCGGACTGCTATTGCCGGATTCAGTTTTTCGCACCGGAGCTTGTGGGCGGTGGGAAGGGGGTTTGGGTTTAAGGTCTGGTGCCCTCCTAAGAGAGAGAAGATGGAGCGTTGGCTAGCAATCTCAGTAATTGAACCGGATCAAGAGAATTTGAACCGGAGAGAGGGTCGAGAAGAAAATAAATTGAATTAATTGAACCGGGTTCCGGCAACAAGGTTACGCAAAAATGTAAAACAAAATTTACAAAAGGAAAAGAAAATGGGTACAAAAAGGTGTGACACGTGATGGATACACGTGCCTAGTTCGCACCTCGGCACAGAAACTTCAGGTCCCGAGAAGGGGGCCTGGAAATCCAATGGTAATCAATCTTTCGTAGGACACGCACCGGTTCCCGCCCTTTATCCATTGAAAAATAGGAAAAAAGGAAGGTGAATCGACGGGAACTAGGGATAGACCATGTGCGGCAGAGTTCGCTGTACTCTCGGGGCCGATGACATCCCCAGGGCTTGTCACCGCGCCGGTCCTCCTGCCCGCACCGTCGACATGGACCGGTAGTCCTCTCTCTCTCCTTCTCTCTCTCTCCGTGCATACGCCATTGATAATTTATTTTATATTGTTTACTTAATGATGAGCGAAATTAAGGTACCGCCCGTCGTACAATGTTTCGCCGGGGTCGAGTGTTCCGGTGGTGCGCAGAGAGGATGGGTCTGGCGAGGAGAATTACGCTGTCCACTGCATGAAATGGGGTTTAGTTCCCAGTTTTACGAAGAAGTATGAGAAACCCGATTTCTACAGGATGGTAATTGGGCTTTATGCTCTTCTATTTTGTTTTCGATTTATTTATTTATTTATTTTTGTGGTTTCTTTTTTGCTTGGGTTTTCCTTTTTTGACGACAATTCGATAGGCAGGGATTTAAGTTGGATTACTGACTCACTTTCTACCCCGATACGCAAAACAAAATTTCTTAATTTTTTTAATTCCTAAATAGGTAAATTAACCGTTTTAGTTGTATATTTCTTCTTCACGCTTTAAAGAAGCAGCAGGCTCCATGCTGTTACTATTAAAATGTGTTCGAAGTTACAGAGTTTTTGTTTAGTCATGTTGAAAACTTGCGTGATCAAGATGTTGCAAATTGCAGTTCAATGCTCGGTCTGAGTCAGTCGGTGAGAAGCCTTCCTTTCGTCGTTTACTCCCAAGAAGTCGGTGCCTTGTACCCGTTGAAGGGTATGTCCATGGAATTTTCTGTTAATTTCTTTCCTTGTCTATTCCGTTTCTTGTTTGGTTTCAATCATTTGAAAACTCGATGATGGACATTTCTGGATTCCCAGAGGACTGTGCAATTCCAAAGTCTTTCGGTTTTGCTTGGTAGATAGTATATACCTGCCTAATCTTAGTCTTTAAACTGTGTTCATACATATATGTGATTTCAGTTTATTTTCATTCCTTGTCTATCAAGTTTTCAGTTTAGTTATGCATGACTTCTGAAGCATTCTTCAGATTCTATGAGTGGAAAAGAGATGACTCAAAAAAGCAGCCATACTACATACATTTCAAGGATGGTAGGCCTCTTTTGCTTGCCGCTCTTTATGATCACTGGCAAAACTCTGAAGGTGAAATTCATTTTTATACTTCTCTTATGCAATCCAAGCCAATTGACTAAATTACAATTCATCCATATAATACTCTGTTTATGAGCAAGAGAAAAACGCTGTTTTTTGATCTGTTTCAATCATTTCTCATGGATAAGTTGCTCTGACCATTCATGCTTTGCAGGTGAGCCACTGTACACATTTACTATACTCACGACATCTGCATCATCAGCTTTGCTGTGGTTGCATGGTAAGGGGTGCTTTTGATCCAACTTATTGATGTAAAATTCTGCATTATTAGGTGTACACCTTTTGTTGATATTACCTTAGTTTAGATTGGGTTTATAGCACATTATAGATGGCAAATGCTGTGCAGCTTCATACTGATATTTGGTTAATGCATTAATGCAGACAGGATGCCTGTTATTTTGAGTGACAAGGAAGCAACTGACACATGGCTCAGTGGTTCTTCCTCTTCCAAATTTGATGCGATGCTTAAACCTTATGAAGATTCAGATTTGGTAGGACCTTTTTAAATGCTAGAAATGTTGGAATGGCACCTACTATTTGATGAGAGATATTGAAACTCTAATTTTGTTTCCAGGTGTGGTACCCGGTGACATCTGCAATGGGCAAGCCATCTTTTGATGGACCAGAGTGCATCAAAGAGGTGAGGTCGCACAATTAATTGTCTGTGCTTTCAGATACGAAAAAATTGATGGTTCTAGTGAAGAGCTACTTAATATATGAGGGTATTTCTTACCGGTGAGCATTTGAAATGCCTAAATTTAACTTTCCAAGGATAAATTTGGGACTTATTTTTCAGCTACATCTAAAGATGGAAGACAAAGGAACTATTTCAAAATTCTTGAGAAAAGTAGTTAAGGAGGAACTTGAATCGGAGAGTGAGGGCAGAACCTGTGACAAATCTCCTAAGATAGATGTGCCAAAAGGTGTGAAAGATGAGTATGAAAGTGAAGACAAGTTAAAGAAACCATCCTCCAAAATGGTGGATCAAGATCTTAAATCTAGTCTTTCTATTGCGTGTTATGAGGATGAAACGAAATGCAAAATGAAGAGAGACCATGAGGAGCTCTTAGCTGATTCAAAGCTGGATACAAATGAAAATTACAGTTTGCATTCGAGTCCTGCAAAGAAGCCCAAGCCTAAGAACAGTGATAATAAGCGTCCAACACTTTTTTCATACTACAGCAGAAAGTAGCATGGTTGCTCCCTGAAATTTGGCGTCCAAGCCAACTGTTGTGCTTGTACATAAGAAAAATATGGACAACCATCGGAGTAGAGACCTTGAAGCAGTCTTTGGACGAGCCAAGTGAGAGGCTTTTGCATCGAAGGAACCTGTAATGTGCAGTTCATTGGGTAAGTTTTGTGGCACAGTTTCTTACCGTTTTTGCTTGTACATAAGCAGCCTTTTTCTTTTTTTTCTCTTTTTTTGTCTTATGCATGTTTATGCACGCATGCATCTTTGGCAAATATGGACTGACAATATTGTAAAACCTTTGCTTTTATTGGAGGCGATGGTTTCTCAGCATTTAGTTTGTTTTGTATCCAATTAGGGTTATTGATGGGATTACTCTTAATAGGCTGCCAACAAATATTTCCAGTATCATATTTTCTTTCAACTTATTTGCCACGTCAAAATCTAAGTGCCGCAAGGCAGTTGCCCTGAAGAGCTTGGTCTGTAGCATTTTATACCCCTAATCGTGAAGCGAGATTTCACTAAAACCGTTTATTGCCATCGGTTATGATCTAAAATCATTTAATACGATCGGTTTTGGTCACAAACCAAAACAATTGCAAGTCGCAACTAAGAGCTGGTCCAACAGGTCGTAGTTTTCTGCTAGACAAGGCGAGGAAATTTGACCGCATCCTGATCTTAAAACAAGCAGAACAATCTACGAACAGTACCTCCGCATATGCCAGGAGATGAGGAGATGAGGTGTGATTAAAACACGCAAAACAATTTACCAACAGTACCTTCACATCTACTTTTAGAGGGGCAGGGGTGGGGTGGTGGAGGAGGAGAAAACGAAGTATGTTTAAATTGAGGGTAATGCCCCGTTCAAACTTAACCCTGATCCCTACGGCCCTACTTCATCCCGAGCCATCTGAGATCCAATTGAGAAGCAGTAAAATTACAACACCTTATGAATTACCATACTTAATATGCAGAGAAAACAATACGGGGCATCAATCTCATGGAGTACAATTTCACATCCAAACGAATGAACCATATCCTAGAGAGCGAAACTCGCACAACAACGGACACACACAAGATAATATTCTTCCACTCTCATTCAACAAAAACATGTACAGACACGCAAAGTTGTCAACCATGACAATATTTCCATGCCCAATCTCCATCAATGTTACTAAATCTCTGCCTAAAGCACAATTGAATGCCAGGTGGATCATAGTTATGTAAATAACCCCCATGTATGAGGCCTTTGAGACAGATCAATAAAGCAGACACCTTGTTTTACACAAGGACACAATGAACCAAACTTTGAAAAGCTTGTCAGTTTGTAAGACACGTGATTCACTACTGACATGGGGCTTAAGGACATAGATTTCGTTAACTCAGAAGTTATCCCAAACATCCAATTCTCTGTTTATCACATCCACCAGACTTGAACCGAAACTCAATCAATAAAGAACAAGCAGAAAAGCTAGAAAGCATTGACATTGAAGAAATAAAGGATAGGATCAAATGGCATGAAGATGAATAGTAAACCACAATTTCCACTAATGAAACATGAAAATGGGTAACAACACACAACATCTACCAATTGACGGAAACTAAGCAGTAACTCACTGTAAAGATTGCCAGATTCTACCATCAACATAAGATTTTTAAAATGCATACTTCAATATCAAATTTCATCTATTATGAGTATTACACTACAGAACATGAACATGATCAAAACAAGGCCAAGGACGAACACTAAAATTATCTCTTACTGGATGAAATTGCATCCACTTCACCAAGTTCTCACACTTTCCTCTTCAATAAATGCTCCCGCTGCTATGGAGAATGGATCCGAGCGTGCCCAGAACTGCAAAAGCCAGAAGCGGGCTCACATCAAGAGTATCGAAAATTGGCGGAATAATGTTCCTAAACAAATTCAGATACGGATCGCAAAGGTCCCTTATAGCCGATAAGGGCTGGCGGTCCCAAGGAATGTTTGGGAACCAGCTAAGCAAAACCCTAACCATCAAGACCCCGCTGTAAATATCCAGCCACTTGGCCAAACCAGCCGCCACCACCGTCAGGGGAGTGTTCAGGTAGCCTCTGGGGCGGTCCTTGAGCGCCGCGAAGAAGAGCGGGCCCACCGAATGAACCAAATTGCATTGGAGAGCGCGAATTGCCGCGAGTTGTTGAGGATTGGGCAAAATCAAGATTCTTTGAGCGAAATTCTGCAGAAAATTGAAAAATACGCGTGATACTAGAAACCCTAGGGTTATGATACTGGTGACGGTTCGGGTCGACCCAGTGAGTAGGGATCGCGACTCGGTGGGGGTTTGGGAGGATACTGACGCGTAAACCTTGAAGCTAGGGTTTTTGCCGGCGACATTGAAAATCAGCGGCGTTTTAGCGGCTTTCAAGGACAGAGACAAGAGATTGAGGGGATTTAGAGGTGGTAATGAGAGGGAAACTGCAGCGGTGGTGGCGGACGGCCGATGCGCACGAGCGGAGAGTTTAGCGTTTGGGAGTAGTAGAGGGCTGCGAAGGAGAGTTCGGGGTTGAGATGAGGGCATGAGAACGGCCATGTTTATCTTGGGGTTTGAGGTATCGAATGGAGACCGTGAAGGGAGCTAAAGAGGTTTAAAGAGAGTAAAATGATTAATTATATTGACAGTATTAGAATATTTCTATAATTATATTTATTATATTTATAATTTATTTAATATTTTTTAAATTAAATTTAGTTTATATCTAATAATTTTTGTTATTTATTATGTAATAAATATATTTGTTATTATTAAATCATCAAATTTGTCAATATTACATAAGTTTTAATTTTTTTAAAAATTAAATTAATATTATATTAATAAATTTAATAATATGATGATAAAAAAGAATATATTATGAGTAATAATCAAATAATTATATTTTAATAAAAAATATTAAATATAAATTGAATTTAATTAATAAAAATAATATATTAAATAAATTAAAAAATAAATATAATTAAAAACTCTTTTTGACGGGTGAAATTAGACTTTTAACATAATTTTTATTATGCATCTATGATTATTAAGAAAGAGAAGGAGAGAGAGAGGAATGGATAGATAAAAATATAATTTATTGAAAACCTTTTTTTTTTTTGAGAAAATAATTTTTAATATTAATGAACCTTTAAAAAAATACAATGAAGACGAGTGAATATGATAGGGTTAACATTTCCATTCAAATCGAATAGTAAAAAAAAGAAAAAAAGAAAAAAAAGCTAAATTGGGCTTGTGAGCAAGATAATGAATTAGAGTATTTTTCCTTCCATTTCTGCGGTAAAACATCACTTCCGCTGTAGAATTTGTCAAGGAAAGTTCTGACGCCGCCTTGATTACGGCGGGGGGGGGGAGGGACCTGTCACGGGCTTCCACGGCAGACGGGAGTCCCGCGTTCCGCATGCTGCCTGAGCGTCTTTATCTTCTGTTTATGCAGGCATAAACTCAACACAACGGCAACAAGAAATGTTTGATACTCGATAGATGCATTACTTTCTTCGGAGTGCTCACAACCGCCACTAGCCAGCTCAGACTCGCGCAAGCCCACAGAGTGTGGCGGGCATTTTGGGCCACTGCCGTCGGGGCGTGGGTTCTTCCCAAAGAACTTTTTCCACCAACCTCAGCTCCTATATTTTTGCGGGCTCGGCCGGGCATTTTGTTGGTTTTAATTATTGACTCCACCACAGAGACGGACTCGTAGATGGGCCCAGACAGAGAGAAAGAAACAAAAAGGACTGAGGAGCCACGTGAACCTCGCCCCCCCCCCCCATTCCCAACCCCGTCCACTAACTTTTTTCCTCCAATCATTTATCGTATAATCATGAAGAAAGAACGCGGGGGAATCGGAGGGGACCAAACCTCGTCACACGGCACAGGGTCATCCGTAGTGCCTAGCATCTCTCACTCTAATAATTTGTGTTGTAGAAGTATCGGTCCTTTTTGCTGGAATAACCAATGAATTCATATGGTGCTCCAGCTTTAAGATCCCAACTTTCACTGTCATTTGCAGAAAATATGTTCTAGTTTATCGAGGCTTCCATACACACAATCTCAATTAGCACAGGCTAATTCGTTATCAATTTTGTATCGTGAGAGGAAGAAATGCGTTTTAACCGTTTCAAGCTCGTACTATTCTTATCTAGCACTAGTCAATTGGTGATTGGTGAGATGATCGTTACTTCTGAAAGAGCCCCATCAACAAAACCATACGAATTTCCAATGTACAAGAAACGCTTTTCTTTCCTTTTGTCCAAAGAGGGTCTTGCGCCTCTCGTTACAACATTGAAAAGGAAGAAGAAGTCCCACTGAAAATGATGCTAATATAATGTCAGTACTTCATTAGCATTATTAACACAGGGGAAATATCTGGGGACGTAGCAATAGTAGAGACGAATAATATGACTCTATGAACCGACCATTAGGCGTCATTTCCACGAGAGTCCTCTTCAGCATTCTGAACGGCGCCGCCACCACCTCCCATCGAACCAGCCGGCGAGACCCTAGCCAGAACCCGCGCCGCTTGTTCCCTAGCCTTATCGTGCCACGTCTCCGTCTCCTTGGCCGTCTACGTGCTCGGCACCACCCCGCAAGCACGGTGGAATCTGATAAAATGGATATGCTAACGGCACCCCTTCTAAGCATATTGCCGCTGCGGATGCTTGGTCGAGCGCCTTGTTCATTTTCCTTGCTCTGATTCTTTTATATAGTTGGGTTTTAAAGCTGGATCTATATGTTAATCATGATGGTCATGATAGCAGCAATTATAGCAATCATCATGTTGTGCGGCCTGATGCGAGTGTCCCAATTTAATATTGGCGGTATAGGAAGAGATTTATATTTTTTTCTACTCTAGGCTTGTGGCAGCCATGATTAAAGATATAACCTGCTTCTAATCTAAAAGACTAAAACTAAAGGGACTGAATTAAAAAGAGCTTGTAGGAGGTGATGTGGATCCATCACCATGGAATCCAATTATACCACTCTACGTAATTGGACCTGGAATATGAAATAAAATTGAAATTTAAGGCCTTATGGCAATTTAAATGGTACATTTGTCTTCTTATTTGCACTATTCATTATTTTTACTATTATTACTACTTATCTTTTTCCCTGCAGGCATGTTAATTTATGTCGAAACCTAATGATTGTTTTGATTTCCTAACCTTCCGTTGGCTGAATCTGCTAAGATTTCGTTCCCTTCTTTCGCATCCCGTTACCTTACCTTCATCCTCGTCTATTTTTCCCAACTGAAGATGGCAGTTGGCAGCAATCATCCGGCATCCACTGCACCTCCGGAGGCACTGTGCAGCGTGCAAATTATGTAATCCGGGCCAACTTGAGTCTGCAATGGGCCTATTTTGTTTGATTGGGGAGGATCGACGAGGCCTACTACACTTGCAAGTAAGCATAGTTTCACTCGGATCCCACATCACTTCTTCACGTCGCTTTAAGTTCGTTTAGACAAAAATCGGACCAAAACAAAAAGGTTTGTCGCGACGATAACACAAGTAGAATACACATGGATGCCCCCACAAGTGCCCCCTCCCCCCACCCCACTTCACATAAACAATGGTGTTACTTTGGTCTCGGGCTGTTGAATTGGCAACCAAAATCTTTGTTTGCAATATATATTTGCTTTAATTTCTAAGATATTCTTATTCTGTATGTTTATTGCCAAGTTGTCTGAGAGGGCCAGTATGGTACCTGCGGGGTCCCCACGTAGACATCTCGTAAAATATGATAGCCTACGCCAACAGAACAGTGGATTGCTGATTTCTTGATCTAGTTTATTTTTCGGCTTCATACTCATTTCAGAGATGAAATTCATTCAAACAAAAACAGATGAGTAAAAGATTTCACCCATTTCGTGCCGACGCCCCCAACAAAATCATTGCACCCTCTATCAATTAGCCCCAGGTGAACCTAATGCAGCCATTGGCTCCACCCGAAAGAATATTTTAAGAGAATGTGATTCATGATTATGACATAGGTCTGTATGGCTAATCACGATGTTTAGTTACAGCTCCCCGACATGACAAATATTGATTCCTAAGCCTTTCAATTGAAGCAAGAAAACTATACAATAAGTTAGTGTGAAACAACTCAACACCAGATAATTTATGGGCTGCATTATGCAAGTCACTACTTGGCAACTTCACACGAGTTATTTAATTCCAATTTCTATCAATCAAAAAAAATTACCGATTAACCAGCAATAGCTTGTGCCGTAGAGATGCTTCGTCACGCTCTCGTTGGAAAGAGGAAAAATGGTCAAACATAAGGCTATTACCGCAGCTTTAACATCCTTTTCACCAGTGCTACAAGAACCAAATTGGAAGTGGTAACTAGAGTTCCACCCCGTTAAGCATCACCATTTATTGGTTCTATAGCAGGCAGGAGTAACTGGCTTTGAATTTTCATTTCGGTTTCCCTGAAGAAAAGACTTTAATTCCTCGTAACCAAAAACCTTTGGAAAGCACAATCTGATTTGGATACAAGGGTTAGAGGCCAAAAGTGAAGCAAGCGAAAACAAAAAATGTTAACCACATCACCACATATCTCATATTTGTCAGAGGGATACGGTACGGCAGCTAAAACAGTAAGCAAATCTCTGAGAATAAATGCCAAAACACAGCAACCCATACTACATCACTAGATCTCCATGCAAAGAAAGACTGCTAGCCACAGCTCTATTCTATTCTAAGACCTACCCATCAAAGCCCTTCAACACCTCATAGGCTAACAGTATTTATCCATATATTTGCCATCTGTGGCAAGGACTTTAGCAAGAGGTCAAACAAAGGCTTTGATGGGGTGTCTTTGAAAACAACTAATCAACCACTCTCAGCAGTGACATTATTGTTACTGCTGTCGTATTTCTTTGAAGAACCTTTGCACACGCCAACTGGGTACTTGATAGCATTGAGCTCAACTTTACGCAGAGCAGCTTTTCCCAAGTCAATACCACATATGTCCGAAAGCCTGATAAGGTAGAGCAGGACATCTGATAGCTCTTCCCCAAGGTGCACCTTCTCCTCTTCTTTCCAATCAGGAAGCCCCTTTGGGACCTCCCCTTTCCATTGAAATATCTCTGATAGTTCTCCCACTTCACCCACCTGTCACCATCACCTATTAAGTCAAATCTCTTTCACTTTTTTTTTTTTATTCTTACACAAGCCACTGTAGTCAATTAGAATCTTCATCAATAATTTCATTACTTGACTGTTTGACTAGCACAACCAATCCATCGACAAATAAGGTTATGATTGTATTTTGCTTTTGGCCTACGCTGCAGAAAAGTAAAAGCAACAGGGAAGCCAATCAGATCAAGTCTAACTGGAACAAAAATTTTGGAAGAGATTAACATTCAAATCCACCCTCCCTCAATTTTGTCAAAATTTCAAAAAATTTGAGCTTTTAACTACTTAAGCATGAAAAAGGGTTCCACTCGCACAGTTGGACAAGTTTGACTAGAAATTAGAATAGTCATGAACGATGGACCCGCCCCACAAAGTTAACCCTAACTTGATAAGCAAGTATTTGGAGAACTAAAAATTGAAAATGGCCCAATTAGAGGTTGGTCTCCGCTCCATGTTTATACAATAACGTTTAAAACAAAATAGAAAGCAGTGCTTTTCCAGTTAATCCACCGGTTTAAGGTGTATTCATTTGGTCAAATACTGAAAAACTCGGATAAAAGGAAAGAAAGTACAGCAACCATAAAGACATTCCATTATGCCACCCTGCCTTTTCTCGCAAAACTCACACAAAGGAAATGATTAAACGGACAAAAACAGCCCAAATAGACACAAGCAAGCCAACAGAGAGGGAAAAAAAAAAACCCACGATAATCATAAGGCAGATACGACTACAGCGTGGCATATCCAAAGCAGTATTTTGATTTTTTTAGTTTGAAAAAAAAAAAAAAAAAAACAAATACCAGAGCCAGGAGAAGGTTTCTGGGGCTGTGAAACTGATCCCAGTCCCTTTCCTTAGCAAACTCAGCCATTTTGCCCTTGAGAAGATCAAGAGAGACACTATCTCCTCCTGATGTCCCAGTCATCCTTGGATTTCTAAAGACAAAGAGACAAGATCAAAGAAGCCTAGAGATTAAGACCCTGGGAGACAAGCCAACAGAAAGAAGGTCGCTGTGTGGAGGTTTTTCAGAGTCCCTGTGTTTGTGTTATAATAAATATTTAAAGCAAAGCCAGAGATATATAGAAATGCCAAGAGACAAAGGGCTGCTTCTACGAATACAGGGATGTTTCGCTTTTATGGAAAGGTGTCTGTGAATTCTTTCATTGAAAATTCGGCTGGCTTTTGTGGGCCCGATCTCCAAGAAGGAGAGATGGGGTTGGGGGAGGGTTACGGGCTATACCCAGTTGGGCCAGTTCATGTTGCACTGGTCTTGTGGACCTTTCTTTACTCGGAGAAGTACACGTGTCAGCGCCGGTGGGTTCTCTCGACTCATCTTCCATTTAGTCAAGAAGATTAATTTTACTCCACGTTTTTTATAATTATATTTATTTTATATATATATATATATATATATATATATATTTTTTTTTTTTAAAAAAAAGAAATATTTAATATATTAATTTTATTATTCAAATTTAATGTATGTTAAAAATTTTTATTAATTATTATTATTATATTTCATATAAAATTTAATATCATTATTAAATTATATTTAATATGTAACATGTAATAATATTCAATAAAAATTTTTAATATCAATTAAATTCAATCAATCAAATTAATATAAATTTAAAAATAAAATAAATATAATTAAAAAAATATTTAAATGTAAGAAGCGAAATTTTTTTTTGTCTTTGTTTTGGCGCGTCTCCTGTCACCTTGCGGGGACCACACGGTCTTCTTCTCCTTTCTTATTGGCTCATCATATGGAAGGTTTCCTTTTTGTTTTTCTCTTAAAATTTCTTTTGAAAATTTTCTTTTTCTCGCAGCCGACTCCAAATTAATGGGTGGCAGTAGCGCTGTCATTTATCAAATCAAACACGCTACGGCAAAACCCGGGGCATTGACCCGGTCGTTAAGCACATGTGTACTTTTTTTTCTTTTCTTTTCTCTCTCTCTTTTATTTATATTTATATATATATATATATATAGCTTGTCTCAATTTAATTTTAAAAAGATTATATTTGAAAAGAAAAAATGAAACGAATGTTTATAATATGGATGGCTTATTATTATTCCTTGAAGTAAATTCGGGGCAAGTGATGAAACCACAAAATCGGAAGAAGGAAGAACACTACAGGGTCAGGGGATTATCCAATTTGTCTGCCGAGTCAACACCACGAGAACATCCGTCGCGTTCAATGGATTGAAACGAAATTGCCATTAAACAATATGAGCATATATTCTCGTATCGATCCACATGAAATTTATCGCGTAACAGTACCTTTTTCTTTTTGGGAGAGGGTGTGTGCGATTATGACGGCATCAAATGATAAAAACATATGTATCTCGATTCACTTGAATATTCTCTATTTTTTAACGTGGAAGGTGGGTCCCAATTATTACTATACGACAAATCCCAATGTAAGTCTCCTTCTGATTTATTTATTTTATTTATTTATCATATTAGCATTTGCATTTGAGATTTTCAGTTTTGATGACCATTTTGGTGGTACTGACTTAAAAAAAAAAAATATATATATATATATATGTAAATGATTATTGAATTTTCTTTTAGAGAAAATATATAATATGCTTTCGTGTAGTTCGTTCGTTGGCATTTAATTGCCTTCAGTGGAGTGTGTCGGTTAACTAGGTGCATGAGGTATCGGTATTGCAACTCTCGGTGAAATGTGATTTCACTCGGAACAGTCAATGTTCATTTACCTATTTTAGGATCAATGATACTCAATACCTAACCATGGTGGCAGCGTAGCGAGTGTGCGTGCCTCCCTACCACACTCCCACACCGAGAGCAAATCGCGGTAGTCAATTTCCTTTTTTTTTTTTTAAAAAAAAAGGAAAAAACTGTCAATGATAGAAGATGCCAAAGAAGGCCATTTTGAGTTTTACTGTGGTGTGGGAGGCTGCGTGCCAAGCCCGTGTGCAGCATCAACTTCAACCACTCGTCAAATCCCGGCGACAAGTCCACCTCGAAAAAAATAAAAATAATAATAAAAAAAAAATATATATATATATATATATATAAGAGAAGAAGAAAAAAGAAAAAAATGCCATGAATAGTTGACTTTGCCGATCACTAGTAGTGTAAAAATGTTGCATGCAACAACGGAATATCTCCTATATATACTTTGCGCATTTTACTTTAAAGTCTTTGATTATGAATTTATGGTCACGTACGAATAATTTATTGCGAGAGGAGATAACAACATCCTACCAAGATTATGGGTATTACTAGAGTTGCTTAGCTGCTTGTATGATCTTAACCCTGCACTCCTTTTTTTAGCAGAAAGGAAACATAGAAGGGATGACTTGTATCGCCCAATGATTCCCTTTGGTCCATCTCTGGCCATAGATGCTAATATGTTTCCTTATATCATACAAAATCAAGTCATAACAGCGAGGAAAATGATAGCGGACATTGAAATTGTCTGTTTTTGACTTTCTTTCTTTTGCTACTTTTGTTTCCAACTTTCTTCTTGTCTGTAAATGATTAAAGATTCACATAATATATGAACATATGGTTCCGGTAATTAGTTGGCTCTAAGGATAAGCTTTGGCTTACAAGTTTGAACAGACGATTGATTTAAATATAGTCTATTATACTCCTTGGTGAACAAACCCTGTACTGTTCGCTTGTGGTTTGGCAAATGCTAGCTGTTTTTTTTTTTTTTTTGTTGTTGTTGGACTGAATTCTTTTTGTTTTAATCCGTTTGAATTGGAGGGAAGGAATTCTATGGCACTTCTCGGTTGTCAAACTAATTTGTATCGATAACCCTTTTTCAGAAAGAATAAAAAAAAAAAAACACGACACAATGATTTGCAACGTATTTGTAGAATTGTAGTCATGTTTATGTTAGATGGACTGCCTAAGGATTTTTATTTTTTTTTTCATGTTTAATCAAAATCAGATATCTCCAACAGATTTTACATAATATATAAGTGTATGCATTCTGGCCGTGATTTCGTTGATAATTTAAAAGATAACTACCTGACTCAAAATTAAATATGCAAAAGATATCTTATTTCAGATTAATTAAAGGAATCTCTTCTTCTATGTCGTTGCCAAAGAAGCCACACAACCGACAACAATTATGACTACCAGTGGATGTTTCACACCACACCCTTCCTCTTTCTTTTTTTTTCTTTTTAATTAAGTTGAATTAACAAGGAAGGTGGTAAAGTCTAGAATTCAAATGTCACAGCTCACTTCCCCATCCTTCCTCTTATTCTTTAATTCCCACCTTCATTTGGCATCTTTAATTATGTGGGGCTTTAAACTTGTTAGGGACTTGATTTTGTATTATACTTAAGCTTCTGTTGATTAAAAAGAGTTTTTAAAAAAAAAAAAAAAACGGACAAATATTCTAAACCAAAGCAAACATGTGTCGACAGAGAAAGATTCACATGCTAAAGTAGAATAAGTCGTCTCTGAATTCCTTGTCTATGGCTGTAGTCTTTGCCTTCGAGGGAGATCGAATACTTTTTAAGTCACGATCGTCACAGAAAACATTATCGTAACCGAAAGTGAACTTCTTTAATGGCAACGCGAGCATCGTCAAGATTGTCAAAGATCTTCCATATATTCATACATGGTTAACGAACATGACCCTTATCCTCGGGGAGGAACAGGGCAGCCAGCTCTTGCAGCGGGGAACTAAATGCATCTGATCCATAAGATTTATACTAGTTAATGTCACCTCTGAGACACCTATAAGTTGTAACTTTCTCCAAAAGTCAATGTCCAGTTTGCATGTGTGTTTCTTAATTTTTCCCACTGTAGGTAGCTCATCGAATGCCCCTTTTACCTCTTGTTATTATATTTCATCTGGTTTTGAAATGAAGGAGACTATTGCCGTCTAGGATGATTTACATAATTTATTATTATAATAATTATTATTTATTTGTATTACTCAATTTTAACTTATTATATTTAAATCATTTAATTTTAATTTAATTAATCTGTTATTTTATTTAATTTAAATTTTAAAATTTGTCTATTAAGAAATACATTTTATACAATTCAATCTAATGCATTTACTTTTATTCAATTAATATATTTATATACTAAAATGTTTATTATTATTATTATTATTATTATTATTATTATTATTATTATTTTGTTTATAAATTTATTTATTTTATTTTTATATAAATATATTATATCAATATTTTATTACATTTTATCTCTTTTTTAAAAAAATAAAAAATGAAAATGCGATTAATTAGGAAGATTATAAAAATGATAATTATTTTATATAAATAAAATTTATCTTCGTGTATCAAACATTCAAAATAAAATTTGTATTAAACATTAAAAATATAAATAATTTATTTTAATTTTAATTTTTCAATAAAATTACTCTTAACAGAGACTGACTGATGAAACCCCACCCTCGTGATCCTTCAGGTCTTGCAAGCGCTGCTGAAGGCCCATCACTTGGATACATACGTGGATGTCGGCTTCCAGCTTCCATTTTAGCCGAGTGACGAGTGGATCTTAGCACCAAGCTTCAAGTCCAATCCTGCCCAATTGCTTTTCCAATAACCCCACCGTCCCATTCCATTGCGTATTGGTCATTTCCAAGAGCCCAAGTTTCCAACGACGACCTCGGCGCTTATGGGTGGTGTGGGGGCACGACCACAGGGCCGCATCTAGCATGTGTCCGGCCTAGAAACTTGGACAATTGCTTCCTACTCGCAAAAGGGAGGCCGTTTGTTTAAACTAATTAATTTATAGATCTTGCATTATAAGAGAGAGTAGAGATTCAAATTTGATTATATATATGATTCTCTCTTTAAGCTTAAAACTATATATATATATATAAAAGAACAATAACAATGAACAGTAATAGAATAGTCTGAAGTAACCGTGAAAAAATGCGAAAAGCGCCAATCCGAGTTCGTAATCTTGGCACCACTTTTAATTTTGATTGGTTCTTGTACAACGAAACAACGGGACCCCCGCGACATCCTTAGCCTCTGGCTACATTGCCATTCCAGTTTTTTGACATTTTCTGATTCAAACTTGTAGCATGTGATTTCTTGTTAGCTTATGTCTTAATTTTAGGACCACCCCTATGTGCCCACTTCGCAGATGGCGGGCCCACCTTCGCAAGAACGACAACCCTAAAAGCCAAGGTGTACCAACTTCTTCAACCTTATTTTTTGATGTCATGCCTTGCCAACTTCTTGTTTTTGGATTTTTTTTTTTTTAATTGAAATTGGAATGCGTATCGCCTTGCAATCGGGACAAGGAATCGGAAGAGAAGAAAATAATATCGCGGCGAGGATTTTGTTCTATGACCGAGTGATTAATCTCTCTCTTATTTATTTGTTATTTACTTATTTGTTTAAAATTTATTTGATTATTAATTAATTATACTAAACTAATAATATTTTTTTTTTATTTTTATAAATTCTATAGTTTATTTTTAAAAATAAAAATTCAAATTTTTAACTACTTAAACATTGTTTACGGGCTTAATATCTTTTCTCTTCATCTTTCTTTCTTCCCCAATCTCTGATTCCTAAAACAAGGGGTTGACATTCCATAATAATTGTAGTAGGTTGATTTTTCTTTCACACAAAAATTAATAATTGCTTGACTACATTGCATTGCCAGATATTAATGAAGAAGTAACTACGTGGAAACAAAATTTATAAACACAATTAAAAATAAACAACAAAATAGTACCCCCCCCCCCTTTTTTTTCCTTTTATTCATAATGCTATCTAAATTATTTGATCACTTCTCTATCTAGTGAGTATTTTTTCCATTTATAGTTACTATCGTAAATTTTAACAAGAAAGAAGAGAAGCATTTTCTATGAATGTGGCACCAAAGCATCTTACCTTTCTTCATGTTATCTTCTTCTACGCTTTTTTTTTTTTTTTTAAAGAATAAATATATATATATTTATTTTAATTAGTCACCGGGGTTGATTTTTAAATCCTCCTTGATCTATGCGATGCGTGCCTCGATTGCCCCAGTCAACAGCTAACCTTTTTTTTTTTTAAAAAAAAATTTAGGGTTCCTTACTCTTATAATTATCTCTGTCTATAGCTCCCTCTTTCTATTTTTATCATCATATCACCCTCATCCCACGACAAATCAGCATAATTTGGTTCACCCATTTGCCTCTCTATCATACACACGTATTGCCTTTATGCACACAATGCAAATTCACCCATTTCCGCGCTGCTACGATTTTATTTTTTAACTTTTAACCTACCTGGACCATGGAGAGAAGAAGAAACGTAATCTAAAGTTGAAAGAATAAGAAAGGTAACGCATTAAACCTATATAACGGGTCTTTCAATTTGTCTACTTTGTTTTCCTTTCGTAACAGAGAATTCAATTATCTAAAGAGAAGTGCTTGATGACAAAGTAGGAATTCCTGCCGAGATGTGGGAATTTGAAGGGAACGTACAGAACATTAGATCGAGAAAATAGAAGACAAAATTCATGCGTCCAGGACGCTAGTTATTGCAGACATATAATATAAGCATTTCGGGGAGAAAGATAAGGAGATAAAAATTGAAGTTCTTTGGGCATACTAATGATCCAAAACCATCGATCAATAATACATATGATAAACTGGAGATGAATATGATCACCTGTGACAAACACATCGGTAGTGGTACGGACTATTTATTGGGTCGTTTCCCTCAACTGGAACTTGCTCTGCTCTACACTTGTATTTGCATCCTCGGCATTCATTGTAAGTGCAAGTAGGAGCGGTGGATCCTATCATCAGTCTCCTCGCAATATTTCTGTATGATTGTGCAGCTTCACGTCGGCCCTGCAGGCTCCCACATGTTTCAATGGAAAAGCTTGCAACAATCAAAGAAATTGCATTCACAAATTAATGCTTATTGTTTCTTTTGAAAATGCATATAAGCCTCACCTTCAAGTGTGCATCCCCTTTGGATAGGTAGGCATATTGATAAAAGGGAGTGTTGAGAGAGACTACCGGTACATAAGTCCTGGATCCTGCAATATACAGCAGAACGATAATCTCGGGAATGGCAACCGTTACACTTCAACCAAATGAATCGTGGCAAAAGAATCTAGTGAAGGATGCAAGAAGATGATAAGGAAATGTCCTTGGTAACCGAAATGCAATGGAAGGAGTTTATAATGCCAAAAACAAGAGGTAATCTTGAGTTTGCCAGTGGCATCTGGTACCATACTGGCAAGCTAAGAAGAGCACCATCCAGGGAAGAAAATTAGGCCAATTTCTACTAAAATGCAATGGTAAGAGCTAGATAAAGTTGGAACTTTTAGTGCATAAAACAAGATTACTAGGATTTTCAAACCAGATAAATTTAGAAAGTGAGGGAAACTTGGACCAAGAAAGAAGTGTCTAGTGCGTTGATTTACAACCTTGAGTAACATAAGCTCCAAGGATAAAGGTGAAGAGTAGCCAGAGTGGGCAGTGCAGTCTAAGGTTCGCCATTCTTGCCCTGTATTGGACTAGAGTTTGAATTTTGAACGATAAATGAACGAAAAAGAGAGAGAGTCAGAGAAATCCGGGGGAGATCGAGGAGAATTGTGGTGAATTGATGACCATAGAAGATGGACTGGCAAGAACCTGCAATGACCCAGAAGGTCCCTGACCTTTTGAAGTCGACACATTTTGCCTGTTAAGGCTACGTCATGGGGTCACTCGATCGACCATTCTTCCATATTTACAAACATACCCACAGACTTTTTGACATTTTTCACCAGCGAAATGTTCGGGCCATCGCGATATTTCGAAGGGCAAAAGGGGGATTTCAGGAGAAGCCATCATTTTGATCTTAGCTCTTAGAATGTCGTTTGATCTGCCTTTAGATGGGCAGCACGACAGCACCCCCTCCCGCGCTTCCAGGATATTGAAGCTGCCGAATGCCCACCTCCAGATTAATACGCGGAAGCATGTTAAAAGGGAGCCTTCATTTTGTGCATTCTCCACCGTATGCGTCCACTATTCAATTTTTTATTTTTTATTATTTATAAAAACCAACCCCATATAAAACAAGGTCACGAAACTCCAATAAAAGGAAAATCCAACGCAAACAATCATGTTCAAAAAATATGTCTCCCCTTGTAAGGGCAGCAGGAATGGTCCCGCCTTCTCTCTGGCTGTGCCTCTCCATACACATTTCAAAAAAAGACGGGGGGTCATCTAGCGTTCTGGACATATTAAAATCTTAGACTAGCACTTGGTCCCCAACTTTGTGCACGCGCCTTGAATGATGGACCATAACATGATAGCAACTTGGAACCTTGACTTCGGGCATTTCCCTCGAAAGGAAAATGCCAATGAGAAATGATGGGGATTGCTTAGGGTTCTACTAAGAATCTCTTACTAAATGACATGACATGATATAGTAATACGCAATGCCGATCAAATATTTTGAGTCTTTTCTGCGGGCTCTATTAATGGGAAAGAGTATAACGCGATACGTGTCACAAAACCCATAAATCGATTGTTCTAGGCAAGGCAGTCGGTTAAAATGTGAAATTTCACACGGAACTCAAAATAAGACCACTGTACCCGACGACGAAGGCTTTGCACCTTTTGTCTTCCCGAAGGTCCACACCGAAATAATTGCGACACCTTCGGCGAACTTTGTTTCTATTACAGAGAGGGGGAAGAACACAATAAATGGGCCGGCCCGAGACCGCCCTCTAGGCTAAGGGCACGAAGAGAAAAGGCACTGAAAGCCCCATTTTTGACCCCGGAGAACTTGGGTTAAGTTGCACGACCATTTTCGCTCGATTGGAATCGAAGTTCAGCCAAATCATAACTGTATTACCCAGACTCTGCTTATCTAATACATGTTACTCGATATGCCAACTTATTCTCTCTTGTTTTTCTAACAAAGCTTTTTGGATAAAAAGTAAAATAAAAAAAGAAAAGGGATCTTTTGCATTCCTTCTTTATTGGCAGAAGCTGACCCTTGACATGGCTGGGATGTGAAAATCTACGGATAAGCTATTGCAATTGAAGTACCAGCTGGAGAATTGCTCGAATCAAGGGGAAAGAAAAACGGATAGAGCTCGTATCTGTAATAACAATTACTGTATATAGCTCTACATCCTTTCCGGTTGTTGCAGAAATTATTGGCCACTGCAATTGCTACGCACTGAGCACAGTCTATGGGGGCCAGGTCCCTCGTACATTGCACCAAGGCATAGAGCGTCACGAGAGGTGACAACTCGGTCTCGCCTTTGCCAAGCCCTTCATTGCTCAGGACAAGAGCCTGTGATCTAATCTCATCCACCAAACCCCCAAGTTTCTCATTGAATTCTCCAGGGTCAGTTACGTTCTCGACGTTAAAGTAAACAATAGCATAAGATGTGTCGAGTTTTCCAACGAAATCCTCTTTGCTGTACCTTAAGAAGCAATAGTCATACCAAATGCGCGCATCAGCTTGGTCCGGGCAGCGCTGCTGGATCTCCTTTGCTGCATCTTTGAGGCAATTGGAGCAGTCTTGGCTGCTCACATCACCTCGGCATTGGGCTAGCCCGTAGACTCTATCTTGGCCTTTACCAAAGGAGGTAGCTAGATAACCCGCCGAAGCAGTTACTTCGGCCAGTAGTTGAGCAATATTGGTTGATACCTGGCTCCTGCTACTAATCTTACCGTCTTTGTTGCAATATTGTCCCAAAGGATCCGCAGCACTGCAGGCATAGAGAAATAGTATAAAAATAAAAGCTCTGTTTGGGAAAGACATGGCTTCGAATAAACTGCACTTGAAATTTGCACTACTTGATGTTCTTCTCGTCAGCCTCACTTGTGGGTGTGATAAGAGTATGTTGGGGACATCGCATCAGCAGCCATTGTTGACTTGCTCGGCTTCCTTAAGGCCATGAAGAGTCGAACTAGAAGTTTCCATATTTCTACGCAGTCCAACCACTTGCTCCCTTTTCTGGCATGACATAATGGCGGTGGTCAGTCGATCAAAATGATTTAAATTATGCTGTGAGTTCTAACGAGGTCGTAGCCAAAGAGTCTACGAGATGAAGGCCCATTAACGCGGGATGTCGATTCCACATATATCGGTAAATAGAATAGAACTGATGAATCTGTCGGATTGCCACCGCTGAAGGCTGGAGGTAGGAAGCTTCTGACTCCTTATAATAAAATAAGGGTGCCGCACCTCGAATGATGCTGCAGAACGGCCATAATAACCGAGACGCTCTGAAGCTGAAGTAGGCGACAGGGATAACTAAAAAAGAAACAAAAACCTGACAAGCTTAGATTTGCCTCATCTCTATTTGAAAATGCTGAGAACGGAGAGATGAAATTGTTTTGAATTGACAAAAAAATCATAATATTTAAATTTTAAAAAATTTAAATTTAATTTATTTAAAATATAAATTAAATTAATGTAATTTTAACTATAATTAAAAGAAAAACTTTAATTGAGGTAGAGTTATATAATATAAAATTATATATATATGATGTTTAAAAATATATAAATAAAAATAATAATTGTTATAAATTTAAAGGTGATTTATATTTATATATTTTTTAATATAATTTATTTATAATTTTATATTATATAAGATGTAAAATTTATTTAAAATAAAAATAATAAATTAAATTTATATAATATAAAATTATAAATAAATTATATTAAAAATAAAAAAATACAATAAATGTTTAATTTGGGCCGGGCTCCTAGTACAGTAATTAATGTTCCCGAGAAAAATGGCAGAATGGATAGTTTCTCATTTTGAAAAGATCCCATTTCCGATTTTAGCAAAATTATAAAACCCGTCACAATTCTTGTGCTTTAACCATTTTTTCTTTTAAGAAAGGGAAAAAAAAAAAACTCGTTTTTCTTAACTTAAGCCGCACAGTAACAGCTCACACCACGTGTCACTATTATTACACCGACAGGGATTTGATTCAATGCGATAGCCAATTGCCACAGTCCTCGGCGTCTCTGTTTTCAGTAAAAAGAAAAAGAAAAAGGAAAAAGAAACCTTTTAGAAAAACAGACGTTAACGAGTAAAACCAAGACGGTAAGTACCTTAGATAAAATATTCGGGTGACAGAAATCCCTTTTTGGTCGGAAGGGCAAGGAATCGCTATCACTTCACTAGACCAAAATCAACCTCCGCAGTCAATGCCACCCCTACCGAAGCTGCTTTCCAAAACACATCCAACCGACCGCCAATCACGCAGCCTGTCTGCACCGCGTTTCGTCCTCTCGAAAGCTGATTGCCCACCCCACGTTCACACCAATCCCCATAAAAAACGCAAGAAAATTAGCATTCCAGCCTCCACACAAACCAACGTTACACAAAGAAAGGAAGCATCACTGCCATGGGTGAAGACCAAGGTGGAGAGGCAGGAGGTGAAGAGTACTTGTTCAAGATAGTGCTAATCGGTGACTCTGCAGTGGGTAAATCGAATTTGCTGTCAAGATTTGCAAGAAACGAGTTTGACAGCAATTCAAAGGCCACCATAGGGGTAGAGTTCCAGACCCAGGTGGTGGATATTGATGGCAAAGAGATTAAAGCGCAGATCTGGGACACTGCTGGCCAAGAGAGGTTTAGGGCTGTCACTTCTGCTTACTATAGAGGTGCTGTTGGTGCTTTAGTGGCCTATGATATCACCAGGAAGACAAGCTTTGATAGTGTCAAGAGGTGGCTTGATGAGCTCAGTAGTAAGTTTGCTGTCCCTCCCTGTATTGTGTGGCCGCTTTCTTTTGTTAACCCAAATCAGTTTAAACTACTATTTTGAAGACTGCCTATTATCAGTCACGAATCGAAATATAAAAATCTGCCTTTATTGATCTCTTTTGGGTCTTTCTACGGCGATTCCATAGTTGAACCCTTTTCTGTTTTTTTAAGTTTATAGGAACTAGAATCGAACCCTAAAACTAATACTTCAGTTCTAAACTTTATAACTAGTGGCTTAGTCGAACCATCTTATAGTTTCTCTGAGTTCGTGGAAACTTTAGCTTTCCTTACCTTACAGTTAAATGCTTCAGAAATGAAAATTGGGTTTTTTTTTCCTCCCTAAATGCGTGAAAATAATAGAACTGTTTCCTTGTGATTCTTACTTACTGTTACTGATGTCTGCATTGTCTGAATCCAAATGTTGCGTTGTCGGATGTAGCACCCACCGGACAAACATAGCCAACTCTGCTTATCTGTTAGGTTCGCACTCTGCCCATCTGTTAGCCCATTTTATCCTAAACGCAGCATGTACAGATAGTTGAAGTTGTTTGTGTACTAGTGGGTAATTATTGTTACCATGACAAATTGAGATGTACCCATTACTTAATATTGTGGAATTTCCAATTCATTTTATGTACATCTTATGACAAGAAGCCTTGGCACTCTGGTTGAAACTGGGGGTGCATGCTTTTGTTACTACGATCATCTTGCCCATTAGATTGTCAGAGTCGACACGCTTAAACTCTTTTTTCCTTTTATTTTTCTCTGAATTCAGCTCACTGTGATACCGCGGTAGCAAGAATGCTGGTCGGGAACAAGTGTGATCTGGAAAATATAAGGGAAATAAGCTTGGACGAGGGTAAAAGCCTTGCCGAAGATGAAGGGTTATTTTTCATGGAGACATCGGCCCTCGACTCTACTAACGTTCAGACTGCTTTCGAGGTTGTCATTCGCGAGATCTACAACAACGTCAGCAGAAAAGCGCTCAGCTCCGATTCATACAAGGCCGAGTTGACAGCCAATCGTGTCAGCCTAGTGAAGAATGGACCCAACTCATCAAGGCAAAGTAGCGTCTCATGTTGCACATCCTGATTTTTGTTCTAGACTCATTCTAAAGCAATTCCAGTTAGACAAATTAAACCGAGAAAAATAGAAACAACAAAAGATATTTAAGGAAGTTTTCCTTATGCAACCATCTTTGTTCGTGTGTCAGTTTATTTTCATACCGTTGCTTGCCATCTCTGAAGCACCTCTAGTCAAATTATTCATCTTCCCATGATTAATTTCCATTATTATTTCTTCTTCTGTATTTTCCCTCAGACTATTTATATGAGTTTTTTCCCTTTCATAATGGCGTCAGAATACTGGTGACCGGTTTTAGAAAAAGCTGCACAGAACTCGCAATCAGCAAAAAGAACATGCAGAAGATTCCTCCACTAAAATCATTGGCAGCATCTGTATAATACTAACTTTTTACAAGTATGGAAAAAATGCTCGAGGTTTTCTGTTAATTTACATGAACGTAAAAACAAATGGCCTGTTATCTGCTATTAGTGCATCTAGCTACCAAAAGGATATATATAAATTTGCATAGCCCAAGTACTCAAGGCTTCCGCAATGCAGATGCGGCACCCATGACAACAGCCAAGACAATGCCAAGACCAGCCCCAATGGAAGCCCCCACAGTTGCAGCAGTCACAGCAGATGCCTTCAATTGAGATTCTCGACTTACTCCTATTGCCAGTGCACGTTTCCGTGCCAGCTCTGCCGAAAGAGTGTATTTGGCAAGTTCCTTCAATCGAATTAAACAAAGTAAATTAACTTATTATTTTCCACAAAGTCACAAATAGACAAGGCACGCAATCATCCTGGGTTCCCCTCCCATCCCATCAGGCAGAGCAACCATCTCATTTTCCAGCTGGTTCAAAGAAATCTGCCTGAATGAATAATGAGAACTACGGAATAAGAAATGGGATGTCACCATTTCGTGCTGCACAATGTTTAATCATTGATTAGCAAAGGAAACATTAGTCTCAGAGCAATTGAAAAACATAGGATACTTGCAGTATATTTAAATGATATTTTACATTCTGGTGGTACTTAAATATTTGGTTCCTTGCATGATTCTAATATAAGAAATTTGGCACTTTAGCTACCAATTAGTCAAATAAAACAACCTAATCAAGGGATGGAGTTGTATACAATCAGCTGCTTGGGTTTTTTAGGCAAGCTTATGCAAAATGTATCTAGTGCACACATGCATTTACTTTGCATATCCTTTGACATCAATACCTCACATTACACTCCAACAGCATATGTTTTAGAATCATGTTAACATTAAATTTTCATACCTGTAAAGAGGCTTCTTCATGACTCTGCAGCACACGATGGGCAAGCTGGCAAAGAGAGTTTACACCATCGATGGGGAAAATTGTATCTCTCTTCTGAAATGGACGCCGAACAAGATTAATTGGCGCAAAAACAAGTTTTTGAGCACCCATCCTGACATCAGAATCTCCATTAACGGCAGCCCAGGACAAAGAAGCACTTGCAGCAGCACTGGGCATGATATAGGGACAAGAATTGACAACTTCTGTTGTGCTTGGAGAAGCTTGATATGCCTGCAAAACAGAATCAATTGCCTCTCTTTGCTGGTGTGCACTGACAGAAAATTTGTTTGTTATGGCAAGAACCCAGGGAATTTGAAGGGCTTTAGCCTCATCTAGGAGCAATGAAAGAACTGGCTTTTGTTCTGATGCATTTGTTACATTGCATTGAGCGATTTTATGCGACAGGTTATGCACAATAATAATCAAATCTGTTTTCAGACTAAGGTCACGAATTCCTGCCCACAATTCATCTTTGAAATGAGAGACCTCCATATTCAGCTCCTGTAATAGACAAACATGAAGCTGAAAAGGTTAAAAACATGAAAAGCCAAAAACCATAACAGGACCAAAATAAGAGGGACCCGAAAACATGAAAAGCCAAAAATTATAACAGAAGCAAATAAGAGGGACCTGAAAAGCAACCCTGACTAACATGACATTAGACGTAGGTGGTCAAAGCTCAAAGTTAAACTTCTTGACTATTATGATGACATAAAATGGGTAGCTCAAGCCTTCATAGACCTAAGAGATTGTCGTAAGTCCAAAGAAAATTCAAGAAAACTTTAATTAAGAAACAGAGCACTATTTTTATGATCTTTCCCTAAGCAATATTTTCTATCGAGGCAAGTATGTAATAGCTTAATTTAGTTTCTTTTTTAGTTATGATTTGGTCCCTAAATATTTTCCTCACCAGCCACGAGAGGCTTCCTCTATAAATCAGCCTATAAACCTTAGGGCCGAGGCAATTCACAGTCACCAAGTTCAATCATAGATCATTGTTCCTCTCTGAGAATTATGCCTCTCTAAAGTATAATTGTGTGCTTGCCTTGTTATCCGCATCACATTAAGAACTATTTTCCAAATTTTCACTATTGTCTATTTTGCTCCTTTCAGGAAGGTTCAAAAGTATGAATCACAAAGGACAGTGCAGTGGTATTAAAAAGAGTCCCAAGAAAGTAATTTGCATAGGTTATAGAAGAAATCCCTGAGCGGCAAAGAACAAATATATTCTGAGGCATCTGCACAACCAGATGTGGCAAGGAAAGAAAGAGGACAAGACAAGAATATTGTACGTACCATATGCACCATTTTGTATATTTAGTACAAAAGGCTGTAAAAAGATAGCAGTACAAGAAGCATATACCTGCAAATTTACCCCAGCTGAATCAGAGTAGCATATACCTCCAGCAATATCTTCTTGTACATCAGCTTCTACATGCTTATTTTCAAAATTTGCAATGGTTGTTAGCCTGCCTTGACCAGTTATGGCCTTAAAAAGCGAAGTTTTACCAGCACCCTACAGCGTATAAAATTTTGCAGTCAGAGAAATGGCAAATAAATTTGCTTTGAAAGAGAACCCTCGTTTGTAATTTAGAATGTGCAATACAATCACCTCAAGGCCAAGCAATCGCACCCTACGAGTTCTGACATTGACCTCCTTTGAGACAGTACCAAAATCACTTGTGCAAAATATATAAAAATCTCTCAAACCTTCAGGGCAGAGGAACTTTTTCTCTTGTGCTAAAGTGTGGCTGCTATTGTAATCAACATCATCTGATTTGACAGAGGGAAAAACGGGGATCAAAGAATCTGACACTATCAGATGTTTTGGTGGCCGTGTCAGTGGAGCTCCGACTAAGATCCTTATCTTTTGTAGTTCTGGCTGCTGTAATCCATGATTTGAAGAGTAGATAGGAGTTGAAGGAAATGACTCCACTTTAGTCGAACACCTGAATTCAAAAATATATAGGTTGACATAGAACTAAGTCATATTCAGAGCCTCGTATTTTGGAAAGGACAGTATAACTTTTGCACCAGACATTTGTTTTCTTCACAATTATTGAGTTCATCAAATGGAAGAGCAACTGGCACTAACACAGCATTGTTCGATGGTGGGGAGTATTTGGGAGAGATTTAAATCGCAAAAAATTATTATCATATACCGAGTATAGATTTGACGAGAATGTCAGAGACATTAGATTCAAGGATGCTGACAATGTCCAGACAAGAACAATGATTATATGATAAAGGTGGTGCATTAAGCTCTATCATCTCTTCCAAAAACAAATGCTTGCAAGAAAATTTTAGTTACACGGTCCTAAGTTCATCTAAGCAGGTAATACCCATGATCATTTAAATGAACATTAGTCATCATAATTGAACATTGTATTTGAAAGAGTGAGAAGGGACAATACCAGATACCATTCACTTGAGCCTGAACCAAGGTACATAGATGCAAGCCAAAGCCTGCGATATCAACTTTAAAGGGCTCTGCATTCTTCTCACCAGGAACACCACTCCAGCCAAGAGGAACAATTGAAGTTGCTGTCTGAATGACTGGTGATTCTACAATATGTCCAAGCTCTACAGCACCGGCAACTGCAAGGCCAAGCCACTGTTGCAAATTCGGAAGTTGAGACAATTGCTCCATTCCAACGAAGGACGAAGCACCATCACCCATGCACATGTCATAGATTCTACATCCAACACATAAAGAAGGTTGGTTCATGCTATTTGACTCTATAGAACTATAGCCAAGAAAATACCTCTGAAATCGAGACCTATATGACTTCATTGAATGTGATTGAAATCGTTCCCTCAGTTCAGCAATCACAGATCTGACCTGAACATGCCCTTGCCAGAACAAAGCAATGAAAATGAGCCATGCCATACTATGCAAAATTGTTGAAATTGAGCCATTTTTGCTGGACATAATACTTTGATTCCTATTATAAACACTATGCAGAACCCAATAGGAAAGAAGAAAAGAAAGTTAAGAAAAGGAAGCACGCACCGATGTCAGTTTTGAGTACTCTGTACCTGACAGTAATTCCACAGAAGAATTGCCCAAGAGATACAACTGTCAGAGAGAAACATTTTATTGCCACATAGTAAGTTTTGGAAATGCTTTAGTTTAATAACACGATAAAAAACACCTTATACTCCATTGATATCAATTTTGGTCCACAATCTATGTTTGTTTTGTGTTGACCAATCAGCAAAGAGGCATCTGTTCTTAAGGAAATCCCAACAACAAAATACCAGAATTTCCACAAAAGCACGTAAATTAAGGCAAAAAGAAAAATACTCATTTTGGTTAGCATTTATGTTTAGATTTTATTTATACTTCTTCTGTTTCCTCACCATTGAAAATCTCTGGCAAGTAGAGAATAGACAATAAATGTAAAACAGTAAGAGGTACCAATACTCATCAATACCAACAAAAAAATCAAATCCCAGTCCCCAATGATGTCTCAGCAAGCACAAAGACAAGTTCTTGTCATGAGGAAGGATACTTAATCCAACAAAGAGAGATGCCAAGTGAAGAATTAAAGGTTGCATTCAGGCACATACACTTTCAAGGGAAATAAAAAAAGGTGAAGATAAATAATTTTTCATTTTCAATATTTGAGGGCTTTAAGCTACCTTTTCTCTATAATGCAAGTTGACTACTTAGATAAACAATTCAGCAAACCCCACAAAGCATCATTTCATGTTCTCACCTGACCAAATGGGACATAGGAAGGTAAATAAGGTACTCTATTCCAGTTCCTTCTATCCATATTACTAATGCCATTTTTTCCAGTTGATTTTCCTGTCACTGCATCTTCAGTTGGCACATTATTGTTATCTGGTAATGGCTTGAGCGACACGCCATCAGAACCCTCTTGGATTTCAAGAGACTGTGGTCCAGCTACCACATCCTCCATTGAAGAATTTACGGCTGAATTACTTGTCGAAGGTGTCTCAGTAGGATCAACTTGTTTTCTTGTATATTTATTGAGTTGCCTTCTAAAACCCTCTAAAGGAACCAGCCTAGAAAGTCTCCAGAAAGAAGTCTGCACAGGGCCTAAGCCCAGAACCAACTGCTCCCTCATGTTCCCCTTTAGCTTTTCTGCCCTTGCTTTTTCTTGCCCTCCTGTGCATTTTGTTGCTGTTTGATTGGCAATCTCACCCTCAGCATTTACTGACAAAGGTTGGGAATTATAATGATCAAAATAAGCAGGAGATAGGATGCGCGGAACCAAGTCTTCAGGTATGCAGTAACTCTTAAAATAATGCTGCCAGCCTTTTTCATGAACGTAACTAGACGGTTGAAGAAACAAAAAAAAATAAGTAGACAACATAAATTAACTCCTCTAGTTAATTTAAAAGAGAGCAAAAGAGGAGATATAAAGGAATTTCGATCATTTAGCTGAGGGAAAATGAGAGAGAGAGAGAGAGAGAGAGAGAATAATGCATACTCTCTTAAAGCAGCATTTCCAACTGGGGGCTGAGAAAAGGTTATGCATTTAATGTGAACTTTTTCATTTTCCTTTGATAGAGATGATTGAGCAACAACCCTCAAAATGGCAAGAGTTGCCAATACTGCCACCTAAAAACATAGGAAAATGGAATAATTGAAGAACAAAGTAACCAAAAAATTAAGCAGTGCATGCAATTAAAGTTAAGTATAAAATTTTGCAGGACTTACTGCTCCACCAAGAGAATGTCCACATAGTACAAGTTTGCATTTCTTCTTCTGAGCAAGCCTGTACAACTCTAAAGCAGGTATTCCTTTAGCACGAGCTAAGAAACCCTAAGATTTGAAACCCAAATATTAAGATACAGGTAAATATGCATCTGAATTGTAAGGGAAAAGTAAACTTGCAATTAGCAATGTAGACAATTACAGTCAAAAGTAAGATTATGTCAATGCAAACAACTAAACTGCATTCAAAAAATCTATGAATGCTGGGCATCAATCTTACTCGATGAGCAGCAGGCTTTGGTTGATCTTTTAATGGTTTAAGTTTTGATTCAAGTAGAATCTTCTGTTGTTCCAGGTTTCCCCTTTGATTTTCACCTTGTGTAGATTCAACTGCTTCCCTGATGGTCTCCTCCAACCTATCTTCATGAAATATAGTGCCTTGAAATATATTCACATCAGTCACCACATCCCTGGTTAAGAGACCTAGGTTAAACAGCATATCTCAGTAGTTAAAAACCCTTTTAATCATCTGATGGGTGATATGAACAGCACTTACTTGTACTGCTTCGTGCCCATGAAGGATGCAAATAAAGTATCACCTGCTTCAGCCAACAGGTACCTTCAGCAATAGAAAATGCAAAGACAGACCCCATCAACAAGGTTAATATCCAATTGGAAAACACAGATATATTATCTCAATAGAGATGTAAGTGAATCAAATATAACAAGAATCTAGGATAAGTAGGTATAAGAACACCAAAGTCCCAACTTCCGCAATCCACTATCATCAATTTTCCGATACTTTAAAAACCCTATCTTAAGCATCCATAAAACAATGGATCACAAATGAAGAGAGATGGCCATCACAAGGTTTAAAACAATATATAAGCAATGGAAAATGAAAGACCTTCATAAAGTGCAGACTGGAGAATATGGGAAAAGTAACAGAAAAGGTTAACTATAGAAAACCTGTGAGGAACGTGATCTGAAGATGGTTGCACACGCTCCAAAGAAACAACTTGTCCCCCGAAGTCAGCCTTGAATTTGTTCACAGCTTTAAGCATCTCAGCAGCTGGCCTCTATGATGGAGGGGAGCACAACTCTCATGAGTGAATACAGATCTTTCACACATATAAATGTATGGAAGTTATAACTATTGCAGCAATAAACATATTCAAAGTTAAGCAGCTCTTATAATTAGGGTGCTCTACTTATAAGACTCACTAATATCCTGGGTCAAAATCATAATTCAGCATTCAATCGCAATCAACTGCAAGAATTCACACAATCAATCATTTCTATAATTTCATAATCATAATTGCAAACCTGGAGAGACTCTAAAGAAACCAGAGAGAATCTAAAGAATTACTACCATTTTCTGAACGAAAGACTTAAGCCAAACACAGGGAGTAAGAGGTCGAAAGTTTTTCCTTCAAAACAAAAAAGAAAGGAGGAGAAAAGAGGGGGAAAAAAAAAAGAAAATAAGAAAGAAACCGGCGAACTAGTTGATAGAAGATTGAACCTTGTAGACGCATTCAGAGAGGACCATGCAGCAGAGAATATCCTGCAAATCGGAGAGGGAGTCAGCCTTGAGGGCGAGGCCGAGATCGCTCTTCCTGCGCTCGTACTCCTGCTGAATCCTCTTCCGCTGCTCTCCATCGGAGCCGACCCACGGCGGCCACCGCATTCTCCACTGCGGGGGGCCCCACGACACCTTCAGGATCTTCGCTTTCTGGTCTCTGATCCACGACTCCACGCGGCTCTGTATCGCCTCCATTTCTTTTCTTCTTCCTCTCGTTCTTGAATTTTTTTCAAGCTTGCTAGAGGAGTCGAGCGGGAGACCGGGAGGTAACGGAGGAGGTGAGGTGGCGCTTGCAAATCTATTCTTAACCTAATAAAAATTAACAGATGGGGATGAATGGTATGATCGAGAATGGTGGTTCTTTCTTTCCAATCCAACGAGGGGGACGAACGCGCCGCACGCGCCAAACCAAAGACGACAAGAAATGGGAGTCCCGTTGTTGTGGAGGGGGGGGGGAAGTGCGCGTGCGAACAAACTGGAATATGCGTGTGATTGGATAACAGCATATGCCCCGCCAGAGTCGAGTCCCGATTCCCGAGTCCCAACACCGCGCGAGGAATGGGGACTCCTAAAACGAGTTCTTGAAATTCATTCATTTAATTTTTTTATATATTAATTTTTGTTTTATTTTTCCTTCCCTTCCCTTCCCAGTAATGGAATTTTTCAATATAATATTATATTCTGTGGAAACTTGAAGTGGCCTAATCCAATCGAATCCGAGAGAGACTCGGGAACTCGAATGCCTTTATCTTGATTCTTGAGCGACGGGTCAAGCCAGCCAGCCAGCCAGCCAGCCGAATCCCACCAAGATCGATTTGGGTTGTATCCAAGATGATGATGGCCGACGCGGTTGCGATCTACAAATCCAAATGGAGCCCTGCCCAAATGTTCCTTGACAGCTGGTCACCATAAATGTCGGAGAACTGGGATAGCCAGCCCAGTCATCTGTGGTCTGCTTGCCTGTAGCTTGATGGGCAAGGCGAAATGGGCTTCCCGTAACATATCAATCTTGATTGGGCTTTGATTGAAGTGTTTCCTCTACCAACTGACCCGGTCCAATTCAGTTCCGATCTCAAGAGTAGCATATAAGAACAAATCCAACAGATTCCCTCAAAGTTGGGCCGTTGCCTCAGGTGGATTGACATTTCGGGAGCGTTATTGAAGAGGGCTCAGTTTTTATTCTACGGACCACGTGCCTTCCCAACTCAATCTACCTTCTTTTTTCTTTTTCTTTTTTTTTTTCTTTTGACCAAGACTCAATTTACCTCAATATAGGTGAAACATGGGGTGGATTTTATTGGGCTCTTGAGAATGAAACTACCGTGAAAGTGAGAGGATACCCTTTATAATTCTGTAGAACGAGAACGAGAGCGAGAAGCCAAAGCTACCATGACACGAAATTTGAACCACCAAATTTTGGTCAATTTACAGGTGATACATAATGGCGAACCTCCTTTTTTTTTTTTTCTTTCTTTCTTTCTTTCTTTTTAATTGCGAAAGAACCGTTATCTCGAAAAGTGGAGGTGAAACGTCTAGTAATGTTATCCAATAGATGCTGTTATATATTTAACCTACAAGAATTTGACGCGACTTTAAAAAAAGAAAAGACTTTGTGATGCTCTTCAATATTTTTCATCGTAGAACCTGGAGAAGGCAGGAGAATTTGCGTGAGTCAAATAAGGCAGCGAGGTGGGTTCGAGTGTGGTGAATGCTAGTTAATACTGGGCTTCGGTTGACTGCCTGCTTGCCCTTCGTTAAATGCTAAAATTAAAAGGATCGGGAACGGAGCCCTGGCATTGGGCCGCGGGATTCAAGAAAATGGAGGCTGGAGGGTGAGAACTGAGCTTGAAACTCCTAAGTCACTCACTTTCCCATGTTCATGCGAGTGCGGTCAATTTGGCATACACGCACATGAAAATTAATATTTAAATTTAAAAAAATATATTAAAAAGGAAAAAAAGTGTCAGCTATCCGCCCTAGAGAATCCGCATGACAGACTAATGACCCATTATTTACGTCAGATCACATTTATATCACAATGACATGACTAATATGAATACAACAAATTATAGTTCCACGTTGTATCCAATTTATAAATATACGTGGCATAAATTATAAATGAATTCGATACAATAACAACTACATGTAAAGAGCCGTGGGGACGAAGGATTTAATTGTAGTTCACATGCCCTTTTTTTTTTTTTTTTTTTTGAGTGAAAGAAATTTCACTATTAGTAATATCCGCATTTTGATGGGCGTAATACAGACGCAGTTGGACATTACTCATCATTGCCAGGCTAAAGGTTCGAAAGTAGCGCAAATGGGATCAGAGGTCACAATCGGTTCCTACTTTCGAGGGGAGAAAGAGACGAATCATCCTTAAAAAGAATCCCGCCAACTGTTTGCATCGTTCTTTATGATGCGGACCACCCACTAATGCTTTATATAACACGAGCACAAGCCAACTGGTGATCTGGTTGGTTGCTGTTTTCTTACAATTAAGTTTGAAATATATATATATATATATATATATATATAGAGAGAGAGAGAGAGAGAGAGAGAGAGAGAGAGAGAGAGAGAGAGAGAGAGTAGAAACGGGGTTGTCAGCCCTATAGAAGGGTAACATACTCAGGTAACGGTATGAAATTGTATATAGTAAATTAACTAAATGAATAATCCTTTAAACCACAAAATTATGATGAGCATCTTTAACAAAAGATTCGTAACAAAGAAATGATTTTGACTTGCATTTTTCACTCCCCGTAAGTAAACAACGCCCAGACAAGCCATCTGCTGCCCCAAAAATGGGCTTCTATCTTCTCGAGAGTAATTAATCAAATTGGAATTAATAAGAAAGCTATGCGTTGGAGAAAGTAAGAAAAGCAGATTCAGAGAAAAAAGAAAGAAAGGGAACCCAGGAGACGATTGCAGAAGTCAAGATAAGTCTCAATTAGAATAAAATTTGGTGACTAATCGCCGACACTTGTGTGTTTTTTAGCGCTATCCACAGATGATGATAGGTCGTTTAGTTGGATGCCGACACGCGGACGTTACACCACTCTTCATTGGCTTCGAGTCCCCTAATTGCAGCTTTAGCTGTATGATACTGTATATGCCCTTTTGCTGTCAGAAAATTGACTATTAGTTTAATAAGTTGAGTACAAAAGAGCGGCATTGGCCCCATCCAAAACAAACTGCATGACATGTCTGGCGACTGGCGAGGGATGTTAGTGTCACGCCATGGCTACTGAACCGGGGTTGTATACAGCATTTGGGCCCCCAATTGACCCCAAAAGGAAACTGAAGGGTAGCAAAGAAAAATGAGAAAAGTAGGGGTCTCGTTTCCTCTTTCTGTTGTTTCCTAACTTGGATCTATGGCCTTCCTCTTCCATCCAAAAAGAGAGAGAGAGAGAGAGAGAGAGAGGTCTATGACCAAAAAAAAAAAAAACACAGAGAGGAGTCCTTGCTGCTCCTTCTTTGTTCACAGTGGAAGGCGACTTGAATTTGGTCATCAGACCGAGTAGAGTAAACTGTACACCTACAAGGCTTCAGATTGTCGTAAATCGGTTTGATGTGCATCGTAATTCAACGGAGTCTACGCTATTCATCACAAATATTTAGGAAAGTTGTGTTGTCGTCCGTCTTTTCCTATATCTTAGGATATAATTAAGGTAGAATAAGTTATAAAAATATATATATATATATATATATATTTATACTATTTTATTTTAATTAAAATTTTAATTAAATTATTTTAAAAAATTATTTTTATTTTTATTTATTTTATATTTTATTATTAGAGTTTTTTTAATTATTTAAATAATTTTAATTATCAAACATAAAGATTAAATTATTTTTACTAAACTATTTAATAATTTAATATTTTTATATTTTACTAAAATATTAAAAAATATTTTTCTAAAATATTATTATTATTTTAATAAATTTCAAAAACTATATATTTTTTTAAGATTTTAAAACTCCTTCTCATCTGATAGATTCTAAAAAGAAAAAATGAAAAAATTTAATTGAATATTAATTTTTACTATATTATCTTTGTAATTTTATCGTACTGTTCTCGTACTTCTGTCCCGCATCAAGGTTATCTCGAGTCAACTGTTCAGGAAGAAACCGAATGGGATGGCCTACGGAGAGAAGCCAAAAGTGGGCCCCGCATCTCTACGGTGGCAGAGAAGTGTGATAAACTTGGGTGGGTCACGAGACGGCTGTAGGTGAAAAAGGAAGAAATCAATAGAATGGAAAGGACACAATTCCGTGGATAATTTTCCCCCGTAATTGGTGTTAAATACCATATATTGCATCCAGAAAATGTTGAGTTAATTATTATGAAAATAGGATTTAAATATATTTATTTTTAATTTATAATTTAGAAATATTTAATAAAAGTATAAATATTTTTTAACTGTTAAAATACTTAATTATAAATTAAAAAAAAAAGATAGAGAGGTTGTTATGCGAGAAAGAAGAGAGGTGACTTTTATAACTTTTTAGTTCGAGACAATATCTTTATATTATACAATTGAAAAGTAACATAATTCTTGATTAAGTTAAAACACATATAATTATATTTATAATACTATAACTTCAATCTTTTTTTCAATTTTATAAATTTATATTCAAAACATTTTTAACATATAGATTCGATGAATAATATAATTAAAAATTAATTATAATTTGATTAAATTAATTTTTAACCAATAATTATAAAAGTAAATTTTTAATTTAGATATTTATGAATTTTAATAAATTTGTTTGTTTTTCATAAATGTTATTAATATGTATTTTAATAAAACTAGAATTTAATTAATTAGTTAAATTATTGTTTTAAATTTATTTATTAAATTATAATTAATAAATATATGAATAATTCATTTTGATTAATTCTTGAGTTCTAATTAAATTTATTTAATTTATTTGATATAATTAATATTATATATCTCTATTATATTTATTTATTTATTATAAAAATTAATTCTTTAATTCAAATATCTCTTTTTTTTAATTTAAAGAAGTATTTTTATATAAAAATTAAAATATTTTTATATGATTATTTTAAGTATTATATTTATTATTTAATTTGAAGTAAAGAGGAGAAGTTTCATAAATTATTCCCTGGCCTTCTCCTATCTGAACAGAAACGGCCCCCTTCTCCCATCAGGACAAAAAAAGAAAAGAAAAAGGGAAAAAGAGCCAGAAGACGGCGACGTATATTCAATTGCCATTCAGTGATGCCAGGTGAAACCAGACCAATGTTTAAAAAGAGAACTAAGACAGATAAAGACTAAATAATCTAAAATAATGAATACATAAGCTCAATAACATAACCGGTGTGGGGAGATTACAGAACTATAATATAGGGCGAGACCAGCACTGATCAGTTGATAAACATCAAGCATTGAATGGTTAGGTACCATGTCCATTGAACCCATCATAGGGCTTGGTGGAATTGCTGGATCTCCTTCTCAAAACTACAATCCAAGTGATTATTTCCAGCAAGGCAGCGATGGCACCCAAGCCAACAAGCACAACAACATAAGCCGACCTCCACTTCTGAGCAGGTTGCAACATGTCCAGGCCTTTGAACACATTTAATATGCCAAGGACGAGAATGGCATATCCAACGCTGTGATGGTAGATGTTCCAGTAGAATCTGTATTTGTGGTTCTTATTTGGTCTCAATAACAATGCGAAAATCTGCAAAAGGGCACAACAGAGGCGTTGCCATTAGAATAAGAATCGACCAAAAACAGCTCACAATCTCAATTCATTTATCAATGCATGCACTAAATTGGTTAGCTTATTGATGTACCTGCAATGTTGCGAAAACGAAAAGAGCAATTCCAATATTGCGATGGCCAGTGAAATGCATGCCACTGGATTCACTTCCCAGTTTCATGCCAGTTCCCCAACCGGCAACCCCGAGAACATAAGCAGAGACCTGGCAGGAAACGTGGAGATAAAACCATGCCGGATCCGCAGACGGGAAGGTCCTCAAGTACCGCGCCATTACAATACCGAGTGGAAACAGGAATCCCCAGCTCACAGCATTCAGAATCCCGTGAATCTGACATAAAAAATAAAAAATTAAAAAAGAAAAATCAATCTATTATTTGGTCAAGTTCCGAAGACCAGTAAACTCCAAAAATACAAATCGCTTCTTCACACTTTGACTTAGCCGATATTTTAGTACGGAAACACGCGCGCGCACAAACGCAATGAAAGAAGACAATAATCACACTTTCATTTGTGTAAAAGGAAAGTTTTAAACATAAAGAAACATTTAGAAACTGAAAGGAGAATTAAAACCATTCAAGAAATTGTTCTGTTCTTAGTTAATCTCTATTGTGAAACAAAGGCATCCCCAGATCCCCCGCCGCTTCCATTTCTATACGTAAAAGAGAAGAAAGAAGGAAGGATAACAACAAAAAAAATCAGAAAGATAATCGAATAATTCAAGAAAAACCGCGGCTCTGAAAATTGGAACATTAAAAAAACAAAAACAGAGAGAAAAGGAAAGAGAAAAAAAAAACAGAGTAGTTAAAAAATGATCAAAAGAATCAAAAAGCTTACATTTTTCTTTCGAGTCCTAGAGTCATCTCCGCCGGCGGCAGCACTCTGTCCAGATTTGAAATCCAAAATTCCCACGGAGTTCATGTTCGGTCCACTCATTTCATGCGGCGTCAACCCGCCATTGGCTTCGACGCTCGGCCCCACCTGCCACACATGGTTTACCGTCCCCTTCGCCGCCAAATCCGCCGGGACCTTAATTTTGGCGAAAATTCTCATCGCCCCACTCTCCTCCTCCCCGCGCGTGTCCCAAACTTCGAACGCCAGCTTGGATTGCACCACCGTGTCCGGAGAGTAGCCGCTGATGTCGTACGTCTTCACATTGACCGCACCCTTCGAGTCCTTGTACGCCACCAGAGCCTGCGATCCAGGCATCTTCGCCATCGTGGGATTAATAGCCCACGAAACCCAGCCATCGGGTTTGGAAGGCGGGGCAATAAAGGAGATAGAGAGAGTGGAATTCGTCGAATTGTATGCAAAATGAAGATACGAAGCGAGTGCAGGAAGGTCCAAGCAGTGAGCGTATAAATTGTTGCCGGTGAATCTTTGAGAGGTGCAGGTGGCCTGTGAATGCGCGGGTGAGATTAGAGAAACCCAAAGGCAAAATCCCAGAACCGTAGCAGAAATGTACCGGAGAGAAGCCATTGTTGGAAGTTACTCATGCAATAGATGAATTTTAAGTTTAGGCAGCTAAGAAGATGCCGTTTCATTTTCTGGCGGAATTTATAGACACGGACCAATAGGCTAACAGAGGGAAGAAAGAGGAAGGGTGGAGAATAGACTTACCGGGTAACGGCCTAAGAAAAGAGAACGCGTAAAGGCCGGTGTATGTGGCGCTCGCAGGTTGAGCTGTTATGGGATGCCGTCAAACGCCTAATATGCTATCCGTGGTGCCCGCGCCCCCCCGGGGGGGGGGTCTGAGTGGAAAATTGTAATTATTGACGGCACGTGCGTAACGAGTGCTTGTTTCTTCGGATCATGAATTTTGGTCTGGGAGGTGCATAACGCAATAACGAAATGCAGTTGAATTTTATTATATTATCATATTCCATCGATGTATGAAGACGCGGATAGAGACCGCAGCGCAAAACACAGAAGTCATGGTTAGCAACTTCGAAGTTCAATCAAACACACGGAGTGCCTGAATTAACACTTGGGTCCTTAAAATTGCGTGTTCTTGAGTTGGTTGCCTGATATTACAATTAATCAATAAATTGCCATAATATTAAGTTAAGTACTTGGGTGTAGACAAAGCATCCGAATACCGCTCGAAAATCAGAAAGATAGAAGCTGTTCTCGGGAGCAAGAAGCTTTTGATCAAGTATTTCCACTGCAAATTTATCAAGTGTCGCGTCCCTTCTTTCCCTTTCCCCCTTAGATGTTTTTTGGTGAACATAGTGACATTATATCATCGAGTATTTAACTGCAATGACATTAAGAGCGGGAAAAAATTGTACAATTGGTTTAATTGTACGAGCCGTTTTCAGGGAAAAACATACAACAACATAGCATTAGCCATCGATCGTATTCACAATTATGCGTTGCTTGACAGGCAAATGCAGGCTAAAAATTACTCACAATTAAGAAAATGATAACTAATTTTATTTACAAACGCAAATAAATTTTTTATTTTTGATCAAAAAGTTCATTAAGTTACTGATTACGTAATAAAAATGTATTTTTTGAATTTGTATTAACCTCGTATCACTCTTCAAAATTAAAATACAGGACTTTAATATAAAAATATAAATCTTTAATTAATGAAATATTTTCTAAAATCTAGCTTACTTTTTGGATAAAATATTTGAATATGTAAGAATCTGTCCACTTAATATTTGTAACAAGTACTCTAACACTTCGGCAGAGAGCTGCCGATTCAGAAAGAAATGTTCCATCCCATGCCTCCTTGTTGTGTTGTGTACTTTTTGGGGTTTTCCTAACATTCTCAAATCCATTCCCAGTCTGTTTTCTTGTCAATTAACTGCTTTAGAAAATTGAGATTTTGTTTATATATATATTTTCATGATGCATTAATTTAAATTTGAATTTTGGGAGAAATATCTCCCAAGCAGAAAGAAAAGATGTAATTTATTCACGAGAAAAAGAATTGTCCACAATCTCAAGTTTAGAACTTCATGTCAAATCCACTTAAGTTGGAAGGAGAATGTATCTCCGGACAGAGCCGTATGAGAATTAAAATCCAACAAAACTGCCGATCAAAACACCCAGGCCTACAAAGAAGGCTACGTTCCACGTTCCAATCCCCGAAGTCCCACCAACACCAGTCGGTTCCGGAGAAGGAAGAACGGAGGGAGGAGCAGCAGGAACATTTGCTTCCGACCCCGACAACCTCAAAACGCCCTTAGAGTTCATGTTGCTAACCCCACTATCATGCTCGGCGAGCTTGCCGTTTGTCACGGAGGGCCCCACCTGCCAGACCTGGTTCACCGTCTCCGCCTTCTCCGGCACCTTCACTGACGCGAATATAACCATGTTCTTTCCGTCGGACTCCGCGCTCACGTCCCACACGTCGAAAGACAGCTTGCCTTGATTGATCGTGCTGTAAGAACTAATGTTGTAGGTCTTGACGGTTAGAGATCCGTTTGATTTGAATGCTACCAAGGCCTGTGAGCCTACCATGCCTGTCGACGTCGGGTTGATGGCCCATGCGACCCAACCCTCCGGTTTGGCCGGGGGGGCGATAAAGCCGAATGAAAGAGAGGAATTGGAGGCATTGTAGGTGAAGTGTAGATATGCATTGAGTTCGGGTAGGTCCGTGCAGTTTGCGAAAATCTCGCTGCCTTTGAATTTCTGGGATGTGCATGTAAGTGAATATGCCGGCGATGTTAAAAGAGCAAACAAGGGCAGGAACAGAGCACGGAAGAGAAAACAAGACGAGGCCATTGTAATCTGAAATTTTTGGTGGGTCTTCGTGTGGGACTCCGGGTTTATATGGGGAAGGTAAGAGCCGAATGAAGTCAAGTATGGAAAATGCGTGTGGGATGCGCGAAAGGGCACAATCTATGGGATAGGAGAGAAAATCTGGCAAACAGAATTGAATTCGACTTCCATTTCTGTTACTTTCCAAGGATAAGTACTTTTCTTTTCGGAGTATTTGATTTAATCCAACAGATTGGATAAACCCAGCTCACAACCAAAGATTCTAAACGCCTTATTTTGACTCTTTTTCACTCCTTATCAAATGGGATAGGGTTTTGATTTTACATGGCTGTATCCCAGCTTGCCGATTTGGATTCTATCTCTTGTTTTTCTCATATTCGTAAAGACGGGAAAGCGTGGAGCCAAAGACAGTCTAGTCAAGATGGCTTGAGGTTCCTCTGTTCTGTTGCATTAAAACACTATTTCTAGCGTATGAATCAGGGCATAAGGAGACAGAGAGAGGATAATGGACGCAGGGCTATTGTTCCTATGGTTGATTCGACTTTGTTCTATTTGCCGTTGTGATCAATATGTTATTTATTGTGCTTTTAAGAGGCCTTCTGCTCGGCTCCTTTGAGGTTCGAGAATGGGCTATGATTCTCATTGGAGTATCTTCCAAACACAGCAATAACATTTACCAGGAGATCTCAACGAGGCAGCACTAGCAACGCAACGGTAAAAACATAAAAATTAGAGAATTAAATCCCAAATCTGGAAATACCATCGTGGCAGTTTCTTATCAGAACGGCCCATCCCGAGAACTAGTGGCAGGAGTCTCTAACTGGGTACTACTTAGGACTTTATGGGCCTCGATTGGCCGTGGGTGAACCGTGTAACAATTTTTGCGAAAAAGTTAGTAGGCACAGCCGGTACAGCAAACAAACATGGTGGGGAAAGACGTTAAAGTGTAGGTTAACTAGTATATTTGCCCATTTCAAGTGCAGGGACTCCAATTTTCAACTTCTTCTGGGGTCTAATTAATGGAGATGGGTCTAGTACCCAAAACGAAAGAGAAGGAAAAAGGAAATATACTAAAAAAAATTTTTGATTTTAATTTTTATAATTTAATTTTTAAATTTTAAATTTTTAAAATTTATTATAAATCAATTTTTATACGATAATAAATTAAATTATTAATAAATTTTTACATACTTAATTTATAATTTTTAATAATTTTAACTTTTTGTAAAAATTTATTAATTTAAAATATATAAGATTTAAATAAAAATATATAAAAAATTAAAATCTAATTATAAAGATTTCTAACATTTTAAGACTAATTATTTTTATATATTTTGAGAAAAGAGCTATATAACTTTAAGCAGGACCATTTGCTGGGGCTTTTGAGAATACTTTCCGATTCCCAAATGGAGTCGTCACCTCGAGAGGACTAAAAAATTCCCTTTTACTTTCCATTTTCCTCTACGATCAATCAACAAAGTGTTGTTTTGTGGGACATTGGATTCCCCATGTCTGCCATAAGAGGGGACCTTTGCTTTCGAAGGTAAAGAGCACTCCAATCATATCTCCAAACCTATTGGATACATCTGTATCTTCAAGTCGAAAAAGCTGGTCCAATTCATCGATTTTATTTTATCGAAGGGTTTAATTAAGATGTCCGAGTTGCTCTTATTGTAGGGAGGCTTTCTTTCATAGGACGGGAGTTCTGTTTTTTTTTTTCACTAAGAAGTCCCTTCTTATCGGGAACCTATGTCCTAATAATTATTATTTATCGAAAAAAAAAGAAAGAAAAAAAAGGAGAGCTTTATATCACCAGTGGCATCAAGTTCAATGTATCCGGACAAGATCCCTAAGATCAAGGAATTGGTTCGCCAAAGGGGCATTTGGTCAAAAAAAAAAAAAAAATCTCCTGATGATGGAAGAACGTACGGGATGGAAGAAGGAAACTCAGTTCACCACGCAGTACTATATTGGCCAAAAACAAAGTTCCGTACTTTATAAGTTAAATGAAATAAAAGAATTCATTTGAAAAAAAGAAACGGTCGAAGTACGCAGACATTTCATTTTCTGGATGATTACAAGTAAGGATTGTGAAACCATACTGGAGACCAACATTTACTTCAACTAAAAGAAGCCGCTATCAATTGAAAAAAAAACAAAAAAAAAAAAAAAACAGAAGAAGAAGAGCTTTATTCCCTTCCAACAAGTGTGGAACCATAAAAACCACAACAAAACCTTTCCAAATCAGAAATATTTAGAAACCAATTAAATTATCAAGAAAAGCAAACAGAAAAAGAAACCCATGTGCAATCCCTTTATCCTAAAACCGGCACTAGTGCTATTGCTCCCGGTGGTACTGTTAGTAGTAGTGCTGCCATTGCCGCCGCCCCCGCTCGGAGAAGAAGAAGCCACCAGCTCTAGCGTCGCTTTAGCCTTTAGATTGGCCGCTGCAATTTCGTGCTTGTCAGGCTTCCCATTGGTCACTGACGGGCCTACCTGCCAAATCTGGTTGAGCTTCTCCGCCTTGTCCTGAACCTTAACCGAAGCGAAGATCACGAAGTTCCCGCTCGTGCCGTCTGTCTCGGCGCTCGCGTCCCACACGTCAAAAGACAGCTTCGACTCCCTGATGTCGCGGAGGGATGCGAGGTTGTATGTATTGACCACCAAAGTGCCGTTGGTTTTCAAGGCCACCAACACCTGGCCGCCGACCATTCCGGTCCCGTTCGGGTTAATACCCCACCCGATCCAGCCGTCTGGTTTGGCTGGAGCAGCCAAGAAGGCGACGGACAGAGAAGAATTGGAGGCATTGTAGGTGTAGTGTAGGTAAGAGTTGAGTGAGGGCAGGTCACTGCAGTTAGCGTAGAGCCTGTTGCTTTTCAACTTCTGTGATGTACAGTTCAGTGAATGTGCAGGTGCGACTAGCAGAACCCACAAGGAAAGAGCCAGAGAAAGACGTGGAACATAAAGAAAGGAAAGAGATGCCATCTTAGTGAGAGACAAGAGATCTTTGTAAGTGGTGTTGATTTCGTGAAGGCATCCTACAGATTTGGAAGAATATAAATAGAGAACAACCCTAAAAGAGTGTAAAATAAATAAATAAATAAAAGGCTTGCTTTATTGTTGGATCTGTCTGCAAACCGGTTGGCGACGCATAATGTAATTGGATTGGATCTGGCATCGTGCCATTGGTTGAAAATTTTTTAGCCGTTGGCTTTGTGTCTTCGAGAATTTGTCTGCGCTGTTCGTGAAATTAGGTGAGTCACGAGGGGGTAATAACAAAAGTGGATCGACATTATGAAATGGACAGTTAATTGGGGCAGCGATTGTGGCCGTGGAAAGAATTTTAGGTCACCCACTCGTGTGAACTGTGAACCACGCGACTTGAAAGGGGAGACAATCGCATACCGAATACTCCTCCTCCTCCTCCTCCTCCACCAGCACCAGCACCACCACCACAACCACATTTGGCGGTTGAAGAGGAGTTGTGAAGTTTGGTTCTTCTTTCTGTTGCGAAATCCCTTTTTGGCGCCCTCGCAGCTGTACTAGGATTTAGGAGGGACGTCGCTTTGCAACGGAGAAACTGTACGTTTTCAGAATATGTCGCCTATTTCTGACCAGAAAACAATAGCCGTTGAAATCTCATATTTTGACAAATTTCTCGGGCCAAGAAAAGCTATGCGCGAACGTGAACGCGCCGAAATACCTTGGCTTATGCTGTGCACCGAAAGAAATACGCGTCCTATTGGGCGTTTTAGTTTTTTTTTAATGACGAAGAATGTGATGATGCATAGCGTATCTCGTTCTGCGGCGACGTTTTATTTATTTATTTATTTATCGACGGGCGACGAAGAGCTTTAAAGCAGCAGCGTTAATTGCATGCGGAAAAAAGTTTAATTTGGATTTTGGAGTCCGCTCCATCCGACATATTCTTTTTTTTTTATAATTATTTTTATGTAAATTGTTCATCAACCAACTTGGTGACAATTGGTAATTTCCCCCCCCCCCCGAGGTTGGCAAAATTATACAGGGGAATACCGGAAGAAAAAATTTAAAAATACTAAAATAAGTCCATAAAAAGTTTTTTTTTTTTTTTTTTAAAAGGGAAATAAAGTGTGAGATTGTTGACCGATTCTTCGAACGATGGACATCAGTTAAATTATTAAGAAAAAAAAAATAATGAACGGTAAACTCACTTTACCGTTGGCCCCTTATATCTTAAACACCAAGAATTGGCATCTTACGCGAACACACCTCGTGCAAGCATTTCCAATTTATACGATTTTAGTTCGCTGGGCGTAGCCAGCCCGGCGGCACGAATTAACAAAATGTATGCAGCAATTTAAAACATCGTGATTCGTAAGGGTTGTCTGGACCTTAAATCACGGTCTGTTTGTTCTTCCAGATCATCATTTTTCACCCACGTAGGCCCAGATATCGTTATTGTGTTTCTTTTTATCGTTAACATTTCGCACTGACCAGGGTTTATAATTCCCCGCACTGTCGTAATGCATGCCACAGAGCGGTCTTGGCCGGACCGAACAAACTTCTTGTCATGTTTGTATTTTAGCGGACTATAATAAACAATGAGTAGGTGGGAATTAGCGGAGCACCGTGTGAATGCAAAGGAATCATCACATCTCTCATGCACGCAATATTGCCTTTGTTGGGGCATCTCTGTTTTGTTTAACATGTCCTATACTACACCAAAAATAGCCTTGGGTTTTCTATCGGTCCTCTCTCTCTTTCCACTTTGCTCTAAGTGTTATAATGGGGAACATGAATCGTGCACAATTGTCAACTTTGCGATGATTGAGTATCACTCGGTTCTTTTAGATGGCCCGGGAGGGAGGCCCTCAGCAGCTTTGCATTTCTATTCTGCCATCAAACATGCTGCAACAGCGGATGCTACCAGTGGTCTTACCATTTGAGATGCAATAGACATTGGAAAGCAAAATTTTTTTGGAAGATTTAACAAAACCTGGAAAGGGTAAAAGGTAAAGGGGAAAACTGTGTCTAATTTTTTTCTTTGGCCGGACTGAATTCAAGTAGTGCGGTGAGGATATGTTTAGTTTTTTTTTTTTCTTTTTTTTTTGGTGGGGTAGGGGTGTTTGTAAGTTGTAACCTTGCACTGTGCTATGAGCTACAAGACGCTTTTTGCTAATGCGGTAGTCAGGAAGAAGCTTATTTCAACTTTCAAAGTTCTAGTACTTATCAGCCCAGTATCTGTGGCACAAGAGATCAGGAACTCGAGATAGCAAAGAATGATATGAGACAGCCCCGAGTCAGGGAGAATCTGACCTTATTCTATTCTGCTCTCAGCTCTTAGCCTCTGCTAGAGCAGCTCGAAGACATCACCATCAATCTTAAAGCCGGTGCAAACCCGAGTCCAGTTCTCCTCGGTTGCTGGAAAACAGCCTAATTGGTTGAAAGCACGGGTTGCGGATTATAAAAGAATCCATTCCCAATTTTAATCTTAAAAAAAAAAAAAATCATGTTGGACAAGTTTTTGAGGCACTTAATCACATGTAGAGGCATTTTTTTAGAAGGATTTGCATGGAAATTTTTCTCCTTTTCTTTTATTTTCTTTTATTCTTTCCATTTTGTCTTATGCTATGTACTCTTGGGGTTTCCGAGTACACGTATATTTTTTTTTTCTATCCAGTAGAAGACATGCACCTATAATAAATTATAGAACTTTAGAGACTCCGTAGCGAGGCCATTGTACCCCAACCCGATCTTGCACTAGGATGCTTCGCAGCTCAACTAGAGGTAAGTGAAATTCATACAAAGTTATAAGAAACTTCATCACCGAATTAGCCAACCGACTCGGTTTCGTTCTAGGCGGACATGGGTAAGCCGGACTTGCCAACCCCCGAACAACAAGTCACTGCACCCATTAACGAGATTCGTCTGTGGATGGGTCCTTCTGCGGGGTTTTCGAGTATATTAAAAGATTTCGTGGCATCGACTGTTGGTCATGGGCCGGCCCAGAGTAAAGCAGGCAACTAATGGGCTGTGGGAAAAGCCCATAGCTTATGAGCCGTGAAAGATGGATTTTAAGTGTCCGCTTATCTTTTATAAACCCCGAATGGTCCAAATCCGAAACTAATGGCACCAATATAAGCCGTCGAAACCCTAGCAGACTCCTCTTATCCGCCTCACCTCGCCAGGACGCACAGCGAGAGTGGCAGCCAACAGCTGTTAGATCAGGTACGGAACCCATTGCCGTCCGTCTTCCTCCTCGTGTCCATGTGTTTGTGTGTGCGTGCTTGTACAATAATTATATGTTTTAGGCAGATAGATCTCATACTAAGAAGTTTGGCTCAGTTCTTCTGTTCTTTACGATCGCCCGTGTTCTGTTAATCAGTGTTTCATCTCTTGATCCATTCTGAATATATGGTTTATGGTTTAGATACTGAGATATTAACTGCGGCAGATTATAGTAGTTTCGACTCTCTTAGCCTCGACAATTCAGTTTCTCCTCTTTTCTTCTGATTTTATGGGACAAAATGTTGTTTGTAACAAATATGATTGTTATTTGTTTAAGATTTTTGCTGTAAATTGATTTCGAAGTAGATGACTCACTGACTAGGCTGATGTATTCACGGTATCTCTAATTTTTCGGTATTAATGGTCATAGCTCGAAACATCTTTGTATTTGATGTTACGGTTTATGCCAATTCGGGGACGTTTATGCAGTGGCCCCTATTATTATAGCATTATTTGGAAATCAAATGGTTTTTTTTTTTTCTTTTAGTTCTGTTTTTAAGCTGTGTTTTTTCTTTTTTGGAGAAAAGAAAACCGCTTCTGAAGTTTTCAGCAGTGAATGCAAATCTTGTTGGTAAAGTCTGTTGTGCCTTTTGTCTCTTTGATGCATATGTCTCTGAATGCCAGTATATCACACCAATTCTGTAAACAAAGGAACAGCTGAAACTATAGTTTTCGTTCATGCATTCATTTGTAACGCATCTTTGGTAAAAATCATTGCTTGTAACACAATTTACTTTTTCCATAACTGTACTTTGAAGAATGAACGCATTTTATAACATGATATTCTGGTGTTCCTTTGTCATATATCTATGCTATTGTTCTTTGCTAATTATTTGTTGTCATTCATGCGTTAATTTGATATGTTTCCTCCTCAACACCCTTGAGGGTGCTGTAGAAACAATGGCTGTTCCTTTGCTGAGCAAGAAGATTGTGAAGAAGCGTGTCAAGAAGTTTAAGAGGCCTCAAAGTGATCGAAAGATTGCTGTGAAGGTACATACCTGTTGAATTATATCTTTTTGGTGCGTTGATTGCTTGGTTAAACTTGTTCGCTTTGCATTATTATTCCTGTTTTTTCAATTTTGTGGGCTGCACTGAAGGTTGTTTATAGAATTTGTTTAGCAATGTCTTAATCAAGTGCTTCTTGTTCACAATCTTATTCACCTGAAATATTCTTCTACAAATTTTTTCCCACTTGTGTACAATAAGCCGATGCTCTGGATTAGAATGAAGGTAGCATGGTAAGGTGCACAGAAATTGAATTTTATGGGTCAACTTGTCTGCTCCTTCTGATGTCTCTGCTGGATGCTTGATTTGGGGGCCTGGTTCTGACCCATATTATTCTGTTTATGTTTACTGTCCTCTTTATGGTTCATAAAATTGGTGCTTGGTTGTTATTGGTTTCATAAGCTGCTTTGATGTTGTCCCAATTTCTTAGCTGCTTATTTTCTCTGAAGCTGCATTGGTTGGCTGCTCTGAAGGTTGCTTATAAACCTTTGTAGTAATGTATTAATTACTTCTTGTTCAAGATCTTATTAACATAAAAGACTTCTCTACAATTTCTCCCCATGTCTGTGTACGATAAGCCGATGCTCTGGATTAGAAAGAAGGTAGCATGGTAAGGTGCACAAAAATTGAATCTTATGGGTCAACTTGTCTGCTCCCTCTGATGTCTCTGCTGGATGCTTGATTTGGGGGCCTGGTTCTGACCCATATTATTCTGTTTATATTTATTGTCCTCTTTATGGTTCATAAAATTGGTGCTTGGTCATTATTGGTTTCATAAGCTGCTTTGATGTTGTTGTCCTAATTTCTTAGCTGCCTATTTTCTCTGAAGCTGCATTGGTTGGCTGCTCTGAAGGTTGTTTATAAACCTTTGTAGTAATGTATTAATTACTTCTTGTCAAGATCTTATTGACATAAAAGACTTCTCTACAATTTCTCCCCACATCTGTGTACAATAAGCCGATGCTCTGGATTAGAATGAAGGTAGCATGGTAAGGTGCACAGAAATTGAATCTTATGGGTCAACTTGTCTGCTCCCTCTGATGTCTCTTCCGAATGCTTGATTTGGGGGCCTGGTTCTGACCCACATTGTTAGGTTCATGTTTTTACCCTCTTTATGCTTCATAAAATTAGTGCTTGTTCTTCATTGGTCTCATAGGCTTCTTCGATGCTGTTGACCTAATTTTTAAGCTTTCTTGTTTCTTTGACGTCTGTTGATTGCATGTTATTTTTTGCAGCCAAGCTGGCGAAGGCCTAAGGGTATTGATTCAAGGGTCAGGAGAAAATTCAAGGGAAGTATCCTGATGCCCAACATTGGTTATGGCTCCGATAAGAAGACACGCCACTATCTCCCCAATGGGTTTAAGAAGTTTGTTGTGCACAACTTAAAGGAGCTGGAAGTTCTGATGATGCACAACAGGCATGCGATTCTTTGCTTCTCCATTATGTTTTATGCCAAGGGTAGGGATTATAATATCTGTCCATTCTTACCAATCTGGTTAAGTTAATTGTAGGACTTACTGTGCTGAAATTGCCCACGATGTATCAACCCGAAAGAGAAAGGAAATTGTGGAGCGTGCGGCACAGTTGGATATTGTCGTCACCAACAAGTTGGCTAGGTTGCGCAGTCAAGAGGATGAGTGAAAAATGGGACCGCTATGTTGACTTTCTGCGCTCCATGTTAGGCAGTTTCAGCGCTTTGCATCAACTATTTTACAAGATCATTGTGTTTTTAATTCGAAGTGTTTATTTCTGAATTTTAATCGCATTATCCACTTTAATGGACCGAATGTGAAATCATCAGTGCCTTAGGTTTATATTGAGGAAGGGTTTATCGTTCGAGGTTTACCTCTATGTTATCGTGCTCTCCCATGGTTATTCGCGTATGATGTTCTCCTGCTAAATCAATTCCATTGCATCAATTTGTTCCGAACAAGTTCGCAGGGATTAGTGTGGTTCTTATGTGGAGTCAATTTCCTCCCGTCAAAGCAAGGAATTATGAAGCTTTTCAAGATGTCTGAACCAGCCATAGATCGGTCTTTAGGCTGTGATTTCATTTTGGGCTACGAACGCAATGCTTCCGGCTGAGGATACTCAAAAAGCGGCGCGAGCGTCTTATAGACCACATTTTCTACAGCCAAGAGTCGTGGTCAGGAGGCCATTTCCTCATTTCGGCGGGTGGCCGGCACCAAATTCGAATGCTACTGTACTGATTAAAGGAATGGTTTGCTTATTAGTGAAAGGAATACTGAAAAGTGAGATCAGACAAATTATGCTCGTGGCTCCCAAAGCACTAGCCATGGTTTGGTAGCAATAAGCAGTTCAGACTTTCCATCGAAGATCAAGTACCAATGCCAACCACGTAGGGCAAGTGCGCTTTTCTCTTAATAATCTTGGGTTAATTTTAATCTTAAAAAGTTGAATTTCTGTTATTATCGAACGCATCATGTGAAAAACAACCGACACACGGGAAATTTTAAGTTCACGGGGCAAACAGGATCGAGTCTGTGGCATGCCATCTGCATTGCCTTGACCTGTTCGTGTGGTAGTAGCACTCGTGGGCAAGCTCCTCCTGTTTCGACCCATCAACAGAGTCAACCAAGCCCTCAAGAAAACCTTGAAATGATACGCCTTTTCGAGGAAACTAGCGAAACAAAGACATTATGATAAGGTTTGGGAGAGTTTGGTGCATTCGAACCCTGTCGTACGTCTTTATTCATCTGTTCATCGTCAGCGGTAGCAACAACCGCAAAGGCTTTGGTAGCTAATGGATTAACTTTGCTTTGTTTCAGTTGGCTTTGTTCTCTTCATAGATTCTTAAAATCATTTTTCTTCTCTTGACGAGGAAGAAACGAAGTCAATTTAACTTTTCCGTGAACGCGATTTCACAAGACAAATATGTGAAAACACGCGTAGACAGCGGCTCTCGTAACAGTGTCGTTAATCAATTACTAATGCATGACGTCCATCTCATTGCGAACAAGTTCAAAATTTCGCTCGCTGTAGAGAAGCTTTTTGAAATGAAAAACGATGGTAGTTTCCTCGTTCTCTTTCTTCGGAATCCCTTCTCGGTTCTGTAACATCCGACGGTGCGTTTTACGGTTATTTTAGTATGTGTTCCTGGAGGACTATTATCACCTGCTGGACCATAAGAATTTCAACCACGTAAGACTCTGATTTCCGTGATGAAAAATCTCAGTCATGCCTTTTTGAATGATCACGGGAATAACTTGGATCGAAGGGATGCGCGGTAGAAATCGAACAACAATCAATTGTTTATTTAATAATTAATAATAAAAAAAAAACCAATCAATATAGCCATTGTTGTACAGACTAATTGGACCGTTGCCTCAATCTATGTAAATCAAAAGCGTTTAAGCAATCTTTCTATGTTATAATATTCAATTTTCGATGGTAAATCGATTCGATGGCTCAGATATTATTATTCATAATATTGATCCGATTCGATATTATTTATGAATAGAAAATTAATTGTCCTGTTTTTGGATATTTCGATATAATTTTGATATGTATATATATATATATGCGAATATATAAAAGATGATATATGAGATAAGGAATCTTCCAGATAATTCAAATCGAAACAATTCCTGTCCAAGGACACTTCTGTTTTGACCACCTCCACGCGGAATGAAAAATATGTTGTATTTTTCTTTCTTGCTTGCTATAAAATCAAGTCGTCAGCCCACTAACACGCGTCGCGGATGTTGCTTAACACACGTTTAGTTTTGTTGGGCCATATTCATATTATTCAATAATCGATTGGCACTGGCAAGCAAGGAAATTTCGAAGTCCGTGTGTCACGGGGCCAGTCTTTTCCTTTGACCTTGGACGTGCCCGTCTCACGTCAACTCCATGGCAATGCCAAGTGCTGCAATGCATCACCGATACTTACATTTTCCTATCCAGAGACTTAGGGGCTAACACCGTGGCACGGTAATCCTGCTGATATGCTCGGCTCTTCTTTCCCCCATGCTTATACTGACTTAACGAAATAAAAATGAAGTGAATTTTTTCATAATAATTGAATATAATGACCACTCGACTATATTCATTTTTGAGAATTGATTTCCACTTCTTTTTTTTTTTTTTTGGTTTGTTTTTATCTACCGATTATTATTCCTTTCTCAAAGAAGTATCCTACCATTTTGTTTCCTCTTTTCTACATTTCTTTATCCGGATCATTTTCCTTGACCGTGTTCCTCAAAGTAGAATGAAAGAATAATTATCATAACCAAAATTTACAAATAAAAAATAAACTTCTGTTAATCAGGTCTCACCTACATCTCTACATGCATCCTAAGCTCGAATTTTCCGAAAGAGGGAAAAAAAGAGAGAGAAAGAAAGTTAGAAAACAGGAAAATTGTCAATGCCACAAGGGGGATTATGGAGTCCTTTAACCCACGTGCTCTTGTTGTTCTTGTTCTCTTCCCGCGTATGCCTATTTCCATCGTCATCGTTTTGCTTCGTCTGATGGTCAACTCGCCGTTTGTCTTCACCGCTTGCAAATATTCCCTGGACAAATAACTCCACGTCAACTTTCTTTATTCCTTCAATGCCCTCGTTGTTATTCCCGTCCACAATGGCTGGAACATACGGTGGCCGCGAGATGTGCAATATCAAATCCCAATTAACCGCACCGAAAAAATCGTGGCCCTTGATTTCCTCCAGGCCGATCCTATGCCTGGGGTCCTTAATCAGCAATTTCCCAATCAGGTCCCTCAACGGCGTCGCTTCACCCACAAGCTCAGGCGTTTTCGTCAAAATCCTGTAAAACGTTCCCCTCCTGTTCACGCCTTTGAACGGCGTCACTCCGTACAGCATCTCGTACAGGACCACCCCCAGCGACCACCAATCGACGGCGAAATCGTGGCCGTATCCTTGGATGACTTCCGGCGCTACGTACTCCTCGGTCCCCACGAAGGAGTTGGACTTCTCGGAAGTGTCGTCGGCCTCGGAAGATGCCGAAGTAAGAATGCGTTCCGGCGAGATACCCGAACGGGAGCGTCGGCGAAATGAAAAGAACCGTTTCTTGGAGACCGACTCGGGGGGTTTCGGATCCGACTTGGAAATCGGCGAAGATTGGCCCGACTTTGGAAGGAGCCTGGTGGAGAGATCGAAATCGACGAGCATTATGTGACCGTTGTCCTGAATCATGATATTCTCGGGCTTCAAATCCCTGTAGGCTATTCCTAAATTGTGAAGATATTCCAATGCGATCACTAATTCGGCAGCGTAAAACCTGTAGTACAAGAATTACCGGACAATCGCCATTTGTTTACAAACGAACAATGTAAGAAAAAACGAAGAAAGTACAGACAGACAGACAGTCGATGTTTTGTTGGAAGAATTTTGGGTGCACCTGATAACGTCAGCAGAGAACATCTTCTCGCTCTGTTGCTTCCTCAGATAATGAAGGTCGCGGCCGGGACAATAATCAATAGCGTAACCGACGATCTTATCGGTGGACAAAACTGCACGCAATCTAGGCAAAAGAGGGTGCTTGAAAAGACTCAAAACCTGCTGCTCAAAGCTAATTCTCTTGTACTCGTTCCCGCCATTGATTTCCTTTCTCTTCCTCTCAACAAAGTCCCTCGATATCACTTTCAGCGCCCAAAGTTCCCGGGAAAACTCGTCCTTCACCAAAAACACCACTCCCTTCGCTCCACGACCAACCGGCGAGATCACTTTAACGGAATTCAAGTCCAGAATTCGCACCTCTTCTTGTTGGTCTCGTGGACTTTCACGGCTCTTCATGGCGGGATCGACTGGCAACCTAGAGAGGGGGGAAGTCCTGTTTTCCCCGGGCTGATCCGGTAATCTGGGATTCTTGTGTGTGACCCAAGTCGCGTTTGTTTTGTTGGAGATGAGTTGTGTTGTGTTTGGGACACTGCTGTGGTGTTGGTGGCTGCGTTGGATTTTCCTTTTCTTGGTAAAGAAGACGTGATAAAAGCCACGAAATGTGCAAGAATTTCATGGGTTTTTTTCAACTACGCGTTTTATCCTTGGTGGTGGTGGTGGGCCTTTTCGTCGTGATTGTATGGCAATTCTACACGTTAGCCCTTTTCGCGTTTTTCTGGATGACGTGGCGAGATCTGAAATGACTGTCTAGTTTGGGAAATGGGCATTGCTCTCTGCGGGTCGTAAAGTAGGCGATTACCCGGTCCGCTTCTGGAAGCCGTGAGGCCCGGGATGTTGGAATTTCGGCAGATGCTGTTGGGGGGGCGGGGCCACCGCCGAAGGGTTATTTATTTAACGTATCGGCGGTGTTATTCGGCCCAAGTCACTCATTTTATTCGAAACGCTGGCCGAATAATATGAGGCTATTAAGCAAAAGCAAAATGTCACACGTTCAGGGTGGCGAGAGGACTCTTTCGTTTCAGTTTTTCATTTGTTGTAAATTACTGCGCTGTGCGTTTACGTCTACGTTTAACTCATTGTAACCATACGATAGGGATAACCCTATTCTAACGGTTTTGGGTATGTTTGCAACTTTCCGTGCTACGCACGGTGGTATTGTTAGTTAGGCATTTATCAGAATTTAATGTATATGTGCTCAATTGGGTTTCTTTTTCAACCTTTTGTTTTAAATTTATCTTTCAGCTTAAAACCAAAACATCGAGAGTATTGTTGCCAGCGAGATTCTGTCTGATCCCACTGAATGGTTTGTGAGATAACAATCTCATCCCTCTATTATTTGGTTAATTTGACAAATCACTTAACCTCTGGCTAAATATAATTATTCAAACATAAGTTCCAGTCGATAAAAAAATATTCTCACTTCACCAAAGACACCGAGTCACCAGCTATCGAGATCGTTTGAGAATCATGTTACGTCGAGTAGGCCGCCACGACGAGCTAGAAGGCAAAATGTCACAAAGTAAGTAGTTACCATCCTAAGGTATAGTTTAACAGAGATCCCAAGCTTTCTCATCAAGCTTTAAGCGGAAAACTTGGGACTTACACCGCATTGGCTTTGGGTAGGCACTTATTCTCGTGTTATGCAGAGGTACAGAGAAACATCTCAGAGATTATATTAGATTGCATTGCTACTACTTTGTTTACGGTGTCATTTTTCCCAAAAGGACCCGGGGGAGAGAGAAGAGGGGGGGGGCGTCTACTTTTGTTACGTCCGGAGAATATTGGAAAGGTTGGCCTTAACCTGTGGCCTAGCTCGGCATCTTGATACAGCTTCCTGTGAAAAAGAACAAAAGAAGACCCATCTTCAGCAGCACGACCGAAACAATACCCTGAAAGTCGAAGCCAGAATAAAGTGACCAGTAACAGTGTACTTTGAAAGGGCACCTTTCCGTTCTAGGCCAGCACGGATCCGCTTCAATTACCTGGCCCATAAATAGTAGATCTGAAGGGCTCTCAAGGCCCCTAAAACGGACAATAGTTTATAGGCATGGGCCCTTTTGAAGGATAGAGAAGGGCAGGTTCTTAAAGCCCACATAACGTCCAGTGTAGAATTGGACACAGAGTTCGGATAAGTGCAACCAACAACCGTCCTCCGCGAGCAGCCCCTTGGTCGGAGAAGAAAACGAGGGTCACCTTTAGCTCCGCTCTCTCTCGTCTCCACCGATTCAATTTTCAACAAACTCTTTCTGGCTCTTGGACCAACATGCACACAAACTTAAACACCGCTTTCGCTTGAATGGAGGCACGGAGGCTCGCCATTCTTTGCTCTCACCTCCGCCCCGTCGCTCCTTCTGCTCTGGGTTCGGGCCAGACCCAATTGTCTTCTTCTGCTTGTGCCTCTTCTTCTTCTTCTTCTTCTTCTTCTTCTTCTTCTTCCTCTGGGTCGAGCAGTGAACAGCGTTCCCGCGATTCCGGTGGGGAGGGGAATAGGCGAAATGACTGCGTTTTCTGCAAGATAATCCGCGGGGAATCCAAGGCTTACAAGGTAATTCACTAATTTGCTGCTTGCTTCGCGGTAACATTTACTGTAAAGCTTATTTGGAAATTGATGCCTTAATTAAAGCAAATCATCTGGCTGTCCATGTCAAAGGGAGATGTATCTCCCGTTTCAAATTGACGTTTCCTTGAGCTTTTTGAACTAAAGATACTGCCTTTATATCTGTGGGGTATGATAATGATTCATACTTGTGGACAGTTTCTGTCGACACTATTCTTATTTTTTCCTTGTGTACTTGATCTCATTCAGCTTTATGAAGACGATACGTGCTTGTGTATTTTGGATACAAATCCATTGAGTCATGGGTAAGGTATCATCTGATCTACAGCAAAACTATTACCTGCTATGTCTTTGTAACTTGTTCGGCTTTAATTCAGTCTTCTCTTTTACCGATATACATATGCACTTTGTGCTTTTGGAGGAAAAGCAATCATGATCCAGCAAGATTTGGTATCGCTGTTGAAATGCTTCTAGGAAGGTCGTCTTCCTTTAGGCCTATTTCTGATTTAAAGCTCAGTAATATATACCGCTTCCTTGGTTAAATTCCTCAACTTGCTAGCATGGTAACTTGCCAGAGTCAGAATTAGGAAGACTTCCCCATTTTAGATTTTAATCTCTTGTGTTTCTACATCCCTGCCTGTCTTTGTTTGTCAACAAATTTTCATTGGTACTCTATTCATTTGATTCAAAATCCTTGGTTTTTGTTTGCTTGCTAGGCATTCCCTTATTATCCCAAAGTCTCACTTTTCTTCTCTGGAAACAACTCCTCCATCTGTAAGTAACTTCCACTTGATGCAATCACTCGTGCTCTGCTTGGATTTTCTTGATTAGGAGTTATGGTCACCCGTAAATGACTTGATATTGTCAGTCCAACTGTTCTTTGGCATTTTCAATTAGGGAATATTAAATTGTTTTTCGGAAGATTATTGTTCCTTGTCAGTTTTGATGCTTTATATATCTGCTTGGCTTCGCTTGCATCTGCTTGACAATAGTTTCTGATAGCCAAGTGTATATCTTTGGATGTGCACCTGTTCTGTTTCATATAACCACCGTTATGTAACATTAGAGTTTGTGGACAAGCGCAGTTTGGATGGGGGGCCTTAATTTGTTCATTGTATGGAGTTTGATGTCTGGGTTCAGAAACTTTCATAGTTCCTTAGGTTATTTTTTGGTCCAACTTGTTCCCTCCCCAGACATATGAGAATCACTTTTCTCTAGTCTTTACCGAGAATGCAATTCTGAGCTACACAAAGTTTCAGTTGCTGTACAATAGTTTTTTTGCTACTACTACTATTACCATGTGCTTACAAGAAATTGGAACTGCAGGTGGTGGCAGCAATGTGTTCAAAAGTGCCATTGATTGGACAAGCTATTAAGAAAGCTACTGGCTCTGGTATGCGTCCAACCTTCTTCAATTGACATTTAGTAAGCTAGAACCTGTTGCATTGAATTAAAAATAGAGGTGAGGGAGATTGTAAACTGCAGCAAAACTTCAGCCTGCATCATATGACGTAATAGTGGTTATCCAAATTGTCATACATGTCCCAAAACTGGCTGACTTTTTCACTAGATATTTTACGAATCAATAAATAGGCTGTCCTTAGCATTGAACCTTGAGGACCTTAAGATTCAGGCTGTTGGAAGTTTGATGGACAAACACCACCAGCTGAAGTTATATAGCGTCATATCTTGGAGGCTACTTCTTTTCCTTCTTTTCTTCAGTTGATATGAAAGATATATATGACAGTGTGTATATTTAGTATAGGTTGTCTGTCCTGTCACAATAACTACCAGCTTCTCCCATGAACTTGTATCAAAGTTTAAAGTGAATCAAACAAGCTCCAGCATATTTGAACTGTTGTATCTGGAATGCTGGATTCTTGCAGATTCATTTAACTTATTGGTGAACAATGGTGCTTCTGCAGGCCAGGTGATATTTCATGTAAGTATGCAATATCATTTACGTACATGTGTTTACAACTGCAACAATTTTTCTGGGAAACAGACGTGGTTTCATTGCTTGCACGTTAATCTAATTGCTTGCATGTGCAGCTTTTCTAATTTTTTTTTCCTTTCTAATTTGGAATTTTTAGACTCACATCCATATAATTCCCCGCAAGGCATATGATTGCTTGTGGACCACAGAGGTATGCATTGCTTGCTTTTTGGTTTTTTTGGCTTATTGTCCGGGAACATACCGAGAAACAGATTTGAATGATGATTTTGTAGAGTTTGCCAAGGCAACCCCTGAGCCTGGACCAGGAAGCTGGCAAATTGGTGATCTGTGTTCAAGAACAGTTGTCTAACATGTCCATGGATGGCAAGGAACAAGAATCTCATGAAATGGACAGGACTAGAGGTCCTATTCCCAAACTCTTTTGAAAAGGACAAACCCCATACTACACACGAGTCTATTCTTATTGTTGCTTGAGTAGACGACTCTTGTTCTTTATTCACAGGGGGGACTTTCTTTGATCCTGTACACATATAGTTCCCTTTTTTTTTTTGGGGGGGGGGGGACGCTGTTTGGACATTTCAGAAACTTATCCAAGTTATGCTTACTCGGGACTCCGGGGAGTAGGTGTTCGGAAAAAAAGCAGATGCCTTTGGCGGTCTGTCGTTGCACAAAAGGAATGGAATATTTGTGTTGCTTGGAATAGGTCATGCCAACGAGTGAGAGGGTCCTTTTGTAGGTCCATGGGGTTGTCTGAATGAATATTAGCACTGCCTTAACTCGGTTCGGATCTGGGGACTCAAGCTAGCCATTCCTTCCTCGATTGTAACAGTTCGCTTCAGTTTACTTGGTTGGTAGGCACAAATTTTGAGTAAATTCAATTGAATTCCCTTCCACCGCCATACCAATGCATTGGGGGCACGGCATCCCTTCCTTTTTCCTGGTCAGGCGTGTCAGCCTTCCAGTTGTGTACGAATATGATCTCCATTTCTATCTCTAATTTTCTCTTTCTCTCTTTATCCCTCTCTCTTTCTTCCCTTGCACATTGAATTGAGGATGAAATTATTGTGGGGCCTCAAGCAAACTCGTCGATGTCAACCGAAATGAAAATGGGTGGGTATGTTTGGAAGTTACAATGGGTATGTTTGGAAGGTACGAGTCTGGCTACCAAGCACTTCTTCTGAAAACAGTTAATTAATAGGGTCTAAAATCTGGAGACCCTGGGAGTCGATAGCGTTAGTCAAAAACGAGTTTTAGTGACGCCGAATGAGCTTCAATATTTTGAAAATTAAATAAATAAATAAAAGACAAATGAAACAGGCACTCACCCAATAAAATTAAAACGGCAACGCGACCATCTAAGCACGTCCTCGGCGACGCGTTAACGAGTCTCCGTCACTTGCTCCTTGCCGGAAGAGGTACGTTTCATCTTCTTCAATATCAATCATCACGAGGGAAGGGGCTTCTTCTCAACTGATAACCCACCCCCACAATGAAATTTTAAATATATATATATATGGAATAATCGTATTCAATTAGCGCGTCAGTGGAATTGCTGATGGATGGGGTCCTGGGAAAATAAGAAACGTCTTAGAGAAAAAGGAGGCATAACAACACCGTGATAGGACCACCCGAAACTCCTAGTTCTGAGATATTATCATTGGACAATATCTACACGGACGGAGACTCGGAGAAGGATAGATGGGAAGAGGTGAAGCAAAGGATACGGCAGCGATACAAGCCGAGCTGTTGAGGCAAAACGGCAACTCTTACTTCAGCAAGAGCCGATTTGCCGCCGCCATCGACGCTTACACCGAGGTACCCTTTTCTTTCTTTACGTCCCGGTTCCGTTAATTCCAGCCCCCCCTATCCGGGGGCGGAGGCACCGGGTAGGTTTTCTTCTTCTTCTTCTTCTTCTTCTTTTGCCTAATTTTGCTTTTTGCGGAAATTGGAGGCAGGCAATTACGCTGTGCCCTAACGTCGCCGTTTACTGGACGAATCGCGCTTTGTGTCACCGTAAACGGAAGTATGGTCCCGCCCCTACTTGCTCTCATTTGCTTCTTTTATTTTTATTTTTAGTTTTTGGGGTTTCCCAATTTTTCTTTTCCTTCGTTTCTCGGATATTCACTTGTGGGGCGGACTGCCGTCGTTGTAAAATCCAGTGATTGGACGAGAGTCGAAGAGGATTGTCGCAAAGCCATTCAGCTCGATCACAACTCCGTCAAGGTACTTCTTCCTCTTCTTCTTCTTCTTCTTCTTCTTCTTCTTATTATTATTATTATATTTTAGGGCTGTCTCGTTGGGTTCTTTATAATGGTTTTCGCAATTTGCATAGTTTCTTTTTTTTTTTTTTTTTTTTTGGCTTAATACTCGTTGGGTACATAATGTAATAAACCAATTAGATGGCTTTCTACTTGACATCGCTGCCTACGTTATGTAACTGCGGATTTTCATTTACAATATGTTGCTGGCAGTCTAGGAATAATAAAAAGAATGTGCTTGTCTCTTTTTGGAATTGTGTTTGTTTCATCGGTTCTTTGTGCCTATGGTATGCAGGTTTGTTGTGTTTCACATCAGGAAGCAAGTCAACATACTATGTTTAGCAGTTCTTGATCAGACCTTATGTAATGTAGTTTGGTTAAAAGTTGATCATTGAATCTAGTTATTTTATAGTTTTGGCTAAGCATTTTATATGCATGAACGCATGCCTATACTGCACATACACACCCCTGTGCAATTGTGGAGCCACTGTTTTACTATGATTGAATCCAACTTCATCCCATTTGCCCTGCATGGCAGGCTCATTATATGCTAGGACTTGCATTACTGGAGGGACAAGACTACACTCATGGAGTCAAGGAACTAGAAAGGGTAGGGAATGATATCAAAGTTTTTTTCTTGTTCCTTTTTTCCATTGATTCAATTATTTGTTGTGTGCTAGGGCAATCATTACAACTAGAAGATCATTTCTTTCCTCTCTCATGTATTTACCTTTTGTGCATATCAATTCTATGTATAACTGTATTTATTGTTCGCAAGGTTCCCAAGTAGGGAGTGATATCTAATTATTTTCAGAGGTTACATTGGCAAAGCAAAATTTACTTTCTTGCACTGCCATATGTTAGTCCTTCGTGGGGCTTCTAGTGCAAATATTAGCTTCAGTTGTCTTGTGCTAGTTAATTGCAGCCTATGGGAATGATATGGATCCTTAGCATCAGTCTTTGTCTACCACTTGTCATAGGCTTTGGACCATGGTAGGGGTGCAAACCCAAAAGGCTACATGATAGAGGAGATCTGGCAGGAGCTGGCCAAAGCAAAATACCTGGAATGGGAGCGTGCGTCAACAAAGCGTTCATGGGAACTACAAAGCTTGAAGTATGTACTCTCAGTGAGTTTGAGCTCTATTGTTAGGAAGGATCTCTGCATTTATGTGCTTGTAGAATAATATTATGCTCTACTTATTTGCAGTCTGCAACTCATAATAGTTGCTTTTGTCTATCTCAGAGACACTTGTGAGAAAGCTCTCAAAGAAAAGCATTTCCTTGACAACTCTGAAACAGAAGGGTTTCTGGATGAGACAAATGCTTCCCATTTGAAGCAACTGGAAAATCTTGGGCACGTGTTTCAGAAAGCTGCAGAAGAGGATACCCCTACTGAAGCATGTTTCTGGGTTCTATCCTACTTAATTTTCACCATGTCATTGCTAGATTTCAACTCTTTTGAGAGAATAATTTTGGAAATTTTCCAGGTGCCAGATTACCTCTGTTGTAAAATCACGCTAGATATATTCCGTGATCCTGTCATCACTCCAAGCGGGGTTTCATATGAAAGAGGAGTCCTCCTTGACCATCTAGAAAAGGTGATGTGTGATTTTGTTTTGTGCCCTCAGAAAGAGACACTGTTCATTGGTCTTGACCGTTTGCATTTGTCTCTGGCATGAATACACTTTAGGTGGGTAAATTTGATCCTATCACGCGCGAGCCACTTCATCCATCTCAACTAATTTCTAACCTGGCGATAAAGGAAGCAGTCCAAGCATATCTGGGGAAACATGGTTGGGCTTACAAAACGGATTCAAGTTGATTGTCTCAAACAGTTAAGGGATGTATGTATTTATTTATTTTTAAACGTGAGATGGACTAACATCTTCCAGATCTAGCTAGAAAGGAAGCAGTCGAAGCTTATGCGGAGAATGGGATTGGGCTTGCAAGGCAGATTCAAGCGAGATATCGGCGTCCACTCTTCGATGTGATGCAGACTAGCCGGCACAGCTAATTGTCTTAAATCATTTTTGTATTATCTCTAAATATGCATCATCAATCATGTGTTCTCTCTCTCTCTCTCTCTCTCTCTCTCGTGTGTGCGCGCGCGCGCGCGCCTGCTTGTGTGTCTCGGTAAACTTCAAAATGTGACGGCGCGCCCTGAATTATACAATGACCTTGTCACCGCACAGTTAGCGTTGTCACAAGTAATTCTTGTACATAACTTTATCGAACTGGCTCGTAGATGAACGATGTCAGTTTATAACTGAACTGCGTTTGAAATACTGAAGTTAAAGCTATGTTCTTCTGGGTTTCATTTTACTGCTATTCGGCTTGTGAGTATCTTTTTTCTAGTGACACTTCTACAGTTCGCTTGATTTATGAACCGGCTAAAGCTCGTTTCTGTTTGCAAACTTGCAATTACAGCGATGGGATTGGGGGGCAAGAAAGCGATAAGCGATCGGTGGCTCGAGTTCTCTATGGTTAAAAGTCTATGTTGATTTAAGTTGTCGTTACTCATTAGAGGAGGGGGGAGGGGCCGCATAGAATGGGCTAACTGAAGGTAACAAGTTGTCAGATTTAACATGCAGGCCGGGTGTAGCGTACACGGAGGCCTGCTAGCAGCTCTGATTGCGGGGTACTCCCAAGATAAAATAACAAAAAGCGTGAAATTTATAAAAATAATTTTAAAAAGTATATATTTTTATTATATAGTATATGATTGAATAAAATTATTAATTAAAAAAAATAAAATTATGCTTCTTTCTTTCTATTTATTTTTTCACGCTTGATGGACCCATATTGCTAGCCATATCTTTTCGTTATTTTTCTTCTCTTTTTTTTTTTTTTTTGGGTCAGGAAAACAACTACAGGGACAGAGTTAATCAAAGCCATAAAATGATCTTCGTCGGCAGTGCCATTGATGGAATATTAGCATCTAACAAAAAGGGGCCCACACGAAGTTACCTCCGGCCAAAAAAAAATAAAAATAAAAATAACAAACAGAACAAAAGTCGCTTTCGGTAAACAGATAGCAATAGCCACTTACCCAACAATAGATTGATAATTATTGCTAAGAGCGCAAATTAAATATTTAAAATAAAGAGGGTGTCTCAAAAAGGTGGCGACATGCCCTATCAAATGGAACCCCTTAGTTTGACTTTCTGAGCACTACTTCAAAATAAGTAGGAAAAAAAAAAAAACGATTAATGATACGGAAGGAGAGTAGGATTTGTTTTTTTGAACCAAAAAGGAGAGTAGGATATCATCATCATCCTCGTCGAGTGCGTTTCGATTAGTTACTTTTGATTTATGCAGCACTATTATTTTCTGTATCGTTCAATCGATTGGTTCGTTGGTCTCGCCTTGAACTCTTGTATCTTCTCCAATAGCAGCATCAGCGAGAACAACAACGAACGAAGGTTTCTGGGTTCTGGTTTTTGGTGTTTGAGTTGCATTCTCAGATTTTTTTTTTTTTCTTTTCTTTTCTTTTTCGGTCGTGCTCTTGAGTTTCTTAGTTTTTATTGTGTTCTTGGCTTGTTTGGGAGAAATACGGTTATTCCGATTTTAATTATAGTATTTATTTAAATTATATTTATTATTTAATTAAAATTTAATTAGATATTTAATTATAATAAGAGTTTCACTATATATTTATATTTATTGAGATATATAGCAATTATAAAAAAAATATAATTACTACACATAACTTATTTTTACCATATATTTATTAAAGTCTTTTTTAATTTGAATAAATGTAAAATTGATAAAAAAAATAATTTTTATATTATATATATAATATTTTATAATTATATTCATTTAAATTTACTATTTTGGTGCATTATTATGTTTTTTTTTTTTTCCTTCTTCGGGGGTAACTACCAAAGAAGGTAACGACACTCACGGCGTTAGAGTTAACATTATTAGAAAATTGTAGCACCAAAATGGACACGAAAATGATTGTGTAGAGTTTTGAATTTTGGTTGTGCCGACAAAACTTCCTGCGTTATAATTCACTATTTTTATTTCACGGCAAGTTTGTTTCACGTGCTGTACAGAAGCCAAGTGCACGAAGCCGGTGGCTTAAATTCTTTTGGTCGTTTAAATTGATTGCTCCTTGATTAAAAAAAGTTAATTAATTAATCACCCATTTAATCCATCCTGGAAAGACAAGTTAAGAAAAGAGGACAGCGAGCATGATCTAGGAAATCTCTTCGTGCTCTGTAAAAATAGAGCGTGATTTTGTGTTGTTCCCAGTAATCGTGACTTGATTAAATAAAAAGGAAAACCAATTTTGATACGAAGGATCGCCCGGCAATTGATTCAGCAACTAGATTAGATAAGTGGGACTAACGAAACGATTTTTGTCTAATAGAGTATTCTTTTTCTTTCCAGACCCAAGACGCTTGAAACTCCGGGCCATGGCACGGCGGCTCTTGGAACAAGAGATACGTTAATTGCTTGCGGGTGTGCGTGGAATTCTGCACACGGGCTTCTGACTGTATTGCCCACCCAAAAAGCCGAGGAATGGCCGCTCGGGAATTATACCGTGAAGAAGTAGGTAATTCTGTTGACGGCTACCAGGGTTGTTCGTTGATTTTTTATGTGGGAGGCCCACGAGAGGGATCACGTGCCGGGCATGATCTCTTTCTCCTAAAAGTAGTCCACCGACGTCAGCAGCAAACATGGGATTTTTTGTGCCGCGGGAATCGCCGATCTTAACGTGGGAATTCCCTCGTTTTTAAAAGATTGGGAAATAGGAGCTGGGTCACTTCTTGACGTCTTTTCGGAGAACGCATGCTCTCGTTTTTTCCTGACAAGCGGGACCGAGATACTGAAATTATTTTTAAAAAGTAAAAATCTCAAATTTAGAATTCAATCTCGAAATCCACTCAAAATCAATTTAACAAAAAACAGAAGAAGAAGAAGAAGAAGAAGAAGAATTTCCTTTTCCACGAGACAAAATACAATTCAGAAATGGCATGGGCTAGCCCTCTTCCAGCGAATTTTTCCCATTTCAAAATCCCGAGGAAAAAAGATCCTGACCCTCCACCACTCATTCGTCGTTCAATCCAAAGTCCGCCGCACCGATAGGCGTTCCTCACATCACATCGAAGCATTTGGACAGCACATAAGCCAATTATTCAGTTATGCTCTCGTCGCATCCCGCGTACCACAAAATTCAGAAACACAGCAGCATGCCTGCCAACGAATTTGTTCGCCGCACCCGCTACTGTTTTAGCTTCTTTGCATATTTCTACTTAATATTTTCGAGTGCGGAAGCAATCTATCGGGGAAAAAGCACTTTCCGATTGCCCTTCTTCTTTTCCTCGAAAGGCTTTGGGTTTGGTAAAACCACACTGCCGGACTCCCACATGGCAAAGACCCATTTGTGTGTAACTTTAACCGAAATTGAATATACAACCGATATTAATAACTAAATTGAATGCACTTTTTCAGGAGAAGAAAAAAAAAAAACCTAACAATTTTTTCATAACAGAAATCCATTGGATTTGCCGGTCCGACCGTGCAAATCGCTCTCGGCCTACACTATTTTGTTCTGTTCATCTCTTTGTCTAGTAATTTAATTAATTAAACCAGACCCAACTTGTGTCCGCTTCCCGGTTAGACTGGTTGGGTACGGTGTAATAATGATGGTTAAATTCTCGGACCATCGTTGATGTGTCTTTTTGAACTCGTTACACAATCCCTTTCCTCAATAAGTTTCTACGGTGCGTCGCGCAATAATTGAAAAGCGACATGCTTTGGAGGATTTGACATTGAACAATTTACAACATAGAGCACGATTCACGGGCGGAGTAGAGTTGCGCATTTTCCACCTTAGGTTTGGCACTTTCTGTGCTTTTGCTGACTTCAATTTCTGTGGAAAATTTTTACAAGTGCGAAGGGAGGATAGAGATTGGGTGGAGAAAATTGTTCCACTTGGAAGACTTTTTCACACACGCACGCACACAAAGGGGCAGAGAGACGCAGGCATTTTTTTGATGGACCACAGTACCGGAAAAACTGCACATCCATTTAAGATGGGGACATTATTTCCATCAATATTTAAAACCCATACTTGTGCCATTCATTGATCATGTGGCTCCATGCCACAGGTAAATGAATGGACATTGGACAACTCAGAAGTTCGAAGAGAGATCTCTTCAAGCCTACACTAACCAGAAAGAAGAAAGAGTGACAGTTAGTAGATCCACAAGCAAAAACATATAACAGATTGCTATATTGTCCATCGGGATTATCGAAGCTCAGAAATTGGGGGAAATCTTGTACAAGTAAATGTTCTTGGGGGGGGGGGCAGGAATTGATGCTAGCAAACAAGCAAAAAAGACAATCACTAGGAAAATCCTTAACATCTGAAACATATTGCATATACAAGGGAAATGCACCAGAAAAAACGGAGTAAATTTTTTAATAAGCTTGCGGCGTTTTTATTCACAATGCCTAACTCATGAATCTGAAAATAGAAATTTCGCTGGAGAAAATTTACAGAGGGTTTTGACGCAAATGCTGCAGTTGCAGTGAAGAAGAGAGAGCTGCAAACAGGTGCACGTAGAATTTGCATCTTGATGACAGTGAATAACTGGGTACTCATGCTGTATGCGTAAGATTAACAGCCCTTTTCAGTCTTTCGAGAATGCCATTAGCCTTCCTCTTGGCCCTTGAAGTTCCATCTAAGGCAAGCTTAGATATTGTTCCATAGGCTCTTTCCTCTTCCCTGATAGTCTTCCATTTGGTTCGATCATTCAAGCATATCGTATGCAGAATGGCAATGCAATTTTCCTTATTGCGTTCACAATTGCTCTCTCTGATAATCCGAAGCAAGCAAGGAACACCTCCAAGGTCTCCTATTTCTTCAACAGCCTTCTGATGACTAGAAAGCATTGCGAGAATAGCCAATAACTCATCAACATGCACACCACTCATAATCTTCATGACAATTACTTTGACTGCACCATCCCTCACAGCCCTTGCTTTGTTTTCATGGAAAACACAGAGGTTAAAAATTGCAGAAGCAACATCTTTCATGGCTAAAGGATGCCCCTCTTCTAAAAGTTCTAGAAGTGGTTTCATGGCACCAGATTTTCCGATGAGTGCCTTATTGGAATCAAGAGCAGACAATGTGAAGAGGGCTGCAGCAGCATTAGTCCTTGTTTCAATGGTTCCAGCCCTTAATGCTTCCATAAGAAAAGAAATTACCATAGGTGTCTCAGCAACAAGCTTCTTGTTACTGTCATGGATGGAAAGATTCAACAGGGTTGTGATCACATCTTCCTGAAGCTCAGGTTGGATGGCACTTACAGATTTGCTTCCGGATAGTGGACTGAGCAATTGAGGAATTGCATCAACGGACTCCCCAAATAGTGCCCGAAAAGAGGGCATCCGTTTCGTCAACAAACGAAGCTCTTTTGCAGCTTCTTTTTGTTCAGGAAATGTTGAGGACATCTTTTGAAGCAAAGACAGAAAATGGCCACGATCAGCTTCTGTCAAGCCTTCCTCATTAAGATAGTGAATGGGGTCTGGCAATTCCAACCCCTGATTCTTGCACCACTGGGAAATCATTTCCCTGATCAAGTGATTAGGAGTCAAGATTGTGTGTGAGAGTACTTGCTGGGTAAGAGGACACGTCCGATTACCTGATTTCATCCATTTCTGAATGAACGGTCTATCGTAAGTCTGCATAATAACAACAGAAACCAGAGTAAATCCAATCAGTAACAAAATTAAGGTTAGCGTTATCCAGATTTCAACCATTCAAACAAATTGCCATTTACCAGACTCTCCCATGATAATACAGACGATGAACGCCGCCATACCACATCCACATCATGTATATGGTTTTCTCAGAAACTTTGAGAGAGAAGAAGAATTCTGAAGATTCCATTGTCAATTCTCATGCTATTTAGCCCACTAGTTTGTACAAAAACTTCATCTTAAACCGATAAAATCCATGTATCCCAAGGCCACGTTACCAAACAGAGCGCAAGACATCTAAAAATTTTAACATCAATCAAAAGAGATGGAAAGAAAAAACCACTCAACTTGAACAGAAATTCACAAGAGACCAGCCGAGCAAATTAAAAAATTGATCGTCGGGACACTCGTAAAAACAGAAAAACAAAGAATAAGAGAATCGAGTCACTATAAGAGTGAAAACCCATTTCCGTTGACACAAAAAGCTATTACTGGAACGAACAAAAAAGTATCGAAAACCCCGAGAGACCAATAATTTTTTCTGGCATTCACCAAACAGAAGAGAGCCAAAAATAGTAAAATGAAAAAGAGAAACACAAGTCGTTACCAGTCACATTGGTTTTTCAAAGCTAACCTGTCCCGTGGACAAAATCACAGGGTCTCTCATCAATTCCTTTGACAGGGGGCACTTAAACTCCTCGGGGCATGACATCAAGTCTCGCCGCGTCTTCAAAGACAGCGATGTCTTATTCATTTTCAGTTCCTTTAACGCGCACAGAGCCTTCATGGCCTGATCGACGGTTTCAATGCAGTAATCATCATCGTCGACAATGGACTTCACCAGCTTCTGCAGCTCCTTCTTCATTTCCGTCGCTTTTGCCGCCACCGTCGGATCGGAATCGAAGACGCCGGTTTTGGCCATGAGACCGGGCGGAATCAGAGCCGTTGATCGATACGTCGGTGAATTCCCTCTCTATCACTTTAAACTGAGCCGCCGTTGCTGCTGAGGGTGAAGGCAAGAAGAGGAAGGAAGAAAAGGAAAAATATTTGTTTCTGGGCTGCTATTTACAGTGATTCTGTGAATTGGGCAGATGCATTACCCGTTGCTTCCTCGAGACCACTCTCGCCCTCTCTCTTCTCCCACACGCTTTTACTCTCACTCTCCCCCTCTCTCTTGTCCCACACGCTTTTACTAGGCGGCGGCCTCTGCACCGTCCACCATCTTACCAGAGAAGTTGCAAGCAAAAAATAAAAAATAAAAAAGAATATATATAGAAGGATAACGTTACGGGCATACATACCCATACGTGCGTATGTGCGTATGCGCGCGCGCGTGTATACATACATACATAAATACATACATACATATTGTAAAGATTAGGTAAATAAGAGTTTTAGGTATTTTTTACCTTTAGGTTTTGGGATTCATGTTAACCTTTCTGCGCATGTGCTTGCCGCGATTAATGGCGCGGAAGCGTGCAAATGAATGAACAAACGGCCAATATCCACGTCGTTTTTGGCTCCCTTCACCCACCGCCCATTACAAATTCCAAATTCTTGAAAACGATGGAACCGCGTGTAAAGGTAAAGGACATAACTCCTGCACCAGTCAATTGCTCGGAGATAAAGAAAACCTTCACCGTTTCAATTAACCTCGCGTAGTTGAATTTACAGCTAAGGTTCGTTTGTTTCAATAAAATATTTTTCTTGTAAATTGTTTTTTTTATATATAAATTTTCTGTATTTCACAAATTGAGAAAATAATATTTTATTAAAAATAACTTTTATTTAAAATAAATAAAAATTATTTTTTTTGTCAATATTGTTAAAAGAGGAAAAGTACGAATTAAAAAAGTGTTTTAAAATTATCACTAATTATTATTATTATTATTTTATTAATAAAAATTTGTTTTATTTTATAAAATATTAATTAATTTTTAAATATTTTTATCCATAATAATAATAATAAATTTAAATTAAAATTTTTAATTTTAGTATTCTGATTTTATTTTGTAATAATTAAATTTAGGAAAATATTTTCTAATAATACAAATGAACGGACATAAATTATTAAATTTTCTTGTAAAGAAATTTTCTTGACGAGTTTTTTTTTTTAACCAAAAAAAAAAAAAGAAAACTAATCATAATTAAATAATTATTATACGATTAAGCTCGTTTTCGTGTGCCCGACGCCCACCGACATTAAGAATCATGTTTCTACAAAATAAAGCCATATAGTTCAAGCGTAATCCGATCGCAAAGATTATGATGGGGCAGCAATGAAGGACCAATAATTTAGTGTAATGAAGGATTTGGCTAAAATGGGATATATATATATATATATATTATTTATTTATTTATTTATTTATTTTTATTTTTTTCGTAAAATTTACTAGTGAAAGTAATGTTTTTGAAAAGAAAACAAGTAAACAAACCTGCGGGACCCGCATGGGTTCAGTATTTATATACTCAATTATGGAATCTTAGCTTTTTTTTTTTTCATTAAAAAAAAAAAGAGTTTCTTTTTTGCAGGGTATCGGGTTATTCAAGTTTGACTCAACGTATTTTTCTTACATGTAGTACGGTCCACCGTAATGGTATGGGACACGTGTCAGGTGGCTAAACAAAGAATGAAAGACCCGTTTCATCACTTCCACTTCTCCCCTTAGGATGAGTTAGCCGGCATACAAAGATTGCCCTCCAAGTTTGATAAAATGGTAAGCGGTAGTGAAAGGCGGGACAAATAAAACAAAATTAAATCAAAGGTCATGTTTAAAAATTGAAAAAAAGAAAAGAAAAGAAAAAAAGTGATACAAGAGAGTATATATATTGTGTTTGAAGGTGGAAATTAATCAAATTTCCCATCACATAATAAAGCGAGTATTTAAATGCATGATTTACTAACCAAATCACTTCCTATGATGTCTGGCTTTTTAATGTTGCTACATATCTCAATGTCTTTATTACTGCTTAATTATGTGCTAATTGTCCTTAATCCAACTTTTCCCATTTAATATTTTTTTTTTTCACCCTCGGAAATACGACTATACTTTTTTCTTTCTTTTTTTTTTTCCGTTAGACCAAAACGATTAGAGTTGCAGCAGCCTAAAGCATGACCTATATTGGGCATCACGCTCAAATAGCATAAACGAGTTTGACAACTAGCTACTGCCTAACATTAGCCAGTTGATGGCAACCATATGTGATTGAGAATTTTTAAACTTGGTGCTTCGAGTGTTCTTGTACGCGACAGATTGCTCTATATATTGCTTTATTGATCGATTACTGATCTTCGACGCGGTGGAAAGGGGCACGAGAGAAACAATGTCTGGGCTTGGAGATTGAACAATGACGTCTACCGGCATTTCAACGCTCAAGTTACATGAGAGAAACAGGGAATAATCAATGAGAGAAAAATAGCGTTCAGTGTTAGTTTTATTGCGTTACCATACAGTCATTCAATCACTTGGTCGGCTGTAATGAATTGCATGTGACTTTGGTATAGATTGCCCTAATTTGTGGAGAGTTGATATTATATCACATGGGTGTGGAGGCCACATTCGATGTCACTACTTGATCTCTCTTCCCCCCCCCCCTTTTTTTTCTGTTCTTTTTTCCCCATTGATTCCAACTGAGACCTAAAACTCCAGACCGTCAACCTTCAACCCTAGTACTCTTGAGTTATAATTAATTAATCAATTAATATATATTGTTTTACAATTGGATAGGTGATGGGGCACGGGGCTAATTAGGCCAGACCGAGATATGTAAAGACGTAGAGTTAATGAATTGAAAATCAGCTTAAAAAAACATGAAATTCGGGCAGACAGTTATGTGGCTTTACCAGGCAAGGCAATGTTTGCTTTCAGGGTTTCCCAAATGGAACTAAAGGATGGTAGGGATCAACGGGGCAATCAACAATGTTAGGTGAGATTGCCTAACATCTCGAACAAAGGAGGAATTATGAAATTTATTTTGGAGTTCCTTTCAAGACTCTTCACATCCAAGTCACACAAACAAACAGCCAACAGGGACTGTTCCGGAAAACCAACCTCAGTGTCTACGCGTGGGGTGTGGTTCATTCGAGTAGGAACCATTACAAAGCCCATTTGCCCTTTAACTAGTTAGCCTCGTTAAGTTTATTGGAAAATAATGCTCCTTGTTAAAAACAACAAGAGTTAAATTTGAAATTCATTCATTAAATTTAAAATTAAAATTTTGACATTGTTATTAAGAAATTAAAAATTAAGAAAATACGTGAATTTTCTCACTTATTTCAAGAATTAGAAATTGTAAATAAAATATTATGCCTTTTAACATTATTAACTCACTAATTTATTTTTTATTATTTATATTTTATAAAGATTGAGTAAAATTTTAATATTTATGTGTTAAATATAATATTAATATAAAAATTATTCGGTCATTTATCATTATTTATTAATATTTATATAGTTAGACGAAATAAATTTCATGATATAAATCTTTTCTCTCCTAAGAATCTTTCAACAATTAACAAGTGACGTTAAAGCCCTTTACACACGAAACCACCTATCTATATCATCCGAATTGACAAATTACAAGAATGAGTGTACGCAGAGTTATAGTTTTCTAATGTTTCGCGACAAAATTAATTATAATTTAGTAAAAATCCAGGTTATTTGAGTTAAAAGTTTTAATCTATATTTTTTTTCTTTCACGAATTAATCTCTCTTCTCATTAAAAGATATAGAACCAAAAATTTAAAAAAGTTGGGATCAAGAACATAGATCATCGATGATCTTTATTAGGTCCAATAAAAAAATGTCCCATATTATATATATATATATATATAGATATAGAGAGAGAGAGAGAGAGAGAGAGACACACACACACACACACACACACACATATGGGCATATGAGATTCTATAGCTTACTATAATTAACTAGATATTACTAGCATGGCTGCTTGAGCACAGCTTATTTGCTAAGGGATGAGATAATATTCTTGCTCAGCCCTAAACAGAGCGTATGGAGTGCTCTATCTATCCCCTCAACTATATAAGCAATGACGTCTGCCGAGTAAAAGATGATCATTTTGATTTCATCACATCTTTACTCTCTCATTAACAGTCTTTAAAAATTGACTTGGGCATTGGAATGTGATGTCAACCACGATGCCTACATTCGGAGTTGCTTTGTTTTGAAAGTGTTCGACCTAATCCTTGCAGCCTCACCAAATATAAAATTGCAGAAATTGTAATGGGAGAAGGGTGTTACAATGGAACTGCATGAGAAGATGAAAGCTAGATAGAACTTCATAGATAACTATTAGGAAAATACTCGTTCGTGTAGTTGCTTCCAAATATCAGATGTCCAGTTGTTTGGGCTATAATCATGTTTGTGGACTATATTAACAATACCTTGGCGATCATATTACAGAAATAATTTTAGTTAAAGTTTGCTAACAATCATGATTTTGAGCCCAACGGAAAATAAAAATTTGAAAATCTATTACAAAAACGGCAGAGAGCCATCGCAGAAGGAACGGCATTAGGCGAAAGTCCGCACGACGCTTTTTGGCGGGAGACATGGGGAACCCAAAGGGACTATTGATTGTTTCCACTACGTAAAGCAAAATGGAGGTGGGATGCGGGGTGCACAGTCATTAAATATAAAATTTTAATTATTAAATATCCACAAACAATAAATATAATATATAGTGAGTCATCATTAAAATTAAAATACTGTACTTAATTGGGCACAACGCCTAACATTTACGTCTCTCTCTGTTCTGCTTTTACCAATAAAAATGATACGTGAGGTTTTTCTATTTTATGTTTTTTCGGTGCTCTGTTATAATCAATTCTGCCTTACCACCCCTCGATCCGCTTGCTATTATATACATGCATTAAAATTTATTTAAATTATTATTATTATTTAGTTTAATAATAGAGAGATTTTTGTCTTGAGCTGAAACCCTAAGCGTGCTTTGTCTCTTTGGAAAGTTGCCCTCGCTTCACAGGTGCGAGGTGGTGGGCTGTGCATGCCAACTGGAAAAAACTGTCCGTACATGATATTGGAGCCCATTTGTCCACGTGGCTTGCCTCTGTTTTCCCTGCACGTCTAACCGTCAGCCTTCTCACTTCGTCATCGTCCGTCCTACCAAATGCATATGGCCTGTCGCATCAATAATTCTCTAATGGAATCAAATTATCATGCAACGAACCATAAAAACCAAAAAGAAAAGGGACGGCCAAGATTCTCTGATTTCGTTATCCACATTTTTAGCTCTGTTGTGGCGGCGACCTTTACTTCAATATCGAATTTAACTGAGTTAAACCGAAAAATCTTCCCTCGCTATTCCATTTTATTACAATCCCATTTTATCGTAACTGGGAGGCCATCTGAAGACCAGGTGCTTACATCTACTTTCTTCGTTACTTCTGGAACTTTCTCCTCAGTTCCCCTCAAGAAATCGCCCGAGGAAGATTTAATGAAGCACACGCCATGTGCATTGTCAGCTAGCTTTCTCTTTGGGTTTCGTCTTAAAATATATAGAGAGAGAGTCAATTGACCTCGTCTAACTTTCTTCTGCAAGTGGCGTCTGTTTAGCTACGACAATTAAATCCTTCCCCATCATGAATCGATAACTTATTTTCTCCATGCTGCTGATGGTATGGCCTACTCTCAAGCGCGTAAAAAGTATCATAAAGGACCCCCCCCGCGTGATATATTCCATGCAAGCGGAAATCTCAACTGGCAGCATCTAGTTTTTCGTGATCTGTGAATGGAAAAAGGAGATTTTCTGCACAAATGTTACACCATAATATGAAATTGTTGAGAAAAAAAAAATGGTGGTTGGGATGATTAAGATATTATTAACGGAAAGACGTATTACTTTTCAAATCTATTAATTGATGCCATCGGGCCGTATGAATGTTCGTGCAAAATGGCATGGTGGAACATAGCCCGAGGATGGGGAGAACGGAAGAGGAAAGCCTGCGTCGAGATATTGCCGACATTGGCACGGGACACAAACATTGGCAGAAGGGTCTTCTCGTGCATCAACATATCCGTACTTATCAGAACTGCCACTTAGTCCTCGAAATTTGATCTAACTTTCAATTTTGCTCTCGCCAATCGGGTTTACATTTCAATTTTCAATTTCATTTCATTATGCCAAGTAAATTAATAATTTATATGCAATTAAATTCTTCTGTCCATTTGTCATGCGATTACGAGAGCCAAGAGAGAGCAATTTATCATGCACGGCAAAATGGAAGTCAGAGAGCCGTAATTTTGTGCTTGGGCTCCTTTCCCGCCTAGGACGTATATGGGCGGTATTCTTTTTTGGTTCACTTGGGCCCGTCTCTGTCTCGGGGTAGGAAGTGGAGGCCTATGATGATTAGTTTTCCATGATGAATTAATCCAAAATTATCCAATTAACCTCAGCTTAACTCTCCGCGAATTTCCTTCTGTTTTGAGATCTCCCCCTTTAAAAATTTACATGTCGGACGTCAACCACGGTCTACATGGCATAAACATGAAAATCCTTTTAGCATTTAGTAATTCTAAATCGTCGGGCCAAATCTTGCTCATCAGAGGTCACTTGAGACTGGGAAGTCCCAATCATTAGCCTTGCCACATCTCGCTCATCAGCCCAGTGAATTTCCTTCTATCGTGCATTCTTTTAGCATTTAGTAATTCTGAATCGAAAAAAAAAATTTATTTGTTAATTTATTTGATCCTTTTTCCACTTCATATAGGCTTCAAATCGTAGGGCAGTGAACAGCAATTAGCGTCATCAATAACTTGCGTTGAAACAAAAAAAAAAAAAAACACGCGCGCGCGCCAGACTTGTTTGGGCCGGTGACATGTAACATGGGCCATTTGGTTATGAACCCCTCTCCATTCACGTATCTATTAAAAGTTGCTGTGTCTGTACCATGTCATCATCCTTTTACTAAGCACCAGGCCCAACAATAAAGTCTCCATAAGATATCTAGACTGCTGCCTCTCGACCAAGCCCACCCGAATGCTACCAAAACAAAACGGAAGAAGCCAGGGCTCTCGCACTGGAATGGGGAAATAATAAAACGATGCCGTCCCAGTCCCCACAACTGCAAGTGAGTCTTGATTTGAGCCGTTTCCCTTCTGTTCCACAGTATGCCCACTCTCACTCTCTCTCCTCAAACGCATCCGGACACGTATGCAAGCTCCATTTGATTTGAGCGGCTTCACTTCTGTTATATCTCAAATTAGATCTAAATAGAAAGCTATGAAAAAAAGCTCGAAAAAGAAGATTATAACAAAAAATTATGAGAGAAGAAAAATAAAAGAATAATTTTTTAATACATTGAATTATAAAAAATTATAACTCTTTATGTAAAATATATAAAAATAAAAATATCAAAAAATAAATAAAATATTTATTAAATTATACAAACAATTATATATATATATATAATAAAATTTTATATTAAAATTAAATAATATTATACAAAAATTTACATATACGCACCAGCGGCAAAAGCCAACTCTCAACACTGACTGAGAAGGCAGTCATATACACTGTACATGATTCCCCATAAAATCGTCACATCACATCAAACTGATCAAATGTCACCTCAGGTCACATCGCCGGGACATCACTAAAAGCCACAAAGAGAGGCAGGGAATATTCAAGAAAATCAAAATCGCTGTGGTGATGCCTGCGTTTTCCGAGGACTCGGACTTTTCGCTTGCACTTGATCAACACCCGACTGCGTCCCCCACCATCGATCCCTCCGTTGTACATTTGCCGCGTTACAATATTTTAAGCTTTACCCCTTTTTCGCAATTTTATTTTCAGAGCTGGAAATTATTTATCTCGTACGGACAACCCATTGCCCGTTGATGGGGGCGTCGAACCCAACACAGCGACATTTCACGCCGATGACGGCCACTGCATCAGGCGTCAGCGAGTTGGACGGGACAGAATTTACCGACCGGCGGTGCGGGCCGAACCACTTGTTCTGCATGTAACCGTTTTTCCGCCACGGAGGAAGCGATAGGTCTCTGCTCTTCAGCGACCTCTTGGCCAAGTCGCACATGGCCTTGACTATTTTCTTCAAGTCCTCGCTTTTGCCAATGAAAGCCCTAGGCAGCGACTGCAGTAGCTTCTCGTACTGGCTCGTCGGCCTGGCGATCTCGAATTGCGAGGCGAAGTTCAAATCAACGACGTAAAGGTTGTACAACGCTGAAGAGGTGGATTGGACCACGTCGATGAACTCGTAGCTTCCGGCGGTTAGGCTACCGGAGGCGTCCCACTCGGTCTTGCAGACCGCCGCATTGTGGCCCAATTCTCTCAAAAATATCATCACCTTTCTCCTGAACACAGGTTTCTGGTTCTCCAAACACGAATACGCTTCCATTGCTTCCGAAACGTGAGCGTATAACAATTTCCCGTACGAATCCAAGTTGTTGACGACGGTTGATCTCAGAATTTCCTCGGCGATGTCAGTGCGATCAGTGACAGGATCGACTCGTTCTGAATCGGACTCGTGACCTGCGGAATGAGCCTCGGGATCGTCGTCCTCGAGGAAGCCTTGAACGAGCTCAGAGAGGCAAGGCGACTCGTTGGCCGAGTGCTCGCTGCCGCTGCTCACGTAACAGAGCATGCAGCCGCCGAAAAGTCTAGCTCTGGCTTTGTCGTCGAGCGGGTCAGTGACTCGCCGCCCTCTCGCAGAACCCGACATTTTTCTTCCCGGCGTAGAGACCAAGATGCTTCGATTAAAGATCTTTGAAACTTCTCCCTGTTTCTTGTATTATCGTTTTCGAGATGCTACGTTTTTAATTAAGCTTGGAACAACGAAGAGACATCGGACTCCGCTTTTATAAATACGAAAGATTAATATCTAATTTCCTTTTTAAATTGTGTTTTTTTTTTTTTTGGTTTTTTTAAAGGCGGAAGATGGGATTTGCTTTGCGAATATTCGCTGGAGTTGTTTCTGCGGTCTTTTGATGTTCTAGCGATGTTTATCTTTAAAATATAAAATAAAATAAAAAAGGAGAATGGTTAAAGAGAGGGTTTGAATAATAATGTGGGGACCTCCAGCAGAGGATACACTGGATATCCGTTTTGGATTAGGCATCTGACGGCATATCCAACGGCTCCTGGGGGGGTTTATTCCAGTGCAACAGTCGGTTACGTGGATGGGTATGATTTGGCCTATGGTTTGTGGGGTCGGGTTAGACGCCGTTTCACGCTTTGACACAAATTACGTCAACGAAGAAGTAACTGAGTATAATTTAAATTTTATATCATATAATAAATTAAATTCATATTATATATAATTATAAATAAATTATATTTTTAAAAAATAAAATAAATATGTCTCCCAAACAACAGGGTCCAGCCCTTAGGGACCACTCGATAGGAGCTTCCTGCCTGTGACGGGTGCCGACGATCAATATAGACACACACAGCTTCCCATCCGCTGGAACATCCACTATAACGAGAGATGGAGAACGTTCTTAAAAGCAAAATGAGATGGGAGAGCAGCCAGAGAGTGATCAACAAAACCAACTACAGACCGCAAAATTTGGTCTACGAGGATGAAGCGGAATTGTTGCGATGCTTTTGGGCGGTGAGCCGAATTCAGGGTCAAACGTTAAAAATTTATGTAGATTTGCAAGAGAAGTTTGACCATCAACCGATGGCAAAACTGCTACTTCCAATGCAATCCGCAATAATATTTGGTTGACACTTTACAATAGACTACCACCCAAGGGAGCTGTTTCTAGCAGAGAAAACGAGCTACAGGCCGCATAATTTCTCATCCTTCCTGGAATGCAGATTTGAACATTGGTAAGCAGAACCTTTTTCTTTATCCGTTTGTCATAAAAGCTATGCTTTAGCACCACTTCCAAGGGCAGGAAATTGGTTAGGATCCTCGACATTAAGCTCCTTGCCCTTTTGCAAGTCCATTGTTACATGGCCTCTCATGGTGAGGCACACCAACATCAAGCCTTCCAGCAGGAGCAGTGTGCCCACCTCTATGATGGAAATGAAGTCTTTCGTGCTGGCTGCCGTTAGGCTTCCTACTTTCACTTCCCTCATTACTGCCCCTTTGCTTCCTGCCATCGTGGTGTCCGGGTCCACGATTAGAAATCTCGCCATCACAACGATGGCCATTATAGGATCTCTCTTGTCGATGTCCACCAATAATCCTCTCACCCACAAATCCACGAGCACTGCCTGGTCTGTGGTGTTGCCGTCCAACATTCATCCTCTCCCCATCATAACCTCGGCCATGACCTCGACAATTCTCCGAAAATTTGCCGGCATTACCAGCCCGATATTTCTCGGAAGGAGGTTTACGTTGAAGACCAGACATCTCAGAAGCTAGCTTTAAGAACTCATTAATGCTCGTGGGCTGCAAGGAGCAAACAAAAATACACGTTATTTGGAGACTCCAAAAGTAACAGAAAAACATAGAAGACACAGCACAGATGGTTGGTTCTTGAGGTAGCATCCTCAATGAGGGGAGGTTTACATGAAAGGGATTTTTGCGAGTCCGATCAACACATTATCTATACAACTAGCACGAGTTAATGAAGAAATTACAGGTATATGGTGCACCTCCCTTTACTAGAATGAAGAAATGCAACACCAAATCAATAGCAGGTTTCTCTCTCTCTCTCTCTTTTCTTTTAAAAAAAAAAAAAAGTTGAAAAGAATGGGCAGACATTTTGGAAGCATAGAAAGGTTAGAATACATTGCCTCTCGGGCTCTCTCCTCCTTGTCAAGACCATCTTTCCTCTGGAGCAACTCCTTTTTAGTGTTCTGCAAGAAAACAGAGAGGAACAATAAGAATTCACATTAAGAAGCACAATGAATTGTAAATACAACAAGATAGAACCGAAAAATAAAAACTGACTGGCTTGATGAAGCCATCTTCTTCGGATTTTTTCTCCACGAGATGCATCAACTCAAAATCCTTGTCAAGGGTTACTTGTCTCTGCTCAACCTTTTTCAGATATTCCAACGATTTTCTCGTTTCCAGCTGAACCCTTTCATACTCTTCAATTCACGTTTTCTGCTAGGCAACAAGAGAACACAGCAACTATTGCTCGAAATAGCACGTTTTTTACAGAATATTAAGAGTCAATAATATTACATTTGAGTCATCCTCTCCCTCGTCAGCTTTCTTCACAGGATAGTGTTGAATTTGAGTTTTCTTTCTGGATCTCTTTGATCTTTTAGATTCGTTTGGTCCATCAGTGGTAGCATCAGCAACATCCCTATAGCAAAACCGTTAAAATCCATAATGAAAGCAAATTAAACATAAATCAAAGAAAAAGCTGACCACTAAATGACGATGCCATCAGGAAAAAAAAAAAAAAAGAGTAACAAAAGAGATTTAAAGAAAGCATACCCTTCAGCACCACTTCTTTTCACATCACTACTGTTTGCTTCTGCTGCAGTATGACCATCAAGGTGCTTTCCATCGACAATACTTTTGTTCTCACCATCAACAGCGTGTTGCACACTACTAAGATCCCTTTCAGAGATACCAGATGGATCAAGCACCCAATTGTTCTGCCTGTTGCCATTTTCATGACATTCATCTTTTTCAAACTCTCCACTTTTCGGAGCCTTTTCCAAGGTAGTATCATCGTGGCTTTGGATTTGATCAACTGTCTGCAACTTGGCCCTTATTTGTATCCCCTGCCTTGGCCACGATGACCAACTCGACGCCTAACGCTTATTTGCCAGCCATCATTGTCAACAACGCCCAAAGAATTCCCTGAATTATTTTTGCCTACGTAATTTCCATTATCTCCTCCATTATTCCGATAATAATCACCATCTCTAGAACCATTGCTACATCCACTATATACCGAGTTGTTGTTACCCCTTCTGTTATTGCCGCGATAGCCACCACGCCCTCTATAACCGCCTTTATAACAGATGCCATCTCTCCTATAGTTACTACCCTGGTCACTAGCAACCCCTTCACAACAGCCCCCGTCACCGTTACCCCCAGAAAATTTGCTCCCCGCGTCATTCTGTTGTGCCCCAACTGGTTTCTCTTTTCTGACCACAGTGTCTCTCCGACGAACTGGGAAAGAGGAAACAAATAATTAATGCATATCATGGCTAATGTAATCAATTCTGAACTGTAATGGACCTGATGAACAATAAATTCTCAAGGGAAAATAAAACAAAAATAGCAACAGCCTGATATTAAAAAGAGCGCAGAGCGCAGAAAGAAATAGAATACCAAAATCCAATCACCTCGGGAAAAAGGGGATCGCAATTGCACGAACCGATAGGCAATACGTAACGAAATCAAAAACAAGAAAGAGGAATACGGCAGGATGACAAGACGATCTCGTTACATAAACAATATATCAGTTGAAAGCAAGTCTAAAGAAACTCCTTTTTTTTGGGGGGGGGGGTGAAAGGACTCTGAAACAGCTATTCTCAAGTTCTAATGGCAGTTCAAATAATCAAGCACCAAAAATTAAACGCACATAGATAGAGGCACAGGACACAATCCCCAAACACAATTAAAAAAGTAGTTTTTTTTTTTTTTGGGTATGGGGTTGTGAAAAAGGTTCTTTTCTAACAGCAAAGAAAAGATTTAATCTTTACTCTATTTAGAAGAGTAACAAACAGGACAATAATCATGAAAATTTTCGAACACAAGTAATTAGTGAAAAGGCTTCGAGGTGGAAAGGTGAGGGAGTTACAGTAACGGGGAAGAATAATGTACTTGGCTCTCATAGACAGGGGAGCCGACGGACATCGGTGCGCCGCCTTCACCGCCTGTTCCGGCTGCTGCTTCAAAGTCTCTTTCTCCTCTGCATCCTTCTCTGCAACGGGCTTTGCCGCCTCGATGATCTTGGCGTCGTCCTCTTCGCCGTCCAAGAAGGCGAAGGAGTTCTCTAGGAGAGCCGCCGAGGGGGTAAAGAACCTCCCTTCGCTTTTCTTGGAGAGAAGAAGCAATCACATCAGAACACAGGCTCATTGAGAGAGAAGTTCCATAGCCTTTCTTGGGAGTATGAAGAGAGAGAGAGAGAGAGAGTGAGAAGCCATCGTCGCACAGGCCGGCCAACTGGCTTATTTATAAGGTGAGGCAATGGAAGGTAATGCTTGTTTCGGTCTCCTTGGGGACCAATCCACGAATCTTGTTTGCGCGGGATCTCTGGGGCCGTACAGAACTCACCTCCTTCTCTACGCTCTTCTTCTTCTTTTTTTTTTTTTTGAGTCTACGGGCTGGCTGTACTCGAGTAACTCGCATAACTTGATATTCTCTTTTTCTTCTTCATTTTTCATTCATTTATTTATTTTCTATTTTCTTATTTTCCCCTTCAAACAAGGGGAGCAAAATTTAAAAAAAATAAAAGCATATAAAACTAGAAACTTAAAAAAAAAAAGAAAAAAAGAAAAAGAGAGAGAGAGAGAGAGAGAGAGAGAGAGAGTGCTGCAAGAAGGGATCACCCTTGTTATTTGATACTTCAGTTGAACCCAAATTCCGTGGTCTAAATTATTAGTATTAGTAAATGGGAGAGTCCATAACAAAAACAAATTCGACTCTCCTTTCTTTTATTTTTAGATTCTAAAAATTAAATAGGACGTACTGCCTTCTCTTTCTTTATTAGTTGGGCATTGTATTTTAAGAGAAAGTTTTCTAATAGTTTCTTTTACTATAAATAAATAAATAAAAATTTACTCTCTTTACGAAAAATTTCTTTTTCGCCCAATATTCTATTTTCTGCCTTTTCCCAAAATTTTTTCAACCATTCCCTATAACGCGTGTTTTTGGAAGGCGAATTGATTTGTGTAGGTTTTATTAAATGATTAATTTATTTTGGATTTTCCTATCAACCTCAAGGAAATAGAAAAAAAAAAAAAAAGAGAGGAAATTTTGATTCCAATGATAACTGTGCAATTAATTCCAAAATTTGCGCCCATAGATTCGAGATTTTGTGCGACCCTCGTGGCATTCAATAATTGGCGCTTGTCTACTTTATGGTGTAATTTATTTAACTGTAAAGTCGAAAGGATTCGTAATACTCACTCGAACAAAAAATTAAAAAAACAAACCAAAATCATTATTCATTTAGTTATCGATTTCGTCTCGTCATTTTGTCGAGCGGTTGTCTCGCCTCAGTTCAGATGTTAGGAGTCTTGACACCTGGGCCGATACGGGCTTTTAGCCTATCATATGTAAAGATTGATTTTAAGATATGGATTGGGCTTTTGGTAAACAAATCAGTCCTCGGATTGGGCTCATAACAAAGTAATTACAGCCCTTTAAACTTTGGAATTGTGGATTGGGCTTTCTTATCCCAGCTGAAAAATTGTCTAGCCTTTAGAGAAGATTAAATTGTAGTTTTTCGGATGATATTTTAATAATTTAAAATTTAAATTTATATATTTTATACGAAGAGATGTTAAAATTTTTGATAATGTGAATGAAAAATTACCTCAATTATATAATTTATGATTTAATAAAATTTTTAATAAATTATAAATAAATAAATATTATACGAATATTTTACAATTTTGAAAAAAAAAAAAAAAAGAATCTTTTCATATCTATATGTCGATATATATTTTTAAAATTGAGTGAAAATTATTTTTTTTATAAATTTATAAAATAAAGATATTAGAATATATTATAATTATAAAATGTTGATTGGAATCAAAATCATATTATATAACGATCAATATATATTAGATTTTAATCCAATAAAAATTTTTATTATTTTCATTAATTTTTTTATAATTATAAGACTTTTTATATTTTTGAAAAAAAAATAATTTTTTTTAAAATATTTTTATGTAGTAGTGATTTCTCATAAATTTAAAAATCAAAGATATTGAAATATATTATGATTATAAAATTGTAATTATAGTTAAGGCAATATTATATAAACTAATTAATATAAATTTAATTATAATTAAGTAATAACCATATTAATTCATAGAATTATATTTTTTATAATTATAAAAATAAAATAATTTAATTTAATTAATTATTCTTCTCATATTTAATATCTTAAACTAAATTTAATATTTTAATTAAATATTCAAAATACATACAATGCACACGTTAAAATTAGTTTATAATAAAGACAAGTCTTGTTGTTTGCTTTTGTTGTAATAATAAGATTATAATGAGAGATTTTATTCTTAAAATTGAAACAATATGTTTTATTTTTATGGTGAGATTTAATAATTTATAAGGATGATAAACCAAAAAAAAAAAAAAAATTGAATATGAGAAAAGTTGTTGCAGAATTTATAGTATTGTGAAAGAAGTAGCAGAGGATCGACCGGCGGATTTATTGGTATAATTGATAGCCACTCCTCTCGAACTTTTTCTTTTTATGATGGACGGGCTGAAGGTTGAAGTCCCATACGAGCTTCGCGCTCCGATGATAAGAGAGAGGTGGGGCATGGTTATCCGACCAAAAACGGTGTCGGATCAATTCCTTCGCGTTCTCGGTCGACTTTTCCTTTAATATAATTTACACCGACATTTGATTGGACGGCGAGCCACGCGATTCCCTTGATCCGTCAACGGTCCGTTTTTGTATCAAAATTTCTTGATAGCACGCCGACCATTTTATTTAAATATTTTTTCTTTTTTTTTATTTGATGAATAATAGTATCTTGTTCTTCGTTTAATTTCAAAAACAACCCAAACGAAAGCAAACCGCGTAGAGCTTGATTTGGAAATATAAAATTTACTTACAAAATATATATTCGTGTCATTATAATTAATAATTATAATTAATTATTATTATTATTTATTATTTACTTTGTATCTAAACTTCATATCTTTCTAAATTTTTTTCTGAACCATCTATTGTTAAAGAAAAAACAGATTAAAAATTGGTTGAACAGATGAGAATCTTCGCTTGCTTGTCCCAGAATGCATGCAAGTCGTTCTCTTTTCAGTTTTTATTTATCAATATTTTACGGCAAAAAAAAAAAAAGTACAAAATTCTTATATTATGAAATTTGAAAAATAATTACGTATGCGCGGTCTTATATTTAATCTCACAGAAAAATTGTCTTAGAATTTCCCTTATCTGTTTTTTTTTATAAATAAAAAAAGTAAATTAAAAAAAAGAAGAAGATATCTTTGCATTTGAATAGTAAAAGGCAGAAAACAAGAAGGTGGATTCATCCAACAAGCGCCGGCTTGCACCGCCAGCCCGACGCCTGGGACAGAGGTTTGGTTCTATATGGAAGTTTGTTAGCGTGCAGTTAAGAATCGTTAATTCGGTGATTTTTGTAAGTTTTTTTTTTTATATATATATAAATTTTATTTTTCATACTTCAATGAAAATTGCACAGAAGACACTGACTTACCTTCAGTTTTTGGTTTTTTCCCAATCAAATGAAAGTCGATTATGCCTCGATTGGTACAACGACAGTTTCAAAAATTGTCCCTATCGTTGTTCGTTGAAGATTATATTGCTTCTGTGTTTCTTGTGACTTCTTCCTGTATGCTATAAAGAAACTGTGGTTTTACATATAATAATGAATTCTATTCTTTTTCATCAACGATTTTTTCTAGATCTACTTTTATTTTGTCGTGATACTTTAAAAAAAAAATACTATTTTTAATCGACTAATGCGATGCATCTTATTTAAAGGCTAGAATTGCCAATTGTAGAATCCCTATGCGTTTCTACCAACGAACCTATACTGTATTCTTCATTCTTTTAATGAATTTGGTTTTCTTTGAAAAAAAAAAAAAGAAAAAAAGAAAAAAGAAGAAAAAACTGTAAATTGACATTGACTTATTGAGAGAGATCCATTCGGAAACTCACAGTAATTCCAAGGATTATGGCCAAACGCAGGCGAGAGGCTAGCCGAGGTAGACTTAAGCTAGCGTGGCTCATACAATTCCGATCGTCGAGGCAAAGGTCTTTCGACTGCCCGGGGAAGAGTAATATGATCAGATCGGCGGGGGCTGGCGGTGGAGACACTGTACTTTCCCCTTTTGAGGCTTTACGAACTTTCTAACATCAAAAGGACCTTGCACACGTGGCGCGCTTCAATCGCTTTCCATGCCAAATTACAATCTAATTATTAGATAAATAATTAGATGACTAAGGACTAATAGATACCCCGGCCAAGGTAGATCTGTTACATTGCAGGTAATTTCAATTAAGTCACGGAAGAATCTCTGCTTTTTTTTTTTTTCAGGGAGAAGAATTTATACGTATATACAATTAAAATTTACAAACATGCACATTATGTATTTAGAGGTGGATTAAAAAAAAAAAGAGTTTGATATTTGATTGCTTACAATTTTTTTTTAACAATTTAAAAAACTTACTTCGTAGATATATTATTATTTATTATATTTATAAATTAAAATTATTGATATTTTCATATTATTTTTTTAATAAGGGAATTTATTATTTGAATGTTATTATATTTAAATAAAATTTTATTGAAATTTTAAGTGTTAGTACGGAAATATATATTAAAAATTTTATATTATAAGCGACCATGATAAATAAATAATGTATAAATAAAAAATTATAAATTTAATATTCTAAAATTTTAAATTACTCTGCGCATCTCTCGTATCTGACCTTACCTACGACGTTGGCAGTGACTGCACCCACCCACTTATGCTATGCGGTGTCCGTAGATTTGTTCCCTTTGTTACATCTTAGCACTTCCCGCAGTTTAATTTTTTGCTTTTAGAGTGCATTAATTATTGCCTTTTCCACATTAATTGAAACAAACCGTGAGTTGTAGCTTCTCAGTTGTAGCGGCCAGAGACCTAGAAGGAAGGCTGGCCCCGGCTGGCTGCCCGGTAAGCCATGCCATCATATTACAGTGACAGGTGAGAAATTAATTGTGTAAGTTCCCCGTTGAAGCACGTACGCGGTTGTTGAGTTTTTGACCACTATTCAAATCCATTAGCCAGGCAAAGAATTGCGTTACCAACTCCAATCATCGGTATCTATAGAGATATGTTTGGTTTAATCACCAAAAAAAAGCCCCCCGTGTGAGCCAGCAGATCATTATTAGCAATTTAGCATCTTGCTCTAACGTGGCAATGATCTTTTCCTTTTCCTCAAAGGTTTGTCACTTCGATTTAACGTTTCTATTTGTTTATTTAGATTGTAATATGATGATTACTGCTCATTTCCGACGATTCTCCGGAACCATCCGAAATTTAAGGGGAAGAATGTGTTAGAATAAATATTTGAGTTATATTAAAATTTTATTTAAAATTATATATTTGATATTATTTTTTAAGATAAAATTTCTCTTTATTAATTTACAATAAATTTTTATATATATCTCTATATAATATAATACAATATATTTTACTGTAAAATTTATTATTAAAGTTAAATTCTTGAAGTTAGCATATTTTTAAAATGTTTAAAATATTTGTGATATTGCAGACAATATTTTTTTTAGTATAGTAATAAAGATACCAAAAAAATATAAAAAAAATGGTGTGTTGAACAAATATCGGACTATTGATATTTATACAAATGATAATAATTTTTAATTAGTAAATATTTTTATTTTGACAGTTAAAATATTAACTATTTAATTTGTTTTCATTTATTTTGAAGTAACATAAAAAATAATTAGTCATTAAATACTATTTAACTACCCTTTAGTCTAGTAATTACATCCTTTAGTTGTAACCCATAAATTTTGGTTCAAAATCCATTAAATATTGGCCACATCTTTTAATTATAATTCATAAATGTCGGTTCAAAATTCAGTAGATATTATTTTTATTAATTAATAAACACAGTAATAATTATTTTGAACAATGTATTTTTGTACCGCACGCATCTCATAGCTCAAATCTTAAGAAGCACAATTTTTTATATATATATTTCTTTTCTTTTCTTTTCTTTTGTATTTTGAAAAACTCGGACAGCACATGTATAATTGAAGTATTCGAGCTGTTATTGACTGGAAAATATTTATGGGAACAAGACTTTTTTTTTTTAATAATTTGCACGTGTGAAACTCACAAATGACATGAAAGGGTGACGCTAATGTTATTTTGGTCGGCGAAGCTCATTGGTGCATCTCCCTATCCAGTAAGCGTTCAACCAAGTGACGAGCACTGAACGAGAAAGATTGCCGGGTCAGACATGGCTGCATGCGTATTCTTTGAATTGAATTTGATACGAGGGCCATCAAGACCAAAAATGTTCTAATCAATTTTCATTGCTTGCTGCACGCACGAATGCGGTTCTGAAGGTTTTTTTTTTTTTTTTTTTTCTCTTTTATAAATTTCTTTGTTCAACTTGAAATCAATTGTGAACGATGATAAAAACGACTCTCAACTACACTTTAATAAGTAAATATGTAAAATTGTAGATAGATCCTATAAAAATCACAATAATTATTGTCATCGTTTTTCTTATGCCAGTCTCGAAAACCCAGCAAAAATGACTAGGAGTGATGGATCTGCAGCCAATTTGCTCCAATGAAAGACGGTGTGAGTAAACGATAGGATCTTGTCAGCGTGCCATTTTTTCCTTCATGTTTTGTGTACCGAGAAATACAGAGTCGACTAGTTGTTCAACCACCTAGGCCGTAACTCCATTTTTTTCTTTTCTTTTCTTTTCTTTTTTAACTATATCCGGGCATGAATAAACAGGTAAGGTGCCCCTAACCAGTAAGATACAAATTAAGCGCAGGCTTGATGCTTCTTAACTTTTTTTTTTTTTTTTTAATTTATAAAAAAAAATTAATCAAAAGAATTCCGAACCTTATTTATTGGGCATGCTTTTTTGCCCCAGCATTTGATTATAGGCTCCATTGGACCACACGATACTTCTTGTCTAGGGCAAGAAGCCATTATCATGACTATTGCACAACACCAAGTTCTTTCCATTAGAGAAAGATGTGTGTCCGATTACATTCCCCGCACGAAGCTACCAGTTCGCCTGACCAGATCTCAAGGGTTTTGTAAACATTGTTGGGAAAATGCCTCTGGCACAGGAAACAGCCATGGATAACAAAACAAAATTTATTCTGTAATTGTTTCTTTCTTGTGGGCCAAAAAAGAACAATAATTTGTCAATTTGGAGGCGGTGGCGGTGTTTCGCTTCGCTGAATCGCCCGTATATTTCATAGAAGGAGAAACCGAGCTGAGTCAATCAAGGTGAGTCGGTCTGTAATGTGAACCCGACCAAACCCGGGTTAACCGGAAAGGGTGTGGAATTCAATGCAATGATTGACTATGCTTAAACACGCTAGATGATATTTTATTTCCTGTGTTAACTTCACAGGCCTTTCTACCCCTCATGCAAGGGGATCCCCCCCCCCCCCAAAAAAAAAACAAGTGACCGGCCAATAAACGAACCATTAAATTTATTTTGACTCGTTTAACTTAACCCAAAGCCCTCGTGTTGATCCAAATGATTGACCTATATAAAACTGCTTTCTTGGTCATTACCCAAAATGAATGGAAATGTGAAGGGGGAAAACGAGAGAGGGAAGGTGGTAGAAGATATTTTAAAATTTTCATCATTGATTGTAACATAAGCAACAGAGGATCCCACACACTGCTTACGGTTGTGAAGGACTGAAGAAAGGGAACGAGAGAGCCGAGGAGGTAAAAAAGGGTCGCAAAGATACAATTCATCGATGAGCATGGGCAGTAGTTACAACCAATAAATAATAATGCCCATAACCAAGTCTTGTATAATGGACGAAAATGTTGTGACTTATGATTAGAAGTGCAGTCACATGGGATTGTTATTTAGTATCCATCGGTACAATCAATAACAAAATTGAGAAGAAATTTTGAGGCGGGAGTACACAAATTTCATCACGAATTCACGTACACAGTTCGAACATATCTTATAATACAATTAAACCCTTTTCAAGGTTTGACTCTTTGTTTGGAAAATTCTATTCCGAAAACTATCTGAGGCCCTTCGGACATTATCTTTTCTTTTCTTTTCTTTAAAAGAAAAGAAAAAAAAAGGAATCTAATTCGTCTATATTTAAGTTTTAGATTTTGAAAATCGGATGTTGAATCTCGAGAAGGTGCAGCGATGGAAGTGTGGAACAAAAGTGATAATGAAGCCTGTTTATGACTGTAGTCAACATATGGAAGTTCCACGACTACAAAAAAATGGAAACGTTTCAGAGAAGGAGATGCCAGCCTGTGTGTGCTTTAGCATACAGCAGCAGGGAGTAAAGTTAATGATAAACTGCACGACCCATCTATCCTGGTACGCTGATCATCGGCGTTCCAAGTTCTACCAAGTACTGACATTCACAGTCAACTGATGAGGAGCCCATGCTCACGAGATGAGGTTGCCCATCAAGATATTTAGTATTGCTGACCTGACTGACCCTGCTTCTTGTCATACGAAACTTTCTCATCAAAGGGTGGGCCCTTTTTTATTGATTTTCATGGATGAACGCATATACTAGTTGAGGTCTATTGGTCATAATGGGAGGCGATTATCTTGGGGTGAAAATGGGAGGCATTTCTTCCAGGCATGTCCAATACTTTGTTTTGCTTTTCATGGCAATTCCAGAAGTATAGTATTTCAAGAGAAGGGGAATGGACTTTTAGTTGCTTTGACGTCCAAGGCCCGGCAACCCCCCAACCCACGGCTTTTCGCGGAGCACGAGAGAGAGGCTATTTTGTATCCAAAAGATTAAAAAATAATTAAAAAAAAAAGTGTCAAACGGACGTTGCATTTAATTTTCTATAATAGCTGCATCAAGCCAACCTGTCTCCCTCCCCTTCCACTCTCTTTCCCTCTGTCTTCTCTCCCTCTTTTATTTGTGCTTTCGCCTAGCTTTATTTTCACCAGAGACATTTTGCTTTTTTTTTATCGTACCAAACAGCAATTCGTCCATTCCACTCAATCGTCAACATTTTCTGCTCTACATCACACTCTTCCACTGCATAAGCAAGAAAACTCTTTTAATTTTGACTTCCTTTTTCAAATTAGGCCATCCCAATTAGATTCTAACAATTCATCATGGAAAATGAGTTCTTTCTGAGTTCAGGAATCTCCCCACCCCCATTGCACTTTGAGCCACTGTCCATTCCGTCAATGCCCAACTGGCACTCTCTCTCCCCGGCAGTGGAAATGCAAGCCGGTGAACTCAATTGCTCAACTGAGCAGTCACCATATATCTTTTTCCAACGCCGCCGGGAAAAGTCAACGGATCAAGGCCTCCACTTTGAATCGGCGCTGAGTTCAATGGCATCGTCCCCAGCAGCATCCAACTCTAACATGTCCAGCGAGAACATTATGATCAGAGAGCTCATCGGAAAATTGGGAAACATAGGCAGCAACAACCCTGATGAGAACTCCCCGCATTCTCGGCCTATGTTGGCAGCTTCATATGTCACTACTGCCAATAACAGCGCCAATACTTCATGTTATAGTACCCCTTTGAATTCGCCACCCAAGGTGATGAATTTGACGGCAATGGATGGGCTCCAAAAGGAACAACTGAGTTTTCCCAGTTTGGGAAAGTCTCTGCCTTTGAATGCCACTGTGGCAGAATTCACTGCTGACCCTGGATTTGCGGAGAGAGCTGCAAGGTTCTCCTCCTTTGGCAGCAGGAGTTTCAACAGCAGAACCACCCAGTTGGGGCTAAAAAATCCCGAATTTCATAATAGCTCCAATCCATTGGTGGGAAATGGGAAAATGCCACGGGTTACGAGCAGTCCTTCCCTTAAGGCATTTGGATCCCAGAAAGGAGACAAGAATCCTTCATTGCAGGATCGATCCGAGTCAATCAATTCACAAGAAGAGTCCTCTGTATCCGAACAAGTACCATATGGGGAGGCTAGTGGAAAGCCCTCCAATGAGTTGAATTGCAGGAAAAGAAAAGCAGTTTCCAAGGGCAAAGCAAAACAACCGGCATCAAACCCACATGCTAATGCATCAAAGGTATACAAATATGGATTATTGGAAAGCAAAAATTTGTACATTTTCTCAATGTGACTTAATAAAAGCAGTTTTGGGTGCTGAAAAGGACGAAGCTTTTCATTTCAGGATGCTGAAACTAAGGATGATCAGGATGAGAAACGAATCAAGCTGAACGAAGGAATTGGTAATGAAAACAGCCCCGTTAAAGCAGAGGAAGAGGCCAAGGGAAATGGGAACGAGAAGCAAGCCAAAGATAATTCGAAGCCTCCTGAACCCCCTATGGACTATATCCATGTTAGAGCAAGGAGGGGTCAAGCTACTGATAGCCATAGCCTTGCTGAAAGAGTGAGCATTTCAGGGGCCAAATTTTGCTTAAAGGCCCTTCGATCAAGTTGTGCAAACCTTTCCATGAACGTTGGCTAATTGATTTTGCTATGGCAGGTTCGACGAGAGAAAATTAGCGAACGAATGAAGCTTCTCCAAGATCTTGTACCGGGTTGCAGTAAGGTCTATGAAAGTTGCCTAATTTGAATATTTAAATTTTCAATTACATGATTTTGGCACTCCTAATCTTTAGCTTTTTTTTTTCCCCCCGACTTTAGGTCACTGGAAAAGCTCTTATGCTTGATGAAATTATAAACTATGTCCAGTCACTACAACGCCAAGTTGAGGTGAAGTAATATGCATTAGTTAAATCCCACCAAATTCTTCCCATGCCCAGTGATTATGCTTTTTCTCTTTTCCTTAATTTCCAAGTTTTTTTTGGGGGGGGGGGGGGTCGCAGTTCCTCTCTATGAAGTTGGCTTCTCTCAATAACAGTCTGGATTCCAACATGGACACCGTCGTTTCAAAAGACGTGAGTTGTTTTCCCCCGAGAAATTTCAGAAAGTTTTTGGCCAACTGGAGCAGCTTGATTTTTATTTTTTATTTTTTATTTTTGTGTTTCAGACATACCAATCAAGCAACGCATTGCCACGGCCTATCTTCCCATTAGATTCCTCGGCATCGGCCATTTTGAGCCACCAGCCGCAGCACAACCCCGGACTCCTCAACAGCATTTCTAATAGGACGGTGACCCGATCCTCAGTGGACCACTTGGACACAGGATCGTACCAAAACTTCAACATGCCGTTACCTCCACTCGATGGATTCGACCAAAGTGTTCCTCAGGTATTTCATTTTAACAGTTAGTTGCTACTGCCTTTTTTTTTTTTTTTCGTTTTTCCTTTTTGGGGTTAATTGTTCTTTTCATGTAGATTAATCTGTTACTCTAATTATGTGCAGTTCTGGGATGATGACCTGCAGACAATCGTTCAAATGGGTTTTGGCCAGAATCCGAAAGTGGATACAACATTTCATGACAAACTTTAGGGGTGCGAGGCAATGTAGTTCGTAAATCAAGTCATTGGTAATTATGATCGGAAATGGCCGAATGCAGGTTTATCGCAAGCGCGTCGCATGAAAATTGAGCTCCAATTACCGTTATTTTTGGTCTGGGAGTGAAGGTCCAGAAGTAGGGGGCATCTGCTGTAAATAGATGAAACATTAATTTGGACGAGCACATCAACCACTACCAAGCCATTTCTCTTTAAGTTCAAAGCAGAGTATATTTTTTCCCTTTGATTATTATTATTATTATTTTTTTTTTGGGTTTAAATTCTAGGATCTACCCCTCCTTCCCGGAGATTTCCCTCGACTACCCACTGTATAACTTAATTTTACCCCGAATGTAAGATATAAAGCATTAATGCTAATTAAATGAAATATGAATGATTCCGGCATCTCGAATTATCTCTTTTTTTGTTTTGTGCACATCCTATTATAACAACAAATAAGGACACCCGTTTGATTTCATTCTAATTTTAATTTTACCAGCAATTGCAACACTCTCAGTTGAATTTCCGCGAGGACCAGATCAAAATTGGTGGATACTAGATCGCACAATGATGCTGATTTGATAACTGCTAGTAGTGCAACCAGCTGTATGTGTTGGGGCCTTTTTCTCAAAAGTCTAATATGACTGATTAAGACAGTGGTTTATATTGAGCTGGGGTCAACCTTGCATGATTCCTGGCACTTACTTGGCTCTGGTAATTTTCAGTGATTATCCAAAAGCAGAAGCTTCTGTGCCTTTTTTTTTTTTTTTTTTTACCGTGCAGACAAAAAATCAATTAAGAAAAGATTGGAGGTTGAAACTGCTCCTTTAAGATATGGTTTTCTACTTTATGATGACCCACTGAATCAATTAGCTTTATAACTGGCAGCGGTGAGATTCTGACTAGACCCAACGAATCAATTAGTTTTATAATATCTTTCACTTTTATAGCGTATTGGTGAATAGAAAAAGTGGTTAATGTAGTGGGGTTCCGGTATGGAAAGATGCCCCTTAAAAACAGACTAATCTTTTTTCTATGAGGTTGTTAATAAAATCTTGTTTCTTGGGTTAAACAAAAGATTTCTGAACGGCAGCTTTAGTCGCTTGTTTTTATTCGGGGTCCATTATTGCTGTGCATATTAGTGTATTTTAAACACCGGGAAGATGCTAACGAGAGGAGGTGTATGCAGAACAGTAGCATCCTTACTTTATATTAGTTGCTGTTGATGTTCATGTGACAGTCTTGTCTTCAGAAAGGTTTTGAAAGGGCCAACGATAATACAATTTTTTATAGGGATTGCTGTCTCGTCATCTTTCTAATTGTCAAATTCTTTGGCTGTTTTATTCATGCTTACTAGCTGAGGTTAGGTGGGCGGTTTCGTTCAGATTAAAATTATGCTAAAAGGACTATCAATTTGCCCTGTAGATTTAATAACATTGACAAGCGCTGGCCAGTTTTAGCCCTTCTGGCACTCGAATTCATCGTAAACTCCATCCAGTGGCTTCTGAGAATCTTGTGTGATTCTCTCTTAAGCGAGAAGGAACCGCAACAATGCCTAGGACAAACTTATAGGCAAAAAGTAATATCCGAAGCACTAAAAATATTCTAGTAACTACCCGGCATAGAAAAGCTTGAGATAAGATATAGAATTCAAAGCCTACAACCTCACTCACAACTAATTCCTTTCCCAGCTTTCCCAGGACAAAAAAAAAACAAAAAAAAAAAAAAAAGAAAAGTGTAATGCTTGGTGTTGTCCCTCTCCTTTGATCATTCTGATGCGCTATATCAACAGAAAATTTTAGCCGGATCGATTACGTGCAAACATAATTTCGTCCGAATAAAAATCAAACTATTAAATCAGATTTTCATTTAAATTAAATAAAAGTTAATAAAAAAGTAAAATGAGTTAGATATTTATTTATATTTATTGTTTCGAATAATTAATTATTATGAATAATTTTTTTAATATTTTAAATTAAAAATTTTAGGGGATTGAAATTACACGTTAAGATATTAAAAATTATTATGTTTATTAAATTTATTAAAAAATTTTATTATATATAACATTTACTGTTTGTATGTAAAAATCTTTCTTCCTTATTTTTTTATTTTTATTTTTTCTCTCGAATAAGCGTGTGCAAAATCTATCTCGGGCGAAGGAGGTCCATGATACGACATGTTTTTTCTATCAACTTTGCAGCGTTGAAAATGGAGTAAGGAGGCACAGTGCTTGCCGGAAGAGGAAGCAGCAGCAGCAACTCTCGTCTTTTGTCCGTAGTTCAAATGAAATGTTTGTGTAAGGTTGCAGTCCACGATTTGTGAAAAGTGACACGTGTAATGGTCTCTTGTAAAGCTGTTTTGTTAGTGGGACTAGGCAGTAAAATCTTCATTTTTGGCTGTATTTTCTCCACTCTCTGCACCTCCTTCCCTCGCTGCAATTTCTGCGGCATTACTCTCTCAAGCTTCAACTTTCTTACTCTGCTCGAACCTTCGTTTCAATCTCCTCAGGCACTCATCTTTTCCTTCAGTTTACAGGGGGATGATTCGCATGAACGAACAATTTGATCCAATCACCACTAACTCCAACTCGACCGTGTATACGTTCGCGGCACGTTCGAATCAAATACTGAATGCTCAGACCGGACATTCACTGTCGTTGATAGTGTTTAAGAGTAATGATCCTCACTGATTCCCACGAAAATCCTCTGCATTAAATGCCAGTCTGCTCCACCAACGCGAGGCGGCTACATCTACTCGAAAGCTCAATAAGATTTTTAAGGATTTTAGAAAATCACATCGAAAGATTTCATTGGCATCTCAGAGGTTTATTTTTAAGTATACAAAATCTTTCAATTTTGGCAGCCAAAATCTGTTGAGGTCCCCGTGTCTGCATCTGGGACTTGTGATTGGAGATTTTGGACAGAAAATAGAGGGGGGCACGCTGTTTTATAAATGACGAATAAATATATAATGGCAACCGATCGACCACCGGAAGAAAAGCTGCCTTAAAATAGTGCAGACTATAAGTTATCAATATTTGGGAAAATGACTCGATGAAAACGATCTGCATAAGCATAATTGCTGGGTATCCAAGACTCTTTCTCTCGCTTTATTTTTTTTTTTTTCAAAAAAGAAAAAGCGAATTATTTTAAGCCTTTTGGGTCCATAATATAGTTATATCAACATCTTAATCATTCTTTTATTATCAGAATATTTTAACTTAGGACTAGTACCATACCTCGCTGTCCCCAGCGCCACCGGTATTTTCTTTCTTTCTTTCTTTCTTTCTGTTCTCTCTCTCTTTTTTTTTTTTTGGGTCGAATTTTCTGTCTCAAAGAAATGTCGAAACAGGGAAAAACGCCTGGCTTTGCCCATCCATTTGCACTGCAATTAGCCCACTCGTCGCTGTGGTGAGGAATTTAAAGGTTAACTGTCTTAATTAATCCCTGAAATCCACGTCCTTGACAGAAGGAGAGTCTTCGAGCCTCCGCGAACCACCATCTAACCAAAACGACACCAGAATGCGGCCCTACCAACCAATTAAAAAAAAAAGAAACGAGTAGGAGTAGAAGTAGGAGAGTAGGAGAGATCTCAAGGACAATTGTTGTTCTTTGCGGGGTATCATTATAGTGTTCGTTAGGGTAGGTGCCCTATACATAAAAAGATGTCGCTATTCTATCACCCCCTTGTGATTTTTGGGGGAGTTTTTCTGCTCTGACCTTGCTAAAGCTTTTTATTTGCTTCTTTTTAACCCTTTGGGTTTGGTTGTTGGTGGGTATTTCTTTATACCGGGGATTGGGGGGAAAACAGAGGCTATGAATGAAATCGACCCATCATTTGCTTCACCAACCACTGCATTATTTCGTGCTCTCCAACTGTAAGCGCGTTTGCGTCTTTCGGCATTTCGAAGGATCTCACCATAAAATTACTCTTCTTTCCGGTACCATATTTTGTTTGGAAATGCTATGCATCAATCTACAAAAATTGTTATATGTCGCGACAATCATAACTGACCATGGAGGAAAACTTAAGCCTGCCAAACCAGCTTTCGATTTTGGGTTCGGGCGGAACACCCACATCGTGGGCCTTTCCTAGTTTTTCTTCGTTTCGAGCCTCTCAACACGTTACACGCGCCATCTGGTACCTTGGAAACCTTTGGATGGATTTTTGTGTGCGTTTTGTCACCGTGATGTGGAAGTGAGGCCCACATTTGTAACAATTCGACGCAAAATAAAGCTGTAAATCTCTGGAGGGGGAATCGAATGTCTCAAGAAAGTCTTGATCGCTACTACCGGCTAACTGAGTTGAGCCTCCTAAAAAAGCCGGCGACTGTACGCGGCTTCGTTCTCGAAATCGGAACAATTTTTGTTTTTTTTTTTGTTTGTTTTCAATTAACAACCATTGCCGATGCATTGATGGGCCGACCAAGTTCAGGAAATATATGTAAACTCGTGGGCTAATAAGATATCTGAGAGGAGAGGATAGAATACATCCTTTGGAATCGAGGCCCAAAGCGTGGTCACAACTAACCCAACTGAATGACGGGAAAACTGAAGACGGCAATCCATCTCTATGCCCTCACTTCTTGTTTGTGCTTCAAGTTGCGGCCAAGAGACACAATTTGAGGGTTATTGCACCCGCATTTTCACGTTACGTTTTAATATAATAATACTAACTGAGGTCCAGATTGGGCTCTGGGTAGCATGCGTTTCCCTGAATTTTTCACTTTGCATTCAACCAGAAAACAAAACGGGAGAAAAAAGTGTGTTTGACCTTAGAACCGAGGACATTTTTAGCTGGATCACGCTATAATTAAATACAACATTTGATTCTTAATTCTCAATCCTTAATTCTTCTTCTTCTTCTTCTTTTTATATGTATATATATATATATTTTTAACGCTTAAAAAGTCGGAGCATTACCGTGATTAGTTTTGTGACGGCCGAACAGAGAAGGAGTGTGGCTAACTGGGTTGAAAATCCACCGACAAGAGCCCAAACATTGGGGCACATCCGAAGATGCTCTCTATTCAATCACGGGGCCCGTTGGGCCGAAGGCATTTCACAAATGAATCGTCCACATTTTACATGGAAGAGGTCTAAATTGTTTGTTGGGTCTGCATTGAAAAGGCAAAATCCTCCGATTCTACAGTCCATTATTTGTCAAACCCATCCAAAAAGTAGTTCGGTGGGAATCATTAAATTATAAGCCCAACTTTGCTACTTTATTAAAATAGTCGCCGACTCAAAAGATTGAACTCCATCATAGGAGCCCTTTGTTTTTTTTTTTTTTTTTTTTGTTTTTTTTTGGGTTTCACGTGCTAGCTTCCATTCCCACCCGCCCAACAGCAGCTGTGGGGGTGGACGGGTGTGGATGGGCGGCGGGACAAACAAACAGAAACCCCTCGAGCCTATGCATTCTCTCTCCGGTGTCTTGATCTTAGAAAATGCCCAACAGCTCCCAATCATATCACCGCCTCCCCCACAATTCCTTCCATTTCAAACTCCCAAGCATTCCAAATTCGAGAAAAACAGAAAAGTGTCGCCGCTAATGCGAAGTTCGGAAAATATTGAAAAAAAAAAAAAAACCGTAATTTGATTAAGAAAAAACCGGGGCGGACTGCCCTCTCTCCCTCTCTTCTCTGGCAAGATTAGCCAAAATGATTACAAACTGTCATTTCACTCGCTGCGTAGAGGGCCCGCGCCGGGTGAAGTCAGCAATGACCAACTACGAACAAGAAGCAGAACCGTCGATATCGTTCTTCCGCGCGCCTGCGCGTCAGATCCGGTAATCCGGGCCGATTTGAAACCTAATTATTTTCCCTTTTTAACTTCAGAGGACCTGCTCCTGCTCGCTCGCTCGCTTGCTTCCATCCCCATTTATCCCGCTTCTTTTTGTTTTTTGTTTTTTTTTCCTCTTTTTTTTTTTTTTTTTTGGTTTTAAATTCCTTCTTACGTCAAATCAAATTACACAAACACGCGCACATGCCCGCCCGCAACATAAAAATAAATAAAGTAGCAAATGAACAAAAGTAATGCGGCTCGTCCCGCTTATAAATTTATTTTAAAGTTATTTTCCTTGTTTATCTCAATCACAATCACGCGCGCATCATTCACGCGCGCGCACACGCACACACACCAGGGTACAATCATACACATTGTACACATACACGTACACAGAGACAACAGAGTGAAACGGGGAGAGATCTGGAGAAGGCAGGCGGCGGAGCACAAACTAGAGGTTAATTTAATTTAATTAAAGAGATCGCAATACAGTCACTGTCTCCGTTTCCCGCATTTTCTATGAGTCGAGCTCAAAATCGCGAGTTTCAAGAATGGTGGAACAAGCAGCGCCAGCTTCTCGACAATCCCCCTGCCGACCACAACGCCGCCTTCCTCACCGTCGACGTACGCACCACCCCCTCCTCCTCCGACTCCTCCACCCTCGACAAAGGCCACTCGCGCAGCGCCCGCCAGCTATCCTGGCTCTGGATCCTCAAATTCCAGCAGCTCGCCGCCTCCCTCGCCTGGCTCACCTCCGCCTCCATTTCCCTCCTCCGCACCGCCAATCGCCGGATCGCTAGCCGCGACTCCTCCGCCGATTCCTCCTCCTCCCGCCTCTACAGGGCGATCAAGCTCTTCTTGTTCCTCGTGATTCTGTTGCTCTGCTTCGAGTTGGTTGCTTATTTCAAGGGATGGCATTTCAGCCCGCCTTCGGTGGAGTCCGCGGGGGCCATGGTAGAGAGGGTGTACGCCAAATGGCTAGAGATCAGAGCCAATTACTTGGCTCCTCCGCTGCAGACCTTGACCAATGTGTGCATTGTCCTCTTTTTGATACAGTCGGTGGATCGCATCGTGTTGATGTTAGGGTGCTTTTGGATTAAGGTTAAGAAATTGAAGCCGGTGTCCCCAATGGAGTACGGGAGCCTGGATGCTTCGGCGGAGAATGTGGAGGACTATCCCATGGTATTGGTGCAGATCCCTATGTGCAATGAGAAGGAGGTAAGCAGATGTAGGTTTCTAATCCCCTACCTTCTTTTCTATTTATCTTTCCTTAGTTGTTTTCTTCTTTGTTATTTTATTGCAAGTTTCAGTGTGTGTATTTTGTCGAGCTTACTCAAATGGTAGATAGAATACAACATTTCATGAAAATCATAGTTTTCTTTGGTGCTAGTTAGCGATATTTAAGCTGTTCTTGTTGTGTTGGATTGTTTGGATTATAGTAAATTTGTAATAGTGTGAATTGAGTGGGTGTAAATTTTCATCCTTTCTGTTTCTTTTTTTTTTCTTCTTTCGTTTTTGGTTCCAGCCCTTTGTATTACACCGAGTAATTATTATCATTGTGTGCCATACAGGTTTACCAACAATCTATCACAGCAGTTTGTGTCCTGGACTGGCCAAAGGAAAGAATGCTTGTACAGGTTTTGGATGATTCTGATGAGTTAGATGTTCAGCTCCTTATCAAGGCGGAAGTACAGAAGTGGCAACAAAGGGGTGTGCACATACTGTACAGGCATCGTCTCTTACGCACTGGTTATAAAGCAGGGAATCTTAAATCTGCAATGAGCTGTGATTATGTAAAAGATTATGATTTTGTGACGATCTTTGATGCCGACTTTCAGCCAGCACCTGATTTCTTAATGAAAACAATCCCTTACTTCAAGGTAAATCTGTAGTCTGTATCTATCACAGCTTAATGGGGTTGGGTCGGTCTTGCAAGTTCAGTAGTCCACAAATCTATTTGAGTTGTTATTTTTGGGAAATTTTGGGTCCTCCCTCACTCAACCCTCTTTTTCTTTCCTTTTTTTTTTTTTTTGTTTTTATATGTCCTGCATTCCTAGGTTGACCAAGCACAGTCATGTGAAGTGTGTTTGGTTACAGACAGGAAACCCCCTTTATCTACGTTCTTTGTCAGTGGGCAACTATTGGTAGTTTATCAGCCAATTATTGATTTTCACTTGATGTAGCACATTCCCGATGGATTGTGCCTAAAATCTGTTATCATTATACCTGTCATATTAGACATGTGACGGCATGCTTCTGCTAATCGAGAAAGGGAGGAAGGAGCCAGTGATTGCCTGAGAATTGGCATACTCTGCCCCTGCAAATTTAAATCTTGATCACTTGTAATAATGCAAGAGGCCAATGGTCCTCTTCATCCCATTGATCAAATGGTTTCTCATAATATGGTGCACAAGTGCAAAGCTGAGTGTGTTTGTTGGGTGGGCTGGAGAGATCAATATTACTTTTGTCCAAGATCCTGATTATATTTTACTGATCTCCCGCTGCTTAATGATTTAATAGCAAACTTGTTTACCTTTTGCCTTTTATTTTTTGTAGGGGAACGATGACCTGGCTTTGGTGCAGACAAGGTGGGCCTTTGTAAACAAGGATGAGAACTTGCTTACCAGACTGCAAAACATAAACTTATCATTCCACTTCGAGGTTGAGCAACAGGTGAATGGTATTTTCATCAGCTTCTTTGGTTTCAATGGAACTGCTGGTGTGTGGAGGATTAAAGCTCTTGAGGAATGTGGTGGCTGGTTGGAACGCACAACTGTGGAAGACATGGATATTGCTGTTCGTGCCCACCTATGTGGATGGAAGTTCATATTTCTAAATGATGTTAAGGTGCATTGTCATGTTGCCATTTTAAAAATGTCTATATATATTCGATGACATGCCAGGAAATTGATTTGTCCTGCTCTTGCAGTGCCTTTGTGAACTTCCAGAGTCCTATGAGGCATACAAGAAACAGCAACACCGCTGGCATTCAGGACCAATGCAGTTGTTCCGCTTGTGCTTTCTTGATGTACTACGCTCAAAGGTACTGAAATTTCATGTAATTGCTTTAGATCAAGTTTCAAGTCCCTTTCTTCCAAATCTGCCTTCATTTCGGAATTGGGAAATTCTATAATTTTGTATATTAACTTGTGGCTGACATGTTTCCAATAAATCCAGTTTATGATATAAGCTAACAAGGAATCATAAGTTTCAGCTGTCATCCAAATACCACACCTGCAGATTTAAGTTTTCTTTTTTTGTTTTTTGGTATATATAAGGGTTTCAAGTTATAAGTGAGCACACCACTAGAAGTTGGGTGGCTTACCATGGGTAAATGACTTCTCTCACTGGATTTACCATTGCTCAAAAAGGCTGATAGTTAAATGAAGAAGTCCACCTCACCTTTTAGTAGTTGCTGTTTTCTGTTTAGTTGACAATTGTTAACTTGTGAGTTCATTTATGTTTCTTTGTAGGGATTGTACTTTTGCTAATATATTTGCTTTCAAATTCCAGGTGAGTTTGACAAAGAAAGCAAATTTGATATTCCTTTTCTTCCTACTACGGAAGCTTATCCTGCCTTTTTATTCGTTCACTCTCTTCTGTATCATACTTCCACTCACCATGTTCCTTCCAGAAGCTCAGCTACCAGCTTGGGTTGTTTGTTATGTCCCTGGCATTATGTCTATCTTGAATATCATTCCAGCACCACAGTCTTTCCCATTTATTGTTCCCTACCTTTTATTTGAGAACACCATGTCTGTGACCAAGTTTAATGCAATGATATCAGGATTGTTTCGATTTGGAAGTTCTTATGAGTGGGTAGTCACAAAGAAATTAGGACGATCATCAGAGACAGACTTGGTTGCCTTTGGTGAAAAGGAATCTGATTCTCTAGGGCAAGCTACCGGTCTCCACAGGTCTTCATCTGAATCAGGCCTGGCTGACCTAAACAAGCTAGAGACAACTAAGAGGGGTGGGAAAAAGAGAAAAAATCGTTTATACAGAAAAGAACTTACTCTGGCATTCATACTGCTAACAGCCTCAGTCAGGAGCCTGTTATCTGCTCAAGGAATTCACTTCTACTTCCTATTATTTCAAGGCATCAGTTTCCTTGTTGTTGGTCTTGATTTGATTGGGGAGCAGGTGAGTTGACCATAAGAATTTCCAATACTGTTGTGAAAGCATTGCTCCAGTAATTTAGTGGGTGGATCAGATCATGATGACGACCTGTAACCATCACGAAGCATGGAAATCAGATCCTGGCAGCTTGAATGTGCTTACCATCTGTAGCTGATGAACTCAATCGATTTTTTTTTATCGAACGGAGACTCTTTTTCTATTCTTAAATTTGTTGGGTATAGGCTGGACAACTGTGCAAGTCATTATAAAGTTCGAGTTCAGAGATGTCAAAATACGGTGCAGGGTATCACCGTAAACACAGTAGCTTTTGTACACGCGCGGACCGAAATTAAGAGCTGTGCATCATTAGGTCCTTACATTGTGTTTCATTTTCATTCTTTTACCTGTATTGTTTGTTTCATCGATTGTTTATGATTACGGAATTGTAATCGAAGGATTTATTATGCGCTTGAACTGAAGCAGTGTCTCCTCGCTGTTAATAATGGTTTTCATTCGCCACTAATCATAAGGTTCAGTGTTAAAATAATTTTAACTTTTAAATGGGTTGATTATTAGCCCTGGCAAACCAGAAAAAAAGAGAAAGAAAAAAGAAAAAGTTTTTAGTGTCTGTCGTGGAAGAATCCCCACGACATTTAAGCTATTGATGGAAAAGCAACGAACGAGCTCGCCTCCTTTCTGGGTGCTATTATAACCAGGCAGACTGAAAAATTTAAAAATATTCGTATTCATGCAATGAAAAGCATAGCACTAGGGCCGAATTAACCTCTGTTACATGCAGAAACGGACAAAAGATGAAAAGTTAATGCAAATGTTGCTACAACAACGCATGGTAAAATGCCTAATGAATCCGAACATCCTCCAGAGCTCATAGAGCTGGGCTAAAACAAAGTAACAGCCAGCGAGGACAGCATAAACTGTTGCACTTAAGAAGCGCCAGCACCCTTGCCCTTCTTTCTCTGGATTTTCTTCATGTAGAACTCCAACTCCTTGCCCTCCAAAATGTATCTGACAAAAAAAATGTTTTTAGTATAGCTAAGTGAGACACGGTGTTTCAATAGGAAAACTAACAAATTGCGACTTGTTGATAATTTAAGCTCACCCATCTGCTCGACCACATTGGCCAGGACGGGATGAAATGGATGCCAACAATCTACCACCACCAAATTGCTCTTCAATGTGGGGATCAAGGTTACGATCCTTTTGGCGCTTTTCAAGCTTCCTAAGCACATGCTTACTCTTCTTAGTTTCCTCTAAAGTGCCTTCCCCTTCCTGCCATTGTTCACAGAAATTATATGAAGTTTTTTGCATAAAAACAGAAAATATTACCAGGAATACCAGTCAAATACCTAAAACACATTTACCGGATTTCCCCACATAGAAGTAAGTCAAGATGCTTACCCACTCACGGTATAAGAAAGGTATTCAACTCAATTTCAAAATGGAAAAATGTCATCAACTAAAACCTGTTTTGTGGTTTATATACTGCAAAAGAGCATTATTTCTTCAATATTTACATGGACTATAAAAAAAAGCTCGAATTCCTTCAGACACTATAAAGGTATAGTCAGTCAACACAATTGTGTATCATCCATAAGACTAGAAAAAGACATTATAAATAAAAAGCAAACATTGCAATTGAGATCATAAACAGCATGGTGATTCCTTTTTATATGTCACTAAATAATGAAGCAATCGGAAACTAAAAATCACCTCGGGGGTTTCCTTTTTGGCCACAGCCTTCTTCTTTCTACCGATGTCAACACCATAATGCTGAAGGTACCATTGCTTAAATGGAGCAGCATCCACCTGTACAATTGCACTCTTGACCAAAGTTTGTGTCCTCACAAGCTCATTGTTGGAGGCATTGTAAACCACATCAAGAATACGAGTCTTTCTGGTGACAGCCTCGCTACCCCAAGAATAATTCCCCGTATCCAATCTAAGGGCTCTCCATTTCAGATTGCCTCCCCTAACACGGATCCTCCTTACAGTCTTGTTGCTCGATAGTTTTGTATTTGCAGGCTGACGGCCAAGCTCATACCTCAATAGTCAAGGAAACTAATGAAGTTAGTGACTTCATTCCCAACCAATTCAATTCTCATCATACCAATCTAATGTGGTACAATACAAAGAAAGTCAGGCCAAAGTTGAGTCTCAGACAGTTCGCTCAGGAATGTGTAGAGGTATTAATTCCTTCACAAATGGGAGAGTAAAACTCCAAGATCGCTTTAGCTAATAAGAATTTGCTGTTTTCGAGAACAAAAGAGGAAAAAGGAAAGAAAACAAAATTGAAAACCGGTTGGAGAGCTGAAAGGTCCTTCGGAGACAAAGCCGTCTACTCATCACGGACACACAAAAACCATATATAATTATCCATTAGATGCCCACTCGCTCAAAGACAAACCCATTTAGAACCCGTTCAAAGATATCTAGTATTTGAACCTGAAGATGAGAGAGAGAGAGAGAGAGAGAGAGAGAGAGAGAGAGAGCCACTTCTGTTTCCTCATTTAACCAAACATCATTCAGATTTGCCTAACGAATTCTAAAGTTTCAACCAAGAAAACAAACCAAAAATTAAAGGCTTACAAAGAAGAGGGAACAAGAGCCAACAGCACATATAAAGCAAATGAAATGAATGCATGGAAGTCGGCGGGAATGAAGAGTACTTTCTCTTCTTACGCCAAGCCTTCTTCTTGCCTCCGGTGGCCCGCCTCTTGTGCATGGAGTCCCTTGAGATACCTGCACACGCACATATTTTCCCGAATAAGAAAAACCAGTAAACAAATAATAGATAATCGATGGATCGCATTTTAGTCTAGCTGACGTCGGAGAGATCCGTACCCATCTTGGCTGGGCGGCGGCGACGTCACTGCTGCTCTTCTCCGCCTCTGCCCTCTTATCTGTCCGTCTCTTTCTGACGCGAAAACCGCTACAACTTTTAAACCCTAACGGCTCGCCCGTTTACAATGCTGAGGAACCGCGAATTATCGAAATCTTTGTTTCTGTTGTAAAACGGAGTCGTTTAGGGACACAAGAGGTCCAATGATGCAATAATGCTTGCAACTAAATGAAGCCCTCCTTGCGTGTTTTCATTTTTTATATAATTCCCTCCTCTACAAAGACTACGCAAGTCCCTCGGACCGCACATCATCGGCGATCGGCCCAACTAACAGAGCAAGCCCATTTATATAATTGCGGAATGCCGACGCACGCTTCGTCTAACCTTGTTTTCACCCTTTTTGACCTCACAAAGAACCAAATCAATATTCCCGGCTCTTTCTCTCTTTCTTTCTTTTTCTTTTTCTTTTTTTTTATATAAAATATAAAATCGAGATTCCCAGCTTTAAATGCAAAATCACGCCATGTAAATGAAACGCTCTAGCGACCGCTTAGAGGCATAGTAGTAGGCAGAAAAAGCAACGAGAGAGATCAACCGGACAACAAAATCCAAGACGCCATTACCACAAACGTCATAAAGACTCCACGTCTCGTGCACCGGTCTCAGAACTAATAATGTGACTAAAACTCAATAAAATGCAAAGACAACCCCATAGAGCTAGCAAGAGTTCCATTACGGTACGGTCTCAATAACTAACAGAAAAGTATCCTGGATATAGATGAAAACAATATGCCGAGGAAACAAGGAAACTGGGTAGATCTTATTCTTCTCGATCATGCTTATGCCTTGCTATCTATACTCATTGGCTCGGCCCCTTTGGCTTCCGCTTTCTGCATTGGTAAAAGGATACCAGTGTATGAGTAGAGACAGAAACAATAACAAGAAGCACACACTACTACGCTAGTAGGCACAACCAACTTGGATGTTTAACGAACTTATGGAACCCTCTATGGGTTCTGTAGCTAAAGTTTCTCCCCCAACTATTAGTTCTCAGCTTTGGATTGGAATCAACACTTACATTCGGATCAGATGTTCCCAATTTGCTCATCTTAGCAAACATGTTGCCATAGAACCTGGCTTCCTTCTTGTTATACTCTCTCATTTTTTCCTTCAAAATTTTGTACTCCTGCTTGACTTCCCTGTTTTAAAATGAAAATGCAAATTATAGGTATTCGAGGAAGGAGAATGCATCTGCATTCAATGTAAAGGAAAAGAAGAAAAAAAATGCCAGAAAAAATGGCCATACCTATTGTCAGGATCAATCTCGAGAGCTTTCTTAATATCAAGCTCAGCCAGATCCAAATCTGCCAGTTGGATGTATGCTTGGGCTCTCCTATAGAGAGCCTTGACATTTTGACTCTCCAATTCTAACACCTGCATCGAATATGATCTCCCTTCAGAAAGTTCCTCCACATTTAGAGAAAAACATGCATAAAGACTAATACAAGCGGAATCATCAGGTTACATTGAAGTACACAAACATAATTAGCATTTGGTAACCTTAGTGCACAACTTTTCTGCCTGCTTGTAGTCCTTCAATTTCAACTTGCACGCAGCATTGTTTAAGTTACAAGCAACCTTCAATGCCTTGGCTTGCTTTTTCTCATCCTCACTGAAGGAAGAATCATATTCAATGAACTTTACAGCCTGCAAAAAGCCCAGTCAAGATGCAAGCAGCAATTTCATGCTGCAAGTTTCATACCAGGTAAAAGGTTATGTATTTTAACACGAATGCAAAGTTCTTGTTCAGGGTACCTTCTCATATCTTTTCGACGCCCGTGCATATTTCCCTGACTTGAATAATGCATTGCCTTCTTCTCTCTTTTTACCAGCTGCTTCTATCTTTTCCTGAGTGTTCATGTCCCAGGATTCCTTTTCCTTTACAAATGACACCAGCTCAACCTCATAGTTTACCGTTGAATTTGGAGGGACAACAGCCAATTCCTGCTGTGACTCAGATGATCCAAAGGCATACTCTGGTGCAATGGTCAACAAAGAAACCTCACCTTTCTTCATTGTCATCACAGCTTTGTCCAGGCCGTCAATGACTTGCTCTGTTGAAAGAACACAATCAAATGCCATTGAAGGCCACCAAAAATTAATGAAAACAGGAGGAATTTCCTTCTTAGTCCATACCTTCATCTGTCTTAAACTCAAAAAGCTCTCCCCCATGTTCATGGCCCTTCTTAAAAAATACCGTACCATCTTGCAACTTCCCAATTAACTTCACTAAAAGAAAAATAACAGGGTCCAACAGATTTTATAATTCTGGATTAACTTTCAATAAAGATATTTAATCTGACTCAATACTAACGTGTTACAACAGCTCCGTCAGTTGGGCGTTCATATCCCTCACCATCCTTCAGAATTTTCTTTATAACCTTCTTGTCATCAGTTACTTCTGAAACAGTCTTCCATGACACCAACTCTAGAGTTATCTTTAGCATGGCATTTGGTGGGACAGCACCTTCATTACCAGATGCAGGTTTACCATCCTCAGCAAATCCATCTGAAACCCACAATAAAAAAAAAGAAGCCACAAAGTAAGTTGAGCAATACAATCAAGTTCACTGGTTTGACATGACCAGGTTGAGAACAAAATTTTACATTGTGGCTTTACTGTTAGAAGAACCTTTTCCCCCTTCTTCATCGTCTTAATAGCCCTTGACAGTGCAGGACAGAAGTGACCTGCATGTATGAGAACCCAATATAAGGAATTACAAAACCCAAAAAGTTCATATGATAACCATAACATACTAACCCTCCTTGACAGTGAATTCTACGCCATCAGACTTGGCAACAACTGAACCATCCTCAAGCTGTGCTTCATATTTAACTGCATTAAAAACAGGCCAAGATCAATGGTTAATGAATGATATCGGTCAGCTTAAAGACAAAATGACAAGTCCTACTAAAGAGAACTCATGTACCCAACACATCATCAAGATCCTTTGGGGTCTCCCATTTCTCTCCTTCTACAAGTATCTTCTTAAATACACCCCCATCTTTGCATATGTCCTTCACACTGCTCCAAGACAGCAATTCAACATCGAATTGCAGAGTGGCATTAGGAGGGATTGTAGGTGGTGAGCCAGAAGCCCCATATGCCAGTTCAGCAGGGATGGTGAAGATGGCATTTTCACCCTTCTTCATGGTCTTGATACCTTGATCCCATCCTTTAATCACTTGACCTGCAGAGGAAAGGAATGAGTAACCAGTCTTGGAATAGAAATGAACAATTTCCATCTAGCACATAATTTTGCTCAAAAGCGTCCAAACAATAGGACCAGAAATTCGCATTGCTCTGTCGACATATTAATTACCATAATACCAAACAAGTGACATGCAAGTCATGGGGTTCACCGCAAGAACTTCCATCCCCCCCCCCGGGCGGCAATAGGATATTTAGCTTCTACGTCCCCAAGGACAATGTATTATAGAGCAGGAACGCAAGATCTCATTTTCTCCTGTTTACCCATAAAAAAGAGTCCGAGAAGAATAACAGTGACTTGGTTTGTGGCCTCCACAAAAATTCAAGTGATAAATGTGTCCGCCTAGTAATGAAGCTGAACTTCTCTTACTACAACGCAAGCGAAATCTAAAACTTAAATATTCCTTTCAACCGTTTTCATCACTGAAAACCATCAGATTTTCAGAAATGGATTGCTGATTGGAACAGGAACTTGCTAGTCAGGATGCAAGTAACAAGATGATTTACTTTTCTTTCCTATCTTCTCCAGAAATCTCAACTCCCTCACCGAGTGCTTACACTTACTTACTAGTACTTGGCAAATTGACATTACATTAAAACAAAGAGAAATGTCGAAATGACTGACCTTGACCAAGAGTGAACTTGAAGGGAGTCCCTCTATCCCGACTCGAATCGAACTTGGTCCCGTCCAGTAACGTCCCAGTGTAATGAACTGAAACCAGCCAAACGCTTATCACAACCACAGAGTAGAGAAATAACATATCCGGCAGTAGACTTCTAAACCTAGCCAGTCATTGTTATCTTTTCTTTCTTTCTCTTTTTTTTTGCTTTAATAAAGGGGAGTAAAAAAAAAAAAAAAAAAGAACCAAGGTAATATGGATAGTACCTTCGACCTCGTCGCCGTTATCCGGAGTTTCCCAACCTTCACCGGCCTTGAGAAGCTTCTTCTTCAAACCTTGCTTGCCGATCTCCTTATCTTCGCCGACCTTCAACTCTGGGCTTTCGTCGGGAAGATCGAAGTCGTCGTTGTTCATCATCATCTCGTCTCTGGCTGGAAGATCGAAGTCTTCTTCCATTGGCTCGACTTCAACCGAGATCGACTTAGAGAGAGTGAGACAGAGAAAGGGAGAGCGAGAGAGACAGAGAGGGAGAGATGGAGATGACTTCAGAAGAATCTAGATAGATTGAGGCAGCAGGCGGAGACGAGAGATCGAGACGGCTAAAGGGGCTTTTAAATACCAGTTGTGAGCGATAGACAAAAAGAGAACGGCAAATGTTAGTTGCTTCCTTCTAGAGCCTTCTGTTTATGGGAGGTTAGGGATTTTGGCCGGGGCCCCTTACTTGGAGGGTCGGGATGCTTCCGGAGAAAAAAGGCACTCTCGTAAAGGCCCAAATTATACATACATACATACATACATACAAAAACAGAAAGAAAAAGGATCTGACGGCACGGGCAGAATCAAGGTTTGGGTAAAGTTGAACGGAGGGCGTGGATCTGGTGTTACGACTTATGCTGTGATCAACTGTACAAAAAGAGACTCACAATCTCATTAAATTTCTGATTGAAAGCAATCACTCTTGGCATTGATTTCCCAGTCATGAAATGTTAACACCAGAATCAACCATCCCTTCAATTACCAAACCCAATGGGTGGCCGGAGATCTAGTCTCCTTCTCATTCAAAACAATTTTTTAATTTCTTGAAAATTAAATTGATTATAAACTGAAACAATATCAACCTCATTGCACTGTTTTCATGTTTGTTTTTGGGTTCATTAACATGGACAATAATTGTCTTAAACTGGGTTTTTTCGCAGTGAAAATGGGAATGATCGTGTTTGATTTAGCTGTGATCTTGTTTTTTTTTTTTTTAAATTATTGATAACTTGGGTTCAAATCGAATAACAAATGAAAACATACTTTTATCACGCTTAGTTTTTTCTTTTTCTTTTTCTTTTTAGGTTAACATAAAAAATGGAAAATAAAAACCAATTACGTTCATCGAGTACACATATTACGCATAATCCATGAGCCCCTTGCCTATAAGAAGGAAATATAAAACGGCAACATAAACACGCATGGCGTCGAGAACTGTCATCAACTTCGGTAAAATTCTTGCAAACTCATGCATATAATAAGTTAATGACACGGTAAGCAGGATCTATCGAAAAAAGAATGGGAAAATAATTAAGTTGGACCATCAATAAAAGGCGCATCCAAAGAGAGTTCCTTTTTGTTTTTTTTTTTCCTTTTTGTTTTGTTATTATTATTATTATTATTTTCGGAAAATGCATCAGAAACAGTTAAGAAACCGTAATTATTATTTATTAGCTCTGAGTCAACTTATGATGGTTCCAGAAGACAGTAACAGGGGAAGGGCGACAGAAAAGATGGAAGAGATTTTCAAAGCATAAAAGGGCGAGATTTTCCTTTTCTTGTTTAAGCTAATTTTGGTCAGGAAGCTGTCCGGGGATGGAAACTATGTTCATCTGTCTCGAGACGAATTGGCTGAAGCCCGAAAATAAGTAGAACATCTCTTCATCAAAGACCAATATGGGTAGCTAGTTAAGCTTATGCCAACTTCAGTTCAGATATCAAATATTTTGGTATAAGTTAACATACAAAATAATGTTTTGGCTGACTAACAAGCTACCAGGAGAACCACTGCTCTGGTTGGTAACTACAGTTCACTATCAGTGGCAATGGTTGGCCCCCCACTTGAAGTTTTCCCGTTCACTGCCACCAGCTCTGTGTCAAATATTAGGGTGGCTCCACCTGAAAATTTCAAAGAACCGCATATCATTTTTATGCTAGCAATATTTCTGTTCAACCAGGCAGGAATATCTTGCATTGACTGGTAACCCCATCTCATAAGTTGTAACAAACAAAATCAACCATATGGGCCAGCAAAGGCTACAATCATATGTCACAAAAATGCAGCATGTTCGGGCAAAGTAAGGCATCTACTAAAATTTATATTTGCATAACCATCAATGATCTACAAGTATAACATGATTTACTAGTCAAAGGACCCATGTAATCAACACACTCAGCAAAGAAACCTTAGTGGGACACTAAGCCACCTGAGAAATCCAGGTGGCATAAGGCAAGTAGATCTATGTTACCTGGAATGGTAGGGGGCGAACCCTGGTCCCCGTAACCAAGTTTAGCCGGTATTTTCAATTTTCTCTTCTCACCTACGCACATTCCTAACAGTCCTTGGTCCCATCCTGCAATGTAAAAATTTCACGCTGAGCATAAATAGTGTCCACTGAAAAAAATATGATCAAACATCCACAAAGAAATGAAGAGTTCATGATAAAAATAGATGGCTATTAATGCACAAGAACCTCTGATAACTTGGCCACTGCCCAGCTCAAATTCAATTGGATCTCCCCTTTCAAAGCTGGAATCAAAAACAGTTCCATCTGTGAGTTTTCCCTGCAAAGATAAAACGTACAAGGTCTTGGTCAAGAAACCGATATTTCGCAGAAAAACGAATGGATTTAATATACTTTCACTGCAATCAATGCAAAAAATCAAAAGGGCAAGAAAAAGATGGAACTTGAAACGTCTACCATCATAGTTTATCAGAATGCACTCTATACTATTGATACCACATACAAATATTTATCGTTTTTGTTGTTCAGTCTCAGATGCCATGAAAGTTGAAAGAAAAGGACTGCAGTGGATGAGAATGATCTGCATTAGGATGCATATAAGAACGTGACATTACATACATACAACATTCTGGGTTCATTGACTTAGAAATAAAAACTTAAGTCATAGGTGGAAGAAATGTGTGTGCTACAATTCAGGGATGCAGCAAGGCTTACAATTTCTGACATGCTGTTGCTCTCTTTTAAAAAGCAACACTATTGTGTATTGAAATGTAAAGCATTCCAGAAAAGATTTTACACTCTGCAAGAACTTCACTAATTCACATACTTATTACAAACATAGTTCCATCTTAAGTAAAATAACTAAACTACACAATTAGCTTCAAAGCCTGCAATAACGTGAAGCATGTTGGAACCAAAAAGTTGGAACAACAAAACGTTTATTTCAAGATGAACCTGATTCAAACTAAGAAGAAACACCAAAACCACACACACACACACACACACACAAACAACTACAACTGAATTTTATTTATACACTCGAGTGGATGATGAATACAGATACACATTAATGGTGAACATGCATAGCTGCGTACAACTCATGGCTGATAAATGATATGCATGAATTTCACTATCTTACATGAAATCAAAGCAGTGGATAAATGCATCTAGAAAGTGTCAATGCATTGATATCTATGCATAAATACAAAGCATCTAGAAATTGTCAATCCATTGGAATGCATGCACAATTACCAATTTCCTTCTTCATCAACTTCATTAATAAAGTCAAACCAAATTTATCATATTTTCGACAAAACAAAGCAAAGTCCAGCCCTGATTAGCAATAAAGTTCTGCTCAATGGTATCACCGGATAAAAGCGAGTCATAAACAAAAGTTTGTCTTCCCAAATAAAGGCAGCAATTACACATTCCCACTTACTCGATAATGGACTTTAATTCTGTCTCCCTTATGGGCCTGAATCTCACAAGATTTGGGTTTATACTGCAAGACAATGAAAAAAAAACAAACGAAAATATGAGTGCAAAACAAATACTGGCCTATTGCATAGATCGACAACTATTGCCTACTCTCTTCCTCCTCATCCACATGACAACAACAACGACAACAGTAAAGCCTTAATCCCAAAATTAATAGGGATAGGCTACATAAATATTTTCTCGTCAGTTTGATCTATCAGCCCCACTATCAGTCAAAGAATTACCCATAAATAATGGAAACAAACACAATCCAAACGTTCCATCGTTCTAACCCCCGGGGCTTGAAGTATAGACATATATATTAAAATTTTTTTAAAAGAAAAGCAAAGCCGAAGACATCCGATTACCTTGACACCGATCTGTAACTCCTTCACATCGCCCGAGTTTTTCGCCGAAGCTGATGAATTAAGTGACGCAGCATAAACCGATTAATTTGAAGGAAACGGATAATAGCAGATTGAATACAAATGTATAGTACAGATCTAAAACATTCGAAGGTCGAGAAAATATTACTCACCAAAGAGCAAATGATTACCCAACGCAGATAGCACCGACAGATAGAAGATGGAGGCTGCCACCTTCGATGCACATCTGAAACTCGGACTCATCTTTGCAGTCCCTCTCTCGCTTTCTCCCTCGCTGTCCCCGCACGTACGTATCTCTTTTTTCTCAAGACTGTAACTCTGTATGGACGGGTCGGGTTGGCGGGCAATAGCGAGCGAACGGGCTAGGAACCTAAACATAGCATTGGGCCTAGGCCATTCCTGCTTACACCCGGTAAGGCCCACGACGGGATCAACAAGATTTGGCCCAACAAAGTATATGTGGGTTAAATGAGATTGGGAATGTTTTTTTTTTTTTTTTGCTGCGTAATTATCTGCGCCAATATTTGGAGAGACTCGTTTTTTTTTTTTTTCTTCTTCGACATTTGATAGTTTCCTGACGGCCCATTGTGGCATAAATAACCAATCACAGAAACCGTGAATTAGTCATCTTAAATTCGCCAGTCAAGTCTTAATTGAAACGAATGTGAATTATCAGAGAGAGGAAAATTGTCATAAATGACAAGAGTGCTAGAGTGAGGATGACACGCATTATTGTTTGTACGCAATGCCTTAACAAATTATAGTAGTAATGGAAAAACGAAATATGTTGCGAGAAGCACTCTAACATTGTGGCATTGTAGAGCAAAAATAATTTGTTTGCCGTTACATCTCACGTTAAAGCTGGCCTGACCCTCCTGAGAAGTTACTATTGACTTGTACTCCAATTAACCACTAACTCGCTCGTCAGCACATTTCGGTCAATCCAAAGGAGGACACAAAGGGGGTCCTTAACCTCTGATCCTGCAGTGTCGAGAATGTCCTTGCATCTTGGGTTTCAGAAGAAACTCGTCCTAAGGTGTATAATAATTATATTTATATGATCTAATATTTTTTTTTCTTATTCCACGTGTTTTTTCTTATTCGATGTATGTATGGGAAATAATATTCGTTCCGTTATATTCTCTTCTACCAAATCTATCACCCTTCTCGTCTAGAATCGATATTTTTTTTTAATTACTTCTTTCACGTGAAGCGTTTAATAAAATACATCAGAATAATAATTAAAATTAATTCTAATACTATTTATTATGAAATTATTACTCTATTCTAAAAAATAAAATTATTGCTCTATTCTAAAAAACAGTTTTTTAAGAAGTAAAATAATATGTTACAAAATCTTCTTATTCTTATCCGACACCCGTCCGTCACATCAAGCAAGGAAGCCCGTATCCAATCCACAAAGGCCCACGGCCGAACCTCTCCGCTACGATAACTTGTAGGATGTTGTGAAAGAACCCCTGGCAGGGTCAAAGGATGATATATCCGTTCTGCATCAGTGATTCATGCTGTCGATATGAGTGGCCACAGTTTGTGATCAATCTGATATTCAAACATTTTTGCTTTTTATTTAACAGCTTCCAGTACCCTGCCTGCTTTTTTTGCCCTGTATTTCCCAGTAATAGAAACAAGTGAATGTCAAATTTGGGTACAGAATCTACTCTCCAGTTTGGAAATGCAATCCGTTCGACCGAGTCTTGTAAATCTTCTCGCCCATCAATCTATCCTTCTTCCTCCACTCTTCAAGCAATTGCAAAGCCTCATCACCCCTCCCTTCCCGACACAGTACTTCCGAGACAGTCTTGTAAGTCAATAGGTCAGGTGCCATGGAGTTAAGCAACATATCAAAGACAGCCTCGATTGCATCCTTAAATCTTCTCTCCATTGCAACACTACAAATCAAAGTCACATAAGTATTCCCACCGGGCACCAACCCTCTGGCCCTCATTTCTTTGTAAAGCCCTAAACCCTGATCCAGTCTTTCCTTCTCGAACAACCCCTTTAACAATGTAACAATAGGAATGGGCATTTGGCTCGCATCCATACAATCCAAATTCACGGAAGACCCTAATCGCCTCATCAACCTCTAAAAACTTGGCATAATCTTTAACGATCATGTGCAAAACAAACGTATCCGGGATCACACGCGATAACTTCATTTGCTTTGTCAAGGACTTAACCACGTGCAAATAAACGAAACAGACATTCAATTTGTTGAACCTTCTAAGCAGTGAGGCAAACAAAAGTGAGTAAGTCAAGTGTGGGCTAACAGTCATCGGATTTCAACATCTTCTTGTACACTTCGAAAGCGCGATTGAACAGGAACTTACGACCATAGTAGAATCGGATGATGGAGTTATAGAGAAGAATGCTCATATCGCATGCCCCTGCAATGACCTCCTCCGTCAGGGTTTCGGCGTGGCGGTGTCGCCGGCCGTCGATCAGGGTTATGATCGTGGTGTGATAGGTGGCGTCGTTGTGCTTGTAATTGCGTTGCAGGGGGGTCCAGCGGAAGATGTCGAGGGCAATATCCGGGTCGGAGTGCGGCTCGACGTCGGCCGAGGTGAAACCTGGTTTGAGATTCTGTGTCCATGTCTCGAATTGGGTTTCGAGTTCGGGTTCTGGGAATCGGAGGGGTTGCAAGGTCAGGGCTCTGTGGTGGTTGTACTGCTGGCGGGGACTGAGGGTTTTGGGCCGCTGCGGAGAAGAGAAGATGATACAGCGACGAATTAGTGATGCAGGAGGCGGGAAGAGAGAAGAGACACGTTGTGAATTTTTCATGCAGGCGCTGGAGGCGAGTGGGCCGTACAAGGTTCGAGGCATGTTCAAATTCAAAGCGGAGAGACGGCCGGAGTTGGGGTAAATTACAAAATAGCCTTTAATTTTTTTCTTAATATACATATATATTTTTTAATGTTATTTCTCTTTGAGCATGAAAAGCAAATAGATGCTAACGTATGAAAATATATCATCAATAACATATTTTTATATATTTATAAAAGAAAATATTTAAAATATATTTTAATTATCAATATATATATATATATATATATATTTACATATTAACAATGAAATGTAATATTTGATTTAAATTTTTTTGTTCTTTAATTATATATAATGGAAATAATTAATAATATTTGGAACTAAATTTTTAAATAATAAAAAAATAAAAAACTTAAAATTATATTAAAAACTTTTAAATAATTAAAGACAATTTTCTGTCTTATTGCTTGAGTGGCTGGGAACGGAGATTCGGGGAGAGGACAAAAATGCTGATCGACGAATGCTTTGGACCGTACACAACTGAAGTGGATATATAAGCCACATCGGGTGAGTTGAAGGGCCAGACCTAAATTCGGCCTTTTTGTTTGGACTAAAAGCCCCGTAGGCTTTTGCTATCTGGGAATCGTCGAACCATTTCAATAAGGAAACAAAATCCATTTTAAAATAAAATGGGGGTGTCCAACCTTTGTTTAGAATATATATGTATATATATGGACATAAAATCCTGAGCGTCAGCGTGCTCGGCTTACCTACCGGTGTGGTTGGGATGCGGCTGGATTTGGAGTTTCGACAATAGCGAGGCCCAAAACAGGGTTTTTGGGCCAGACCGGCTCAACACGTCAGAATCTCTGAAACTGGATTTGCTTTTTTCAAAGCATAGTCAAGCGACGAAATGTTGTTGTCGGTTTCCCTAGACACCCTCGCTACTCTACTATATAAGTAGCGAAGCGATGCTCCTCGGTCTCCACGCTGCCGCTGTAGCATTGCTGTCTGTCGCTCTCTCAGGTTCCTGGACCCCCTCGACTTCACTCGCGCATGAATGCCTTCGTTTGTTTTTGTCTCTTCTGTTTTGTCTCTGTTTTTGTTTTTGTTTTTATTGGCTTCTTCTACTTCACGGCCGGCTCTCACCGTTTGCTTCTTTACCCAAGCTGTGTGGTGTGGGTTCTTTTTTTTTTTTTTTCCTTTTTTCCTTTTTTCCACTTGTTGGTTTTAATCATAGACGATCAAATAAATATTTATTAATTCATTTTGGGGGTGGGGTTTCTCTTTAATTTCTGCATTTTCTTTTCATTTCGGACATGGGTTTCTGGATCTTTAGCGAAATTGTGATAAATAATTCACGTTGCTTCCTGTAAATAAATATTTATCAATTTAACTTTTGGCTTCCGCTTTCTCCTATTATTATTATTTTATTTATTCATTCATTTTTGGCTTCTTTTGGTTCTTATACCTGTGTAAATCTCAGTCCATTTTGAGCTCTTCTTCCTCCTATTTCCGATTCTCATGATTTCACCTAACTGGGAACTCTTGTTTGTGAAACCTTGTAGGACAAGCTAAATGTATTTTGGCTACCAGTGGCTTAGTTCTATTTTAGTTGAATGCATGCGGTTTTTTATGACTGGACCACCAATGGCTGCTTGTTTTGGCAGAGAGTAACTATTGCCCCCTCGTGATTATTGTTTGTGGTTTTGTGAATATGGTGTACTCGAGTTTAGTAAAGTTGTTCATATTGATTACATGTAGTTTCAGAATATTATTATCTTGTTTCTGCTTTATGCTCAATGTTTTATTCTTGAATTAAACTTATGAAGACTCATCATATGCTTGTGGCCTCTCAGGTTTGGTCAGTAGTACCATATTATCAATTATCTTGCTTGAGTTGGTCTCTCGTTTATGATTGCTTTTTTGGCCTCCTTTTAATCGTTGTTTACAGTTTTTGCTATGGCTTTATCTCTTATTTATCTTAAGTGGTTTGCCCTTTTTGATAGAACTGGAAAGATGGTGTTTGTTTAAGGCCATTAATTGTACCCTACTATATCATCATAGGAGGATTGGGTGTGGACATGGTGAGCTTAAGAAGACGCAGACTCATTGCCCTTTATGGTAAACTCACGATATTACTTATTTTTTTCTTTCGATTTGTTCTAAACATTGTTGCTTTATACTCATCAGGCAGTTAATTATGATAGTCGTTAGTGTTAGGTATAGTCGTTAGTGTTAGGTATAATCGTTAGTGCTAGGTATAGTCGTTAGTGTTATGTAGCTATTTTTGGTAATTAATATGCGTTGTAGTGTGCCATTATTATCTGCATGCTACAGATTACATGTATGTCTTTACTGCCATTTTTGTCTTCATCTTTGTCGTACAGTTTTAAATAAATATGATGGTTTTTTAGGACGGAGTCTCGCCTATATTCCACTTCCTGATGATCCCGTTGGAAATGTCCCCGAAGACCTTGAGCAGGATCTCGAACCTGTCCTTGGAGACCCTGAGCAGGATCATAAACCTGTCTCCGAAGGCCCTGAGCAGGATTGTAACCCTGTGTCTGAAGACCCTGAGCAGGATCGTATACCTGTGAGTGTGCAACGTCAACCTTCAATGGCTCTCAACCCATTGGTTGAAGTAAGAATGACTGTTTAGATTAGTTTTCATCAAAGTGTTACCTTGCATGATTCTAATTACTTCCGCCAATGGTCTTAAGTTTTAACTAAATTGATGTCACATTGGAATGACCTAGCCCTCAATATACACTGAGAGGCTAAGCCATTTTGTTAACCTTTAATCAAATTAGATACATTTAATGTATGAATGGCTGGATTAGTTTAATGATGGCTACTTTTATGTATGTTTCATTTTATAAACTCTCCAGCTCATATTCCAATCTTCTGCTTAGCTGTAGAAAAACCAATGTGACTAATCCTGTCAAGCATGTGTTAGTTAAAAACTTATTATGCTGGCATAATAAATATCCACTCTGCGGATAAGGAGAAGAAAAGGACTGATCTCAACTGTTGTAGCTCCATGTGTAATGGTTGACACAATCTTGACTGAAGGTGTTGTCATTGCAGGTTAAGCAAGAAAAGGAGGCAATAGCAAATCCATCTGAAAAAAAACCGAAAATTGCTGTTCAAATTCATCCGGAGAGCCCCTTGGAAGTGCATGCCTATCTAAGGCAACTGAAGGAAGAAAACAAATTGGACATAGGAATGCTGCAAAGAAGTGAAGTGATGCCAGTGAAAGAGTGGATGGAGGACTTTTTTCCTCATATTTTTGCTGTGTTCCCACAGGATCCAAAGCTGGTTTTCTCATGTCCTGACAAAGCAAAGCAAAGTGAATTGCTCTATTGCTACTACTGCCTTTTCCTCTTTGAGGTGAGAAACATAGTTTTTCTGGATTGTCGTGCTTCCCCAAAGTACGTGGAATCATTAGGAAATGTGATAAAAGAATTGGAGAAGCAAGGCTTCGATTGTAGATTCATGAGGTCAGAACTGTTGGTAGTCGGTTACATGATGAAGAAACAGAAAGAAGTTGTGCTAGCAGAAAAACATATGATTGCAACAAAAACAATAAATCTGGAAAAAAGATTGGAAGCTGCTGCAATGAGGGAGAAGGAAGCAGAATTGAATGAGAAAGGGAAGCTGATGGAAGGAATGACTCCAGAGATTGGAAAACTTTCAAAACAATTGAATAAGCCACCGGGAGACCGACAGAAGGGGGTGCCAAACGTGCTTCCTTATGGTGCTTTAGTGCAAGAGTGCATTGGGTCGGTTTTGGATTGCCATAAGAAGATGCTAGCAAAGAAGCAAGAGGAATGGACAAGACTGAGTCGGGTATTGGAGAAAATAAACCAACTGCATCGAGGCAAAGCAGCTCTTTCCTGGCAAGTGAACCCTGCCTAACCGTGCAGCATTTTGGCAGTTTGTTTTTCCCTTCATGGGGACAATAATAATAGGTTTGCATTTTCTGCAGCTGATGTTTTTTAACCGAGACTTGTTAGTCGAACATGTGCTCTTATTTTGTTCTTGAAAAGATGGGACAATTTACCGGAAAGCTGGTAAAGAGTACTAAAAGTTGTAATAAGTATAAACAAACCTTCGTGAAGAAGGAAGAGAATTTTAATTGTTGTTAAAGTCATTGTAGCAATTGCTCGTCAAATTGTGTTCTTGCGCAGTTATTAATGCTTTGTGGAGGGTATTAATGCCCGACAGATGGTGGTAGTGATTTTTGGCTGAGGGAGAGGACAGTTGCAATTTGAAATCCTGAACCTTATGTTGCATGGGTTGAAATTTAAGTTAGTAGGAGAGAAGCTAATGGCTAGGATGATGGGGTGCGGTATCAGATGTTGGGCAGAACTTTTATGTAAGAATTAAGATGACAAATACTGGTATTGAAGATGCCCTTGGCTTGGGGGCCGAGATTTTAATTTCCATGTCGTTAAAGAAAATGATCCCTTAATTTAGACCATGGGGGCAATTAAGTAGGACTTTTGGAGTACGAATATCTTAAGATATCCCTTTCACGCGGGTCAGTCTGATTAGTACTTGGATGGTCTGGTGGCTAGCACATGTTAGAAGATCTATAAGTAGATAATGGGGAAGGGAATTGTTTAGTTTTACTGGACTTGTATTGGAGTCCATCACTTTCTGGTTGTAGGTGAATGCAATTTTAACGATATTGCCGGCGCCCGGGGGGGGGGAGGGAAAATAGACCACATCGGGAGATGCAGACAGGCACAAAATACCAGAAGAGGCCAACATTGGCTAATGCCAGAAACAGAATAATAGGCTGCCGATGGATGGATGGGTCTCCTATCCGAAGCCCAATCTGCAAGTGTCAGCGACCTCAACATTACGATGAGGTCTTTTTTGTCTTCCATGTTTACTTTGGTCGGCCCAGCTCCTGGACCTGGTCCGTCTTCTTTATTGACGCCATTATGCGCGTTTTAGGCCCTCCGCTTTCCCTTTTTTTTTTTTTTAAACATAACAAAAAAAGAAATTTGGGCCCACTTTTGGAGTGACATTTTCATTGTTCAAAATACTTTTCTTGTCCAAATCGATACCTGAAAGAAAATCGTGCCGACAAACTGTAAAACTCGCGAAGGTCACCGAGGTGTGTAGAGTAAGTCTCGAGTGGCTTCCCACATGCACTACTCACCGTAGATGGGAGCCGCCAGGGACTGCTCCCCACTCCCACAGCAAAAACGGCTAGTTGTAGTTCTCTACACGTGCCCATTTAATGAGTCACCGTGTCGCGTGATGTTCCCACTTTCAACTGTGGTTACTGGAAACCGAGCGCAGCAAAGACTGATACCCCTCTATCCCTCTCACCACTTGATTTTTATTAGCCATCTTTTTCACAGCGTACAGGTGACGGGATCCACCTCTTACGTGGGCCCGGTCTCTCTCTCTCTCTCTCTCTCCTCCCTTCCTCGGGTTAATCACTCTTTCTTGCTTTTCTTCCTCTTTTTACAAAGTTGAAGACAGCATCAGAACGTCACATCCGTATATATAATAAAGGATAATATCATAATTCCCACGCGCGCGCGCGCACGCGCACGAGCGTTGGCTCCAGGAAGCGAAAATCACCCAACCTTTGACGCGAAACGACCCACAACATTGGCCAGTGGTCTACTTATTCAGCTCTCCCAATGACGCGTTTTTCAAACATTACACGCGTCCCACTGTCTCGTCTCTCCTCCGGTCACCATTTATGCCCCCACAGTTCTCATTAATGCTAAAATCTCCAATCTCTCTTGCAAGGGTTGGGATTAAACCCCCGCTGTAGTTTTACGAATCCTCCGTCTCTGCTTCACGCCTCCCAGAAGAATATGACGATGGAGATGGGAGTTTTGCCTCTTTTCATTTTGGCTCTCTTACTTAGTTTTTCCAGTAAGTCTTGTCAGAAAATGAATAGATTGTCTCTGGGCTCTCTGCTTCTTTTTTCTTTTCTTTTTTTTTGTCTCTTTTTTGGTCATTCTTTTTATCTCCTTCGGCACTCTCTAAACCTCGGTTAATTTGCAGGTGCACATATCTCAGGGAAGGTGGGCGTGAACTACGGTCAGCTGGGAAACAATCTCCCATCTCCGTCACAGTCAGTTGAGCTTATTACCAAATCCCTCAAGGCCAGCCGGGTCAAAATCTACGATGCCAACCCCAAGATCCTTAAAGCCCTGATAAACAAGGACCTCCAAGTCTCCATCATGGTCCCGAACGATCTCATCCCCAACATCTCCAAAAGCCAATCTTTCTCAGATCAATGGGTCCGAGCCAACGTGGTTCCGTTCTACTCAAAGGTCAGGATCCGGTATCTCCTTATTGGAAACGAGATCCTCACCAACCCCGATACAGGAACTTGGTTCAATCTCGTCCCTGCCTTGCGCCGAATCAAGAGCTCCTTAAAAGCTCATAAACTCCACAAGATCAAAGTGGGCACTCCTTCCGCATCGAACGTCCTGGAGTCCTCATTCCCGCCGTCGAACGGCACATTTCGGTCGGATATTTCGGCCCCGATAATGAAACCAATGCTGCAATTTCTGAACCAGACCAAATCCTTCTTCTTCCTCGATGTCTATCCTTACTTCGCATGGGCCCAGGACCACAATAACATCAATCTAGACTACGCACTTTTAGAGTCCACGAACATCACGTACACCGACCCGGTCACCAATTTAACCTACACCAGCCTCTTTGACCAAATGGTAGACGCCGTTATCTTCGCCATGAAACGACTCGGGTACCCGGATATCCGGATTTTTATCGCCGAAACGGGCTGGCCCAATGATGGGGATGTCGATCAAATCGGATGCAACATCTACAACGCCGCCACGTACAATCGCAATGTCATTAAGAGGTTAACAGCCAAACCCGCAATAGGCACCCCGGCCAGGCCCTGGTCGGTCCTCCCAGCTTTCGTCTTCGCCTTGTATAATGAGAACCAGAAACCGGGTCCAGGCACCGAGCGGCATTTTGGTTTGCTGTACCCAAACGGGTCGAAAGTGTACGAGATCGATCTAAGCGGGGAGACGCCATTGTCGGATTATAGGAAGCCGTTGCCAGCGCCGACCAATAATGAGCCGTACAAGGGAAAGTTATGGTGCCTGGCGGCTAAGGGGGTCAACGGCAGCGCAGTTGCTGAGGCCTTGTCATACGCCTGCTCGCAGGGGAACAAAACTTGCGACCCGATCAAACCCGGAAGGAAATGTTTCAAACCCAACTCGTTGTTTTGGCACGCCAGTTATGCTTTCAGTTCGTACTGGGCCCAGTTCCAGAAGATTGGTGGGTCTTGTTACTTTAATGGGCTCGCAAGTCCGACGGCTGAGGATCCAAGTAAGCGGTCTATGATCTTGTTCCGTTTGATGCTCTATTGGATTTTTATCACGCACACACACAGTATTAGACGACGATGATAGCATAATTGATTGTGATGGATTTAGTACCCGCTCGATTAAAACAGTTGTGGTGGGTCGTCCGTTCCTAAACTTCTTGTTCTAATTCCTTTCAGGTTTTGGACACTGCAAGTTCCCAAGTGCGACGCTCTCGCAGAAATAAAAGGATGGAGCGGGTTCAACGGCCGGCCGAGGATGTCCAAAATGTTCACCATTCGGCAATTTATTGACTTACCTGAGTCTCGTGGGACTAGTGATTTTGGACTCTTTGGCATATCGATTTATGATTGTTTAAAATTAACAGTAAATGGGGCGGCTGCATCATTCTTCTTTGTCTCTTTTAACCTTTTTTTCTTTTTAAATAAATATTTTTTTTTTTTAGCTTGTTTGGTCGTACCGAAATGCTACTTGGTTAATCTGTGTGCTTCATTTGGCCTGTTCTTATGATTGCTTCTCTCAACGTCTCGAACGTTCACGGAGGAAACGCGTGGGGTATTTTCGGAGCCCATCGGAATAGATTAGAGGTTTCTTCGTTTCTGGACGAGGCAGGCCAACGGATACAAAAGAGCGGTCCGTTTGTGGTCCCCCGCAATTAAAGATGACGGCCGTATGCTGCCGAAATCCTATTAGGTGGAAAAAGTTATTGGATGAGCCTCTATTTTTTCTCTTAACCTGTTGCCTGAGGGGAGGGGGGTCCCCGGACAAAGGCGTCGTCGAAGCGACTAGGCCAGCCCTTGCGCGTTTTATTTTAAGGGAGCTGCGGACTACCTTTTATCTAAGGCATGTCTCCCCCCCCCCCCCTCAATCAGAGAAATTGTTAGCGATAGCCAACCCGTGGTCCAAAGAAACGTGGCATATGGAGCCCACAAAAGAATAAAAGAATTATTGGAGTTTCGGAATTACTAACGTGGAAAAAGGTTTAGTTAACCATAGCTGAGAGAGTTGCCCACGTTATCTGGACCCACCCAGCTGTCGTGTCTGGAAACGTTTGGGCCCCATACTCTCTTTCCTGTTTCTTTCGGCTTTCAATCCCAACGGCTACATCTCTGCAGCTATTTTGTCTCATCCGCAAGGACAAACTCTCTTCTATGGTGAAAACTCGGCCGCGTGATTAGAGTCATTAAACCCCCTGTAAGATTCGAGACTCGGCGCTGCCTACCCTTCAGTCTATTGATCATTTGTTTTAATGATTGTACAAAAAGAATATATTTATTGAGGTCAAAAAGGCATTATCAATCACATTTTCCCCGCACTCAATCATACAGCATCCATGTTATGGTGGTACATATCCGGTCCATCTTTTACATATATGATGGACAATTGAAATCCATAACACTCCCACTAAAAAAATAAATAAAAAATAATTTTTTTATTTTTTATTTTTTTTTAAAGAAATACATCTTCCTTCGGAGTTTCATGCACTGTGATACTCTGTGATGCTCTTTCAATGCCAAGCATTGAAGCATCAGCAGCATCCCCCTCCTAAACCCTTAACTATTTCGGGCAACTTTATCGAGACACAATAAGTTCAATGGACTTTGCAGCCTTAATGCTTTTTACTAGTTGCCTCCATTATCACAAAACTGCTCCAAAAATTTGGCTTGAGAATCTACGTTGAATCACCACTTAATTGGCAGTTTTACTAAGACTTGGGTCTCTTCCTTGGCCAAGACATCAAGTCCATGTAGCTTTACTAATTAATCTATTCCTAAATGCTCAAGTACATTCTAAAGATATAACACTTCCTCGTGAGTTTATCCTAAACGGGGATTTTTTGGGCAACTTTATCTCCAGTTCATCTTCATGTGCCATTTGCACCCAAGATTGACCTCTTCAAAATTTCATTAAAATACGGTACCCCATAATCTGGCAACATGAAAGGAGGCTGTTATTCCTCTGATGCCAGCTGCTAGTCCCTTAAACTCGCTGGCTTATGCAAGTAAGGAAATTGGCCCTGTGACACCAGCCACTGTCCGACTTTCAGGCCTCTTTGCTCCATCTTGCAGGAGCTTCTCAAGTACTCCCGACTAGCTGGGGACTTCAACATTAGGCGGTGGATCTATGACTGTTGACCGATGCATCATTCGCTCGGATGCGTGATTCTTTCATACCTAGTTATAAGTATTGATTGTATTGAAGCATCATCTTTTGTTTCATAGGCGGTCAGTCCTCAATTTCAAAAACATTTTAATTAAATAACCATGGCTAGGTGGCAGTGAAAGGGAAGTCGTCGTTAAAGAAGTCGATCCTCAGATCCTGAACTGCATTTTCTTTATCAGGGAAAAGCAAATTAAGCATTTAAGTGTGCGAACACTGTAATAAAGATAATCACACGCATACATGTTAGGCCGCATACATGTGAATTAATATCCTGCGTATAAATTAACACCCCCGTCGCCCTTCCGGAAAAACAGATGAATTTCCCTCCCTCCCGAGGTATATTAAATTTCCGAACTGATTGTGTTACGCATTATATGTATATATATAGATAGTCATTGAATTTGATATTTTTTATGTTCTCTAATGCTTTTTAATTTGGCTCTGATTTGCAACTATTGATTTACTTTCTTGTGCAGCATCAGTTTTTCATGGGAAAAAAGGAAGAAAATTTAACATTCCTCTCGTTGTCTTTCACATTTGCAAATTTATGTTTATTTTAGAAATATTTTCCCATGGACATGTCTTAAGACTACCATGTATTGATCCATACATATACACGCAGACAGTGAATGTGAGCATCATCAAAAATCTTAACCGTAATAATCACACAAGTTGGCATAATTTGATGAATAATATAACCTTGTTTGGAATTAGATAATTCCGGTGAACAAAGTCTGTTGCCCTCAATGCAACTTCCCATCCTTTATTCAATTTCAACCATATCAATCAAACTCCTAACTCATACAAGTTAGTGAATCATTAAAAAAAAAAAAAAGAACAAAGGAAAAAACTATTATAGATGAAATATGGACAGGACAGATTTCCGGGCACTAGCCAAGACGACATGATTACGTGCGGCAGCGATTGATGTGGCTGCAGCCACGACCACCTCCGCGGTTGGCCTGTTGAGGAGGTGCATGCAGTTTTTTCTCTTCATAACACCCAGGCAACGTATACCCAGATCTTTTGCATTCGTCCAGCACCCCGAGATCAATAGTCTTTGCCGCCACTTGGCTATAGAAAACCATGCTGACTAGGGCCAAGCACAACAGGCGCGAGTTCATTTTTTGCAGGCCCATGGTTGATATGTGCGAAAGGTTGTATCTTTCTTTATTCTTACTGGTTTGTGCTTCACCGGATGAGACTCATTATATACCCCCACAATTCACATCGTGGATCCTATTTAAGGAAATTTGCTTAGAACAGCGGGAGGCAATGAGCTGCCTCGGAGAGAATTGGTTTCGCATGAATGGACCGAAATTGCACTTATCTGCAGGTAGTAGCATCCGTTATTTTTCTGAGTTACGGGTCTGCTGAGTAGATGCTTCTTTTAGTTTGACAGATTTTCTACTGCGTGATATATTTGGCTTGGTAACGTTACGCGTCCATTGTTCTACCGCTACCTTCATTTTTTTTTTTTCTTTCTTTTGGAAAGCAAAGAGACTGAAGAGGTAATCGATCTCAATTAAGCGAAAGAAATCAAATTTGGAGACTCTTGAATCATATTATTAGAATTTGATCGTTACTCTCTACAGTTGTTATGAAAATACAATAAAAGCTTGACAGAAAATGGAGAGACTAAAAATAATCCAAGAAACTATTTTCTTTCTTTCTTTTTATTTTTTCGTCTAGTTAAAGAAATTATTTTCGAATTATTAAAATTTCAAAGCAGGAAAAACAAGAAGTGGGAGAGGGAAAGATGTAAAAAATTATAAAATTTCTGAATAAAAAATGAAGATGATATTGTACGCCAATGTACAATTGATTACAATAGTAAATTTGCAGGTCATTTATCCAGGATATTATGCGTCGGCAGCATTCAATGTAATCCACCGTTTTTGATTCCGATAGTTTTTACGGAAGAACAAAAGCCCCATGTCCGGACCGTCGGGTACAAAGTCTAAGCCATTTAAATACAATTGCTTGTACACAACGAGCGCACTTGTTACGTAATTCAGAAATTGTTTACCAAATTAACTTTGTACAAGAGTGAATACAATACTCGAGCTTGGTCGTTAACACGGGCTAATCACAGATGTACCGGAAAAGGTATATGGTTTCTGATATCATGAACATCAAAAACATTGTAGCAAAAGCTAAATTGAATGGCGGGTCCTTTTGACGAAGAGAACAAACCCCTTTTGTTTTGTTTTTGTTTTTTTTCTAATGTCTATTCTTTGTTCATAAACGGTAAAATAAAAATAAATCTTTTATATCAAAATCTAAAAATTTAAAGACAAGAGTATGAGTTGGAGGGACAAACGCAAGGGACAAAGATAACAACTTTATCCCTTACCATGTCTGTTTTAGGATTTCAACCAACCGGACAGTTTTAGTGATTCGTCTGCCAATTCGGCAAGTTGTCCGCCGACTAAAATATCAGGACACCCACTCTGACAGTCATCCGAGTCATTAACCGTATCCCAGGTTTATACAAACCTTTTCCAGCCCTTTTTACTTGACCAAATCATAATTTCTAAATTTTCGCTGAACTCTTCTCTAGGGTTTGATGGACTATAGCCTCTCCACACACAAGTCTCTTTCCCTCCAGTTTTCACCGTCCAAGGTACGACCGCGGAGTTCACCGTCAAATCTCCGTTCCAATTTGGTTGCTTTAATTGGCGGGAAAGTAGTACGACCGCCGGCGGCTGTGGTTGTAGCGAAAGCGGGGTCCAGCCACTGCGAAGCAAGCAGTGGCAGTAGCAGCTTCAGCTTCAGCCTGAACACCCCGCTGGAGCCGCGTTCGGTCGCAGGGAAGTATTTGAGCAGCGTCTTTCAGAATCAGAAGCAGTTCTTTCACGCGGCGGCCGCCGATAAGTTGAAGCTGTTGGCGAATGAGAGGGATGGCGCCATTTCTCGCATGTTTCTCAGCGCCGGCTCCGATGAAGCTTCCCTTCACAAGTTCGTACCTTGCGCTGACCTTTTGTTTTCGTGTCTTTCTCTTTTTTCTTCTCAAAAGTTCTATCATGTTTTTATCTTGCCTGGGGACTAAAGCGTCTATTACTGTCGTGAATAAAAATAAATTGGGGCCTTGAACAATTTGGAGTCTGCCCCGTTGGGGTCTCACTTATGGCTTGATTGAGCTTAGGAGCAAACTGTTCGTGAACTTGGGTTTGTCCTGTTCACGAACAGTCAAAGCTAAGATTGGTGACTGATATAGTTGATAAGGAATCGATTAGCCTCTCCATCAACACCTAAAGTTTAGTCTATTCTCCTCTGTCCGATCATTGCCCGAGAATAGTCCGACTATCTGTTTAAGTGCTTCGATTGGCTTGTGACTGGAAGACGGGCGATCCTTAGAGTATTTGAAGATCGTTCCGAGTCACAAAATTAGCCTCTTTGTGAATACAAGGTGAGAATGCTTGCCCTTTCTAAGACCCCATAGTTGACCCTTTCTTACACCCGCAATGTTGGAACCCCATGCATTGGGGACACTCTCTCTAAATTTTCTTCTGACTTGAAGACACGGTTTAGTTTCTAGATTGATGTCGTTCAATTTTAAGCATGAAAGAGGTATTCATAGCTTGTGGGTTCAAGAGAAAAGGAATTGATAAACCAAATGGGTAAGGTTTACTGATGGGATGGATGTGAGTTTGTTTGGAGTATTATTTGCCCAGGTCACTCTCAGTGGTATAAAATTTTGAAGGCAGAGTTGTCCTGGTTGAAGTTTTAGATTGATGCTCTTTAGAGCTAGGCTTGTGCTTTATTTGGTTTCTTTGTTAGGGGAAGGCCAAGGCTGATTGTAAACTTGAGTGTGCCATCTGATTTTCCATTCTCTTTTCCAACAGATATGTAGCTTCATAACTGCTAATATTAATCGCACAGAGGAACCATTCAAATTTAATGGCTACAATGTGGAGCAGTTGATTACAAAGGTTAACACACAGATGGATAGCACCATACGCAATGCCCCTATGTGACCATTGCAAAGATATGTCTGACCTGTGTAATGGATGTTTGCATTGCAGCTATTTGTCTACCATGACACATTGGAGAGATGAGTTACTGTAGCATATTTTGGTGGGCTTACGGTTCTGCACATGAATATTTTGAAAAATGTTGTGAGAGACCACTCTGTCTTACTTGATATTTCTGAATGCCAGGAGGATTGCTCAACTTAAAGAGGAAGAGTGTCAAACTGCTGTAGAAGATGTTATGTACATTCTTATCTTGTACAGATTCTCTGAAGTCGGGGTCCCTCTGGTTCCGAAGCTGTCAAGGTGTGTTTATAATGGCAGATTAGAGATTTGGCCTTCAAAGGTCTGGGAGCTGGAGTCTATACATAGTCTTGAGGTTTTGGAGATGGTTAGGGAACATGTATCTGCATTGATTGGCTTGAGAGCAAATTCTAGTGTCACAGACAATTGGGCAACAACTGAGATCCAACAACTCCATCTTGGCCAAGTTTATGCAGCATCAGTCTTCTATGGTTACTTCTTGAAGTCTGTCTCCTTAAGGCATCGACTGGAACAGTGTCTGGCTGTGGCTGACCAAGATATCGATCTTGATAACAATACAAGCTTCCGGTTTCCAGAGTCATTGCCTTGCGGATTTAAAGGCAACATAAAATCAGCTTCTTCATCAAGTCAAGAGCAAAGTTGGCAGGAACGGAAATGTGAAAATTTTAGATGCTTTATGATGGGATTTGATACTGAAGCGTTGCAGAGTTTTGCAAAACCAAAGTCTAAGGAGGCTGTGAATTTGATCGAGAAGCATAGCCACGCACTTTTTGGGAACGAGATGACTGGCTTGATTGAGAATGACAAGGTGATCTTGACCTCTTTTTTGAGTCTCAGGAGTTTAGTTTTGGAGGCAGTTGCTTTTGGTTCTTTTCTCTGGGATACAGAAGGGTATGTTAATTCTGTCTTTAAGCTTAAAGAAAACCGAAAGGAGTGAGAATCAGAAATTAAGCAAGGCATTGTAATATCTCTCTGTACATGGGAGGGTTTATCTCTGCGCATTCCTAACTTATGCAACTTTTCATTGTATAGTGTGCATAGATGCGATAAGTAATGAACAGTTTTCCGACCGTTGCTGACTTTTGTGTCTTCCCGCAGAATATGATTATGATGGTTTATATTGTAGAACATGTGGTTTTAGGTCTTTTGATTCATCTTATTTCATCGGCAGCAAGAAGAATGCTATATTGGCGACGACAAGGGTTTGCGTGGTATTTTAGGACTCTGGCTGGTCCCGTGTGAATTGTTCAAACAGCGCACTCGTATGTCAAATGGTCCCTGACTAGGAAATATCTCGCCTTTCAGATAAAAATCTTTGCGAATGGTCCTTGCCACAGGGGCCTGAAGGTGGTGTGGTGTGCACGGCAGACAAGCGCATTAAACGGGGCCGTTTCCGTTCAGTCACTTGTACAACTGATCCCGTATGATTCACTAACGTAGCATAATCTTCTTATTTATTTTCTTTTATTGGGCCATAGTGAATAAATTAGATTTGAAGTTATGCCGCTATGGGGCTTCAGTTTTAACAGATTGATGAAAGCCGTATAATCCTTGGAGACAAATCGCAGACGCAAGAAGAGGGCAAGAGGAAATGTGGTTACCTGCCTATTAGTATTTTATTTGCCCTCTCCTCTCTTCGAAGATTTTGCCTGCGACTCGTACTTCCCTTGATAAGTTCTATTATATATATATATATATAACAGAGATACAGACTAAGTGGTTGCTTCCACTCCTCACAAACTGATGACTCGGTTTGTGATGTTACTATACTCCGTTATCTGGTAACACAATACAATCGAGGGAGCGGAAGAAACAGAATCAACTTTGTAATTTGTAAACCTTTTCAGTTCCAAAACAAAAGCAAGAGCCTTTCGTCCCAACACCCGTGCTGCCAACAGGAAACAAGTACTCAATTTCTAGCACCCACTTTGGGAGAAAATCTAATTTTAATTGTATATATATATATATATATATATATATATATATCGGTTTGATGAGGCACGGCCCTGGATTGAGAATCCAGGTCTTACAAGTAACTTGCATTTTCAGGCCCCATTAGGCATTGCATCTACTATTTTTTTTTTAATTATTATTATTATTATTATGTAAGCAACTCGTGTGTAATATTGTATTATGAACTGTGATAAAGATGAGTTCAAATTTTTATTTACCTTTTTTTTTTTTCCCTTGATTATCTCAATGCTTGGTCGACAGGTCCAGAAATGTAGAACGAGGAATACTTTAGGAATAGACCAATAATTTTTAAATAACTTCCCTATATACTCGAAATAAAATATTACGTATCAATTCCTTCAATTATCCACCGATGCTGTTGCAAATGCAGGCGGTTTCATCCAATTTATTTAGAAAGACTCGAGCCTAAAAAGTGAAACATTGTTAAAAATAAAAAAGATTATATATATATATATATATATAACTAAAAACTTCAGCAAAACTTGCAGATCCTAAAATTAGATGTTTCGAGATTAGAACGAGATTAAATTGCAAGTAGCGAATAAATTGAACAAATGGAAAAGCGACACTAACAATTGACCACTAAAATAATCGGAATTCGCGTAAAAGGAAAAAGTAAATTAGACCCTCCGAAGAATATACATAACAAAAGGAAAAAGGATGGAAAAAGCCGTCGTCAATAGTTTGATTTGAATATCGTCGGATTTCACCATCGCCGATGTTGAATATCATATCGGTGGATTTCGGGATCACCGATGTTGCTCCGTTCGCACGACCGACACAGCACCACAGGCCGAACGACGGAACCTTAGTCACGTTGCCTTTAATAGTACGGACCCCAAGGCCCGAAAAAAAATATTAAAAAAATAAAATAAAATAAAATTTTGAAAAGACTGGAAAGACCTTAACCGTCAGATATTCTTTAGTCTATTTTAGTCAATTGGAATTTGGAAGATTTGCAACGTTTGTTGTTGTTGTAGAGGCCACAGGTTATAAGTGGTCATTGGCGTCGCCACGTCGGCAGGCACATCCCGAGGAGCAGAAGCACGGTCGTGGCAGCAACGACTTCTTCTTCTGGCATTCTTCTTTGTTCTTATTTCTTCTATTCTCGAAACGGCGTCGGTTCTTCTGGAGATGGCGGGCAAGCTTATGCATGCGGTTCGCTACGACTGTTACGGTGGAGGGGCAGCTGGTTTAAAGGTTAGATGCATTCCTTTTTAAAAAAGAAAAAAACATTAAATCGGGATTTTTTTTTTTTACATGTTAATTTTCCTTCATCGTTAATTAATGGCAATCTTTCTCGTCGACATTGTTTGCCCTAGTTTTAATGGTTAGATTTGGGGCATTTCAATCCTATCTATGATGTAAGAGTAACTCCTCTTCGTTCAAGTGAAAAATGAAATGTTCTTCTTAACTAGTAAATGACCCCTTTCCGAGAAAGTGAGGTGGGAAAATTCCAAGGTTTTATCAAAGAATGCATTTTTGCAGAATTGTACTTTGAATTCTGTATGGAATTCAATTATCTACAATGGCAGAGAGCAAATTGAGTGAAGTGCATGGCATTGGTTTGCCATATTGCGTGTGGTTGCGTGGGTGTGTCCGTCTTTTTTAATTCAAGGAAGAAGATCAGGGGAAGCAGGGTGCTCAGAAGAGTGATTACCTGTCCGAAGGCCACTGGCTTTACTGTGGATATTGTTATGTGGTTGATGGGCATATCTTAATGTTCATGTTATTGATTGTTTAAAAATTAGTAGTTGATTAAAATTTTAGTAGTTGAATTTTATTTGTTATAATTTTTGTGTTAAATTGGAAAATGGATATGATTTAATATATAAGAATTTTAGTATCTCAATTCATTAAATAACTAGTAATATAAATTTTTATTATGTGATTGATGAGCAAAATTTAATATTTATATTATTATATATATTTTTTAATTATCAGTTATTATTATAGTTAATTAAATTGAGAAGTATTAGCACTATTGAGTTCTAACAGGTATATGCTTCACTTACTCTGCTGGTTACAGCATGTCGAACTTCCAGTCCCCACTCCAAACAAAGATGAGGTTTTGGTAAAGATTGAAGCAACTAGTCTTAATCCAGTTGATTGGAAGATTCAGAAAGGCATGTTGCGACCTCTTTTTCCTCGCAACTTCCCCTGCATACCTGGTAAGTCAGTAACTTTAAGCATTTTCTTGTTCCTATATCTTAACAGAATTGTATTTGGTTTCAGAGCTGAGATTTTTGCATTTTTCACAAAAAGTTAAAAAAATAAATAAATAAAAATGAACTGTGTGTCACAGAATCTGTTTGGATAATCTTTTTGTTTGGGGGATTATGAACGAGACATCTGGCGCAAGACCATAAAAGATTTTCTCTTCAAGTTTTATGGCCCCGAATCATTTGCAGAGGCGGAAATGTCATTCTATGTGTTAATTGTTTCACAACAATAATGGCAATGGGAAACCTGACTTATATTCCTTTGCCGAAAGCATGATATTCTTTGTGGTTTTTCTATGATGGCAACTTTTTCTCCTTTTGAATTTCACTGTTTATCATGACTCTTTAGTGAAACAATCTTATTTGTTGCAACAGCTACTGATGTGGCAGGAGAGGTTGTGGAGATTGGACCAGGAGTCAAGAATTTCAAAACTGGTGACAAAGTTGTGGCTATGCTTAGTCACTCTGTAAGTGCTCATTCAGTACTTTTTTCTTCGGCCCTGTTTTTCCCTCTTCCATAAGTTAGCTATTTCTACTTTTTCAAACAGTTATGGATGGTTTGTTAGAAGTATATATTATTATGTGAAAGCTGTCGTTGTCTTAAGTCAATGATTGTGGACAAGTGAAAAAGAAGTGTGAGGGGCTCTGCAAGAAGACAATATTCCAATGGGATAGGAATTAGTGGACAGAAGCATTTTGGCTGATTGTAGAGCCACCTCAGAAACTGCAAGAAATAGGAGATTCAGGCAACTGACGTCTAAAAAGTTCATTATTTCTTTGGATAAAAAAATGTATACCCATCTCTGCAATTCTTTGGAAAAATAATGCTTAGGAGCTTGTCCACATCAATGGCATCAAAACGGCCGATAGTCTGTCTCCAGCATCTGTGGTATATGTCTACTACTGGTATGTTTGTATGCTCACTGTGCTACACTTTTGTATAATGGCATTTTATTGAAAATTTACATGGTGTGGAGATCATAAACTCCCTCAAGTTGCCATCATTTGTGTGCTGCTTCTGAACATACCAGGGTGGAGATGATGATTCATTATTTCACACCTTAGTTTGAGATTTTCATTTCTACATTTTAATTTGATTTTGGAACATGATATGGAAAACTAATGGCAGGCAGGTGGTGGACTCGCTGAGTTTGGTGTGGCTAAGGAGAGCTTGACGGTCACAAGGCCAGTTGAAGTTTCAGCGGCAGAAGGTGCAGGCTTGCTGGTTGCTGGGCTTACAGCTCACCAGGCTATCACTCAGTCTGCTGGCATCGAGCTTGATGGGAGTGGCAAGCAGAAAAACATCCTGATTACTGCTGCCTCCGGTGGTGTTGGTCATTATGCAGTTCAATTGGCTAAACTTGGAAACATACATGTGACAGCCACTTGCGGGGCACGCAACATGGAACTAGTCAAGAGTTTGGGAGCTGATGAGGTTCTCGATTACAAGACCCCCAGTGGGGCAGCGCTGATGAGTCCATCTGGTCGGAAGTATGATGCAGTGATCCATTGTGCAACAAACATTTCTTGGTCTACTTTTGAGCCTAACTTGAGTGAAAATGGGAAGGTTGTAGATATCACTCCGGGGCTCAGTTCTGTGATGACTTTTGCTCTAAAGAAACTTACTTTTTCCAAGAAGCAGCTGGTGCCACTGCTGCTGTTCCCCAAGGGTAGGAACTTAGATTATCTTGTTAAACTGTTATCCGCGGGTAAGCTAAGGACAGTGATTGACTCGAAGCATCCCTTAGGCAAGGCTGAAGATGCTTGGGCAAAGAGCATCGATGGCCATGCTACTGGAAAGATCATAGTTGAGCCTTAGGTGAAAGTGCCATCGGAAGTGCTGCAGAATAAATACGCTGTAACCATGCTCTGGGACTGGGTTGTTGTTTTCTAGGTTGAAAGAGGTGGTGTTTCCGCTCTAGTACAAGGCAGTAGATGCGTGTTGTTATTTTCTCTGGGTTCTTGTCGTTGTGGTCTGCTCTTCATTAGTAAAATATGACTTTGGTTTTTGCAGTTTCTGTAATTTACAACTGCTGTGTTTAATCGCGTCCAGTTATTTTCTTCTTCCCTTAAAAAATGTCAACTATTCTGTTGTTTATATATATATATATTTATTTTATTTCATTTTTTCTAAATCAGGCGTATTACTTTTTCATGCGTGTATATTACCAAACCAGAGAAAAAAAGAAGCCACCTGTGGCTTCCCAAGCCCCAAGTTCCTTTCATGCTTCCTTCGGTGGCTGGACACTAAATCTTTCTGTAGGGAGTCTTAAAGGTTAATTTGATTTGAGCCCGAATTTCCAGCAGGGAATGAGACAATCCACAGTATCTCATACGACTTTTTGCGCAGCCACGGGTCCACTGCTTCAAACGCTCAAACCAAGATTCCAACGCTCCTAATTTAAAAACTCAAAAAAGAGTTTGAATGGACGACTTACGAACCTATAAAACTCAAAAGAGTTCGAGCTGGGTTCAGGAACGGACAAAGTCCATTAAATCCAGGGAGCATATTTGGGCTCGCGCCCATGAAGATCAGGTTAAACATGGCAGACTGAGTTCCAAGCCGTCGTCAAGAGAAAGACAAAGTCCATTAAATCCAAGGAGCATATTTGGGCCCCCGCCCATGAAGATCAGGTTAAACATGGCAGACTGAGTTCCAAGCTGTCGTCAAGCGAAAGACAAAGTCCATTAAATCCAAGGAGCATATTTGGGCCCCCGCCCATGAAGATCAGGTTAAACATAGCAGACTGAGTTCGTAAGTCATCAAGCGAAAGATTGCTAGCTCCTGCCTGCTCAACCGATCTTCTATTAACCCGGACCGAGATTGGGAGCGGGAAAAATTACAAGACAGAGATACAGCCAATATTCTCTTATTAATAACCGATCCTCAACCTGGAACCCAAAATTACGGGCTTTTTGAAGTAAAGACTGAAAATTGAAATATAAACAGGAGTTAGAAACACTCACTAGTTAGCAGAGATAAAGAAGAATGAAAAGAAGAAAAACAAAAAAGCTTAAAAAAAATGCGATTGTGTGTTTCCTGGGTTAGGATGTTATTACTGCCATTTATTTATTAATCCCCTGAAATTTTCCACTCATAATAAGGCTAATCCTTACCCACCCAAAAAAACCCAGAAACCAAACTGCATGATTAACGGCTGTATATTAGCCATGATTATAAAACAAAAATGGAACCCAATTGCATCATTAAAATGCCAGTGCTACCACACGTGGCCAGACCTCATACAAGTCCTTTCAGGTGTTGGTGAGGTCTTTTGTGACGGTACAATGACAAACAAAATTCCGAAATGAAATTGAATCAAACTTACTTTTGAAGAAGCAAGAGTCAGGATCGGAAATTTCCATTAAGATCTTTTCATCCCAATCATCACTTTTTTTTCCTAGTCCTTCCACTCTCATCCCCCGCATATACCTGATGGAAAAATATGGATCACTTATAGCCTATGTAATTTTGTTGCACCATAAAAAATGGAAAAAAAAAAGAGAGAGAGAGAGAGAGAGAGAGAGAAAGAAAAAAACAACGGGTAACCAAAGAAGAAATTGGAAGAGAGACGATTACACCAACAGAGAGAATGAAACTTTCCTGTTGACATCTGATAAAATTGTAAGGACACCTTTCCTCCGAGTCTCTAGAACTTCCTCTGAAAAAGCATACTGAGTAAGTTCCATATCATCATCTATCAACAATAAATAATCATCAACGTGAATTTGGAGGACATCATACCCGTGCAATCGATTGGCTGCTTCATCAAATTCCAATATGTTCCTGAATAGTAATCAAGACAGGGAAGACTAAGTTACACCAAATCCAAATTATGCTTTATGAGTCAGTAAAAAATCAGTCATCATTGCAAAACCAGTCCACAATAAATGTCTCAGTCATAAAAGCATAATCAAAGAGGAAAGAAGAAGAAGAGAAAGAAGAAGAGGAAGAAGAAGAAGAAGAAGAAGAGAAAGAAGAAGAGGAAGAAGAAGAAGAAGAAGATAATTACCACGCCAGCACAACATAGTAAAGTGAACCCGTTGTCTTTCCAGTCCCCTAAAATACATCAAAGAGCCAGGGTGTTAAGTTACAACATAGCGTAAATATGATGAATATTAACAGAAATGTTTATTGACTTGAGGTAGAAATAAATGAAATCTGGGGAAGACCGTCAATGATATTACAGACTGAGGATTGCTTGCATGAACGGTCGTCAATGCTTACTTCCACAACATTTTATTGGCTTTCTTGACTTCGGAGCCACTGTCTGTACCTAAAAGGGTTGTTATGTGCAATGACAATTCCGTCGGGATTGATTGCACATGGCGTTTTCAATCTAAGAAACGCAACCCATGAACCTAAATCGTTGCTACACTTTTGTGGAAATAATCTGTTTGACTGTTATTGTGAAGTTTTACAATCTCCAACTCTACGACACCCCGCCGAATCACCAAATCTCCAGTCGGTCCACATCGGAACATTCTATACCAAAATAACCGTTACGATCCTACAATTCATTGCACCGCCTCATAAATTCATAAAACGGAACTAAAGAGAATAGCAGTGCTATAACAAAGGACAAATTAAAGTCTGAAAAATCATATAAAATGAACAGTAGAATTTTATGCACCAACTTTTACTAGATGATGAGGTAACCGCGCCTACTGAAATATATCATTGCTCGAGCAATCATCACTGCCATCTCCAGTGTTTATTATCACTGGCTCAACCCTTCAGAGTCTGTGTTAGTGAGAAGGAAATCGAAAATAGGAAACCCTACTGCCGAGCCCAAAGAGAAGTCCAAAACAGCTTGTTGATGGGAGTATGGAGGTCAAGATTTTGTTAATAATAGAAACGACACCAAGCAAAGATAACCGGTAATACCAACGTTTAAGCCTTGGGTTTTAGGATTCCACTTCAACATTGAGATACGTCTAATATTTGCAGTAAAGTGCCTCAAAAAGAGCAGTGAAAATCTTGACAAATATCAATTTACTCAACAAATATAGATGAACAAACCAAAGAACAACGATGAGGTAACCAACACCTCAACAGGCACGTTCCTACTGACGCAGCAACCACAGAGTAATTGTGATCCATGCATGTATCCGTCCCTGAATTTTGCGTGCTAAGCACGCTCATAAAAACAGAGAGAAGAAGATGAACATCAGAATATAGAAAATACAAATGACCAAGAAGTTACTATCCAGTTGCTTAAAATATAGATGAACAAAACCAATAATAATACTAGTGGAACAAAGAGCTCAACAAACCCTTCCCCACTGAATGATGCAGCAACACGTTGACACCCCCGTTGGTTGCATCAGTTTTTACTTTTTGCATCATTCAGTAAAGAAAAGACATCATAAAAGCCCAGATGACCCTAGGAACAGTCGTGAAGTGATCGTTCTGTCAAATTTAATTGCAAATGCTAAACCCCATCGAAACCAAAACTGATTAAAATATTGCGCCAGAAGAGGAAGGAACAGACTTGAGTTGGAGAACTCATAAAAACGTGCAACCAAAATTTTGTGTACCGCTTAATAGAAGGATAATTGTAGGTTAATGTGAAATCAAAAGTAAAAGTAAAATCTTTTTCGTATCAACGACAAAGAAAATAATCAGAAAACGGAAGAATAAGGTCTGAAAAGAAGATTAATATCAAAATACAGATGAACAAACTTACATGAATATCAAAACCGAGAGAAGAAGGTTAACATCAGACCATAAATGAACAGATTAATAAATAAAGATGAGCATGGACTTATCATCCAGTTGCTTAAAACAGATGGATAAACAAAACCAACAATAATACTAGGTGGTACACAAGACCTCAACAAACACCTGGCCGTTAATTGTGATCATTGTGTGTTATCTGCTCTTGGCGTTGCCAAACACCCTGTTGGTTGCATCATTCAGTGAAGAAAAGACATCTTATAGGTCTTGGCGAGCCTAGCAGATGAGAAAATTTTAATCGCAAGGGATAAGCCCCCTGGAAAGCAAAACAGATTCAAAAAATTTTGCGCCGAAAGAGGAAAGAATAGAATTGAAGCGCAGAATTTAACGAAAACGTGAAAAGAATAAAAAAAAAAAAAAAAAACCTTTGTACTCCGGAAAGAGAATAATCAGAAAAAGCAAAAGGAGAGAACCAAAGAACAAAATTACCAAACAAAGTCTCGTCATCTATTACTCGACAAATACAAATGAATAAAATTAATATCGATGCTATTGATCCCAAGACTTCAACAAGCACGTTCTTACTTAATGATGCAACAACTCCGGAGAAGTCGAGATCCCAGCGTGTATCTGTCCAGGGGTGCCGTTCCTTCCTTGAATTCTCAATGCATCATTCAGTAAAGAAAGACACCGTAGAAGTCTTGATGACCATAGCACCTAGGTGATCAATTTGGGAGAATAAAAATAGTTGCAAAAGAGAAGTTCCAAGAGAAAGCAAAACAAAAGGAAGATTTTACACCGCGGGAGGGGGAAAGAATCAAAATTGGAGCAGAGAATTTAATGAAAATACGGAACAAAATCAATAATTATAGATGGATGATTGTGAGTTTATGAGAAATCAAAGTTAGAGGGAAAAGGATAAGAAGGGGCAAAGCTATAAATAGCGAGAAGGTTGATTGAATGAAAGAAAAAAGAGTGAGAGACCAAAAAAATTAAAAAGAAAATAAACGTTGGGTGGGTGGGTTCTGTAATAAAACAGAAAGAAGAACAAAAATTAAACGGTAGAAAAAAGAAAGAAAGAAAGAAATGTGGCGGCGGATAATTACGTTACGTCCTCGACGTTCAAACCTCACTCTGTATCTGCGCGTCCTCTCTCTGTCACTCTCCCGTTCATGTCCTTGCTCTGTCTGTCCCTTTACTCCTTCAGCTTTCTCTCCCATCGGTAATCACCTCATCATCAGCAGCTCCGCCATCTGGTACAATTGTCCTACAAACTATCTCCTCCGGCCACTCCAGTTCACCGCTTCTCTCCTCGGTCACCAATCTCACGCGGCAAGAAACAGAATTATCGAGAAACCGTCCATGAAGTTGTTCCAGATCGCTGTGCATTTGTCTGTGATGTGCGAGACAGAGATTTTCCATATACTCCTCCAAGACAGATGGAGAGGGAGGGAGGGAGGAGCACTGATGGCCGCGCCGGCGGGGACTCAAATTCTTGAAAGAGAATTAACCCGTTACCTCCAATAGACGCGCGGTGCCTGTTACTTATAGTAGGCAGACAAATCTCCGCGGACCTTAAAGTACCATGTTAAGCGCTGTCGTTTTCTCGAGTAACCACCTCGTCTTAGCTTCATAAAAACGCTACCTCCACTTGGCTTAATAAAAAACGCTAGGTCGGAAAAAAGAAAAATAAACGCTGCCGTTTAGCCCTTGCCTCGTAAGAAGCTCCACCAGTCATGTTGACCTTTGACTTGCCATCACGGATTTTGAAAAAAATAACCGTTGCGGAATCGAAAAACAAACAGATCTCAATGAAATCCGAAATGTTCGCACAAAATCTAATTGTTCGATATCTTATACGCAATTCATTTAACTCAGACGTCCTATTTGCAGTTCTAATAAGATTCCTAATTAAATAGATAGATAGATAAATAAATAAAGCAAGAGCTTCTTAATTAACGCTCAGAGCCTTAGGCTAGAGCTGCAAGGCGAATGGTTCCAATCTCATCAAAACCAAGCAAATAGTTCCGCGAATCGATTAAATGGGGGGCTGTCTTGATTTAAGGCTATGGTTGTTCTTACCATACTGGACTTTTTCTGGTTGGGTCCTGTCAACGACCCCGTAGGAAAACGATGTAGCTCAAGAAGCTTTGGGCTAAATAACCAAGAATTTGGTTGGGTTGGTTAATTAAGGCTAAGGTAGGTTGATCTAACCATACCGGACTTTTCTCTTTGGGTCCTGAAAATGACCCATAAAGAAAAACTTGGAGCTCCAGAAACTTTGGGCCACCCGTTACTTAACAAGCAAAGGATTGAGTTGGGTGGGGTTGCGCTGTACCCTTGATTTACGTTTCTGCGTTGGAAATGAAGTAGACCCCATGAACAATGGCAACTTGGAAGTGCACAAACATGAATAAACACTCTGCACTAGTGTATACGAAAATGAAAGTGATAAAAATCCACTTTATACGTCACATTTACTAAGATTTCGCTATTAAAAGGGCCCGAAGAAAATCGTTATTAATCGTACAAGACAATTTTATCAGCAAGTGTCCATTTACTATTTTACTATTTGTATTTCTTCTAAAAAAAAAAGAAAAAAGAAATGAAAAGAAAAGAGGAGCTTGATTAGAAAATTGCAATTGTGGAGAATTGTGGTGGCAATGCTCCGAGCTTCAAATATGAAAAGCTACAGTGAAGCTATGTCGCCACGTTGCCATACCAAGTTCTGATTCTGAAGGAAGCAATCGCAGTTTACTTACTCGGCTAGTTTAGAAAAACAATGGTAAAATGAGTCGGCAAGGTGATGATGTTTTCCAAATTCAGATGAAAAGCAGAAAAACAAGTTGGATAAAACAAGGAGAAAAAACAACAAATGGAGAGGGTTAATAAAAAAAAATAAAAAATAAAATAAAATAAAGACCGGAGGGGCGAGCTAGCAGTGCCTAGCAGCCTAAAATCCTCCTCCTCTTTATGTTATGTCTGGGTTCTTCGTTCTGACACGTTTCTCTCCGACTCTCTTTACTTTACCCCCTTAGAAATGGCCTATGCCAATGCTTCTTCTGTCCCTTTTATTTAAATAATTTATCTCCTTTTCGGGGGTTTTCTTTTGAGGAGTCAGAGAGAGAGAGAGAAGAAAAGAGAAGAGAAGAGAACATTTAATATCTAAAAAACATATATATATATATATATATCTAGAGAGAGCGAGAGAGAGATAGGGAGAGAAGAGACAGAAACAGGCCCCCCCCAAAAAAATACATTCAGCAAAAACCCATATCAACAAAGATTGAGATTTCTGGATACAAAAGATCCGAGAACAGAGCAAGAAACCCTTAAATGCATACAAAGATAAGCTGACAGGTAGGGAGAGATTGATATGTATATATAGAGAAATAGAGAGAGAAAGAGAGGGAGGAAAAAAGAACGCTTTCTAGGAAGTTTTCGTTTCTCTTTTTTTTTTTTTTTTTTTTTTTTTTCGGTTTTCCTTCTCCTTGGCCTTTTCCTGTTTTTGGGATCTTATCCTTCTCCTTACACATTGTCTGCGCAATGCTAAACGAACAAAATCGTGAGCCCATAAGTTAACCTTATCGATTTGTCTTGGAAATTTTCCCTCTCTTTGCATTAAAGCGTCACACCTTTCGCCCAATAAAGCTGTTTGCTTGCTGTCTCTCCAAAAATTGACTTCTTTTTGTGCGTATTTGTTTACTTATGGCTTGGGAAGTTGAAATTTGGGGGTTTTATTAAGTGGGTTTCTGTGCTTGACGCAGGTTTTTTTTTGCTCTGGTCTTTTCTAGGGTTTGATCTGATCGTCACCGGAATCAACCCTAATTGCAGTTTTTGAGATATTAGGGTTAATATCGGGGAGATAACAGAATCTTCTACTGGGCAACTTGGGGTTGGATGGGATAACTAGTTTCAGGTATTATAGTTGGCAGAAGTGAACCTTTTTGGGATCAGTTGCTGTGGTTTGGTTCTGCACATTGAGTCTCCAGAGGAGGGGCTTCCCAGAATTTTCTTTGGACGCGAACATAGAGGCACTACAGTAGACACAAATTCGTAGGTGCGTTGAATTTGTGGGTTGAATTACTGACTCCTATATTTTTGGGAAGCTTCTGATATTTGTTTTTGCTTATGCACAGGTTATGATTTCTCTGTCGGCCTAGTGCCAAACATATAGTATCAGGTTGCTTGGGAGGTTCAGCTGATTTGAAAAATCTTTCCTGTGGATGTAGCCCGATTGGCTTGTTATTTTCCTGGACATTAGCGGAGGCAGTTTGTTGTCCATTAGAGTAAAATTGAACACTTAAGCATTCTGTTTACTCCTTGTTTCAGGCCAAGTTCTAGCTGGGATTGTTCAGTGCAAGTTCCTGGATTTAATTTGTGAACAAGAGAATTGTGGCTTGGGAGGTGATATTGGAAAACCATGGGGTGATTTCAAGCAGGAAATGACTGCAGGGACATGGTGCATGGACAGGAGAATAGTTTGTGTTCCGTTCCTTGGTTGGAACAACTGTACAAGAAACTAGGAGAAAATTTTTGCTTGGTGGATCATTCCTGCTTTGTTGTTTCCAAGATCACATGCAATGTCTCGCTGCTTTCCATTTCCGCCTCCAGGATATGAAAAGAAGGCCAGAGTTGATGACACAGACTTGCTAGCAAAGGTGGATATATCATCTTTATTAACTGCCAGTGGTTGCTTGAGCTCTGTCCATTTTCCAATTTTTCTTCTCTGGCCAAGTTATTACCTTGTTTATATGTATGTTATGTTGGTTGGTTGTGATTTAAGCTTTGGAAGGTGATACTGGAGTTTGAAGTTTTTCTTAAGCCATTTGAAGTGAGAAAACGGGTATGTTAAAGGATCTGAGAAGAGGGAATTTCGTGTGGCTTTATGCCCTGGAGGGTACTTTGTAACAAGTTAAGGGCAGACATACTGAATTTGAAAACACCATTCAAGACAATGATGCTGAAAATTGCTCATTTGGGGAGAATGCTCACAAGTATTTATTGCTGTTGAACATGAATGTCTGGTACTATATTTTTCTTTGCTTCAGGAAGCCATTGAAACTGTTTTACAGGGTGAAAAGGGGCAAGGGGGATGAGACCAAATGATGTCAAGAGGGAACAGAATTCTTCTGCAAAAACTTCTAGATTAATTCTCGAAGATAAAGTAGCCTGGAGTTTTTGTGGCTTTTAGGTGAACCTTATTAGTGCCACATTTCTAAGCTAGCTAGTTTGCAAGACTCACCTTGCTAGCTAACTTGTGTATGACTGACCTAAATATAGGCTGTATATACTATTCAGCATATGCAATATGGTGATGTGTTTTGCATGAGTATAGTTGGCCTGCTAATGAGTGGAGAGAGAGGCAGTTTTCTTTGGGACGCATTATCCATGTGATGATACAAGCTTAAGTTTATTTTTTTGATTGGACAGCCTGTTTTACTTGTTAACTTTGTTTTCACCTTAGGTTCTTAGAGGATGTGCGACATTGACACTCAAGTGCCCGAATAACAGAGATCTACACCCATGTTATCTAGTTCTTGAAAGGTGGATCAGGGTTCATGCTGCTTCTTTCATTAAAATTTCCATATTGTACTTACCTGCACTTATTGCAGGTTGGTTGTTTGCTTTGTGGTTTTAGGTCAAATACTTGTTTGGGATCCCACCGATATTGGTGACTGACATGCAGATATAATTAAAGTCTGAGATATAGGATTCCCATTTTGGGTGCTTTGTGGTTTTAGGTCAAATGCCTGTTTGGAAATTCACTGATGTTTGTGACTGACATGCAGATATAATTAAATCTGAGATAGAGTATTCCCATTTTGGATGCTTTGTGGTTTCATGTTGAATGCATGTTTGGAAACTCACCAGTATTGGTGACTGACATACAGATATAATTAAAGTCTGAGGTATAGCATTCTTGTTTTGGATGTTTCTGGAGTGGTGAAGAGGATGATTATGGCAATGTTAGGTTCCTGCATTAAAAAAACTGTGTAGTTGAGAAAGCAAGTGGAAATACACAAAAAAATTACATCACACATACTGCCATATCTCTGCCAACAATTTCTGAATAACTTAGGTAACAATTTTGATCATGCATATATCTAACCATTTGTCAAACTCCACAGTGTAAGTGCCTTCATGCCTGAGACATTCTTGACCTGAGACCCACATTGAGACAACTGTGTCATACATGTTGTGGTGTTTACTTAGGTTTTATTTGCCTTCCTTAGGCTATCAGATGTGTCTACAATTATCATGTAAGCTAGTTCCTGTACCAAGGTTGTTGATGGTTCTCTTAGCTGTTCTTTTGATGATTATTTTCATCAAAATATTTGTATTATATAATCTGTGCTATACATATTTCTAATGTACTTGACTTTGAAAAAATAGGCCAAATGGCTAACAGATTTGTCTAGGCATTTAGTTTTTCTCCCAATCTTATATTCTCTTTCTTTTAATGGGTAGAAGGATTTGAAGGACTTCTAGAATGAGTGCACAGTTCTCATGTAGCTCAAGATGGATTGGAGTATTTGTGTCCTTCTGTCTGTATGTTAAGTCAATATGTTAATGTCTCTTTATGCATTAATTATCACCACAAGGGAGTTTTTAAGTAAAACTAAATAGGCTTTGTTGCTTGTTGCTGTGAGTCCTTAGACATTTTTCTTGTTGCTTCAATTTGATTGCCTATGTCCATGAATCAATTGATTTCTAGAGAACATTGCAATAGAAGGAAAATTCAAATCTTGTTGTAATTAGTTTTCTTTTCTTCTAAGACACCACACCCTAGAATTGCATTTCTCTCTTTGTTTTTGTTTTTGTTTTTTTTTTTTTTTTTGGGTTTTGGTTGGATGATATCTTAGTTGTGTCATATTTCTTTATGTTTTTACATTGTTACTTGTGGGAGATAAAATGAATTTCACAAGTTGGTTCTTAATTAGAGTACAGAAACCCTGTTTGACCTTATCCCTTTTATATAGTGAAATTATCAACCGGAGATATACTTTATTGTTAATTGTGCTATATGTTCTGAGCTTTACCCCTTTCTCTTTGGATATATAATTATTACTTGTTGGAGTTTGCATTTTCAATTGCAATGGTATTGTTTGCAAATATATCATTCGGAAATTAAAGTTGGCTGCCAGGATGTGGTCATACTTAGAACCAGACAAATTCCCTTGAGCCCAAGTTTATTTTTTCTGAAGGTTGTTTTTCTTACCTCGTGTATCTACATGCTCAAGTTTAGGCTTCATTAATAGTTGCCTTAAGCAACCTTTTCCCATGTTGCTTGAATGTGAAGAAGGGGCTGGTCATAATCTTTACATTACTCATGATGTCTCCGTCCTTGTGTTCATTCAACCCATAAGTTTGGTTTATTTTTAATTGAAATGATTTTCAGGAGAAGCACAAAGAGAAAAGGCACAAAAAGGATAAGAAGGATAAAGAAAAGAGAGAGGGTAAAGAAAAAAAGGACAAAGATAAGAGCAAAGAAAAGCATAGGGAAAAAAAGGAACGAAAAGAGAAGCACAAAGACAAGGACAGGGATAAATTGAAAAACCAGATTTCTGATGAGAAGAGAACTGAAGGGCAGCCTGGGCTACATAATGGAGAGAAGATTGGCTCAAACAGTCTGCAGGACAAAGAAATCGAGGATTCTAGATATGTGCTGGAGTTGGCCAAAAGAATCAGGGAGGACAATAAAGCAACCGGAAGCCAATTTATTCAAAAGATTGCTGCAACTGACCGTAGAAGAACAAGGCTGCCAGGAAAGGAAGTGGATAGCAGTACTGGAAAGCAAATTGGGGAACAAGAGAGAGTTAAGGATAAGAATGAAGATCATAGGAAGGCCAATGGACAAAAAAATCACATTGACACAAGAGACATGGAGAAAATATATGGTCAAAATTTCTCTGGCATGGGCCAAGAGAAAATCAAAGGAATTGCTAGATTGGTGGAGAAGGAGACTGAGAAACAGATGGAAGGGAAGGAGAGGAGTAAACACAACAAAAGTGATAATAAGGATGATAAACACAAACACAGAGATCAAGAGAAGCCTAAAAAATCAAAGGATAAAGAACGGGATAAAGAAAAGAAAAGGGAGGAGAAAGCGAGAGAGATAACTGAGCCAACTAAAGAACTTCTTAAAGTAAAAGAAGGTAGCCCTCAAGTAAAAGAAAGTAGCAACGACTCACTAGATTTCCGGATTATCAAGACACCAGACCTGTTAAAGTTAAGCAGCATGAGTTATGCTAGTGAGGGAAAACTTGGCAAACGGAAGGAGGTGGAGATGAATGGATATATAGCTGGTGAGTCCTTTCCTTTATTGTCCAATAATCAGAAAGTAGAACTTCTATTTCTATCAATCAAGTGGAATTTTTCTAAAGACATTCTTGCCACCATATACTGTAATATATGCATTTAGGTGTCATGTGGTCCGGAAGCAAATCACATACTCTTTGGTGCATTTTGTATGGTATGTTTTTCCACTCTTTGATTATTTCTAACTAAAAATCTAATCCCAACATATGCTTGTTGATTTGAGGCTGCCAAATATAGAACCCCCTTCTTGAAAGAGAGGAGGGTGGAAAAAATAGAAGTGGAAGATTTTTTGTAGTTGGGTGGGGGGAGCGGGGGTTGAGGCACTGTTGGGAGTGTTAAATGGAATTTTATGTCTGCTGTCTTGGCTTCATATCAACTTATCTTGTTCTTCTAATATTTTGACAGACAATGGTCCCCAGCCTAACAAATTTCAGAGACCCATCTCTTCCTCTAACATGTTCGTTGAAAATGGAAGGAAATTGGAGTCATGCCAAACTGCTTTTAATTCTGCAAGCCGGAAGCAAGGGCCAGCAAATAATCATAGAGTGGATGTCAATGTACACATGGTTAATGGTTTGATGGCATCCCCACGACTTGATGCATGCCCAACAAGGCCATCTTCTTCTAATATACCAGCTAACGAGAATGGTGAAATGTACACAAAACCAGTTCATCCTGATGTGAATTACCTGAGTCAGATACTTTCTGTACCTCAGTTGGATGGACTACCTGATTGTAGTGACCAGGAATGGCTCTCCAGCTGTAATCATCTGCAGTCAAAGAAGCTTTACAGTAGTTTTCCTGGCTTTGATGGAACCCCGCAAGTCTGGGCTGAAGCTCTACAGATAGATTCTGCAGACATCTTAGCTCTTCCATATGTCATTCCTTACTGATAAATTATAAAATGGACAGGTCCGACAATTTCTACCATCCCCTGATGTAGCTTATCAGCCTCCATTGGTCCAGGCTGGTATGCTATTTGCTGGGAACTCTGGTCTTCATCTTGTTACTCACTTCACCTATCCAGGGGTTGCTTCTGGTCCAAAAATGCTGATCATCATCTCTTGGGTATTTAGCCCAGACCGTTTTTGAAGGTACAGAAAAGAGTAGTTATTTTCTTCATCATGCTAGTGGTGTCTGATTTTCTTGTCCTGGAACTGTATTTTGTTGGAAACAGATGCTTAAATTTTCCACTTTTGGTGCGTCCTTGAAGAAGACTTATGATGGGGGCGGATTTTTGTTAGCTTAAACATATTTGTAAAACCACATTTGTACCCCCCCCAACAGAGTTGAAGAGGGGAGGGGGAGAGGGGGAGAGGGGAAGGTCGGGGGTTAAGCTAATAGTGTTGAGATGGTTACTTTTGATTCTTGTAGTTTAGAGCTTAAAGACGGTCAAATGAGACACCAGAATTTCTGTGGAAGTGTTGCAGATACACACACAGTTTTGATCTGTATTCACGATGGATGGAATTGGCATACCTGATATGTATGTATATTAGTGGGCATAATAAAAAGAGGCAAATCTCATTCATCTAGGCCGCGTCTCCCTTGGGTCCTTTCTTCCCTGCCGTTCAGGTAATTTGCCCAAATAGGAAAGAGTCGGAAGATGTTTTTTCGATTTCAACGTAGGCAAGGCTCAGGGGATATGGCGGTGCATCAGAACCCCACTAGGTATCTCAGTGCCACCAAAGCCTTGGCCGAATAAAAAGAAAAAAGACTGCGCTGCGACAAGGCCCATAATTACCCGATTTTAAGAAATTAAGATCCACCATGTCCAAATATTCTGGGCCAATAAGAGCCGCTGGCAAGCCCAGTAGGCCAGGCTCAATGTGTGCCCTGCGGGTTTGTGGGGAGCATCTCTTCTCTGTTAACTACATCTAAGCTCCTGGTAATTTTCAGGGCTAAACTCGGAAGACAATGCAACATATGTTCTTTTTTAACGAAAATAGATCGAGCATACTGCTGCTATTTGTTTCTCTCTTTCTTGATTGAAGTATTTATTGACTAAGTATTTATTGACTAAGAAAAGCTGAAAAGGCATGTACTCTAACAAAGTAGTCTAGTCAAGTCACGGAATCATTACTCTCTTCTCAAAAGGTAGCCTTTTAGGGTATGAAGTACTTACGTTTATATGATCCAAGATCTCTTTCTTCCTATCCGATGTGAGAGACAAGTCTCATATCCGTTTGTCACACT